>BPLQ01009022.1:0-600000 GCA_021605075.1 Caerostris darwini | reverse complement strand
GTTTGTAGACTTATCTGTTCTGCAGATGGTCGGAACTGATTCGCCAAAATTGGGTTGGAATGATGCGTGGTATCCATCAGAAATATTGTTTCGCCTCCCTGGAAAGTCATTTTTAACTTAAGAAAAATTGCTTCAATGGGTCTTGAAATCTTTTGAATATCCCGCTATAAAGCAAGAAGATAACAGCAATGTCAACGAAGTAATAAAGAAGATAGGCAGACAACGTTTATCAGAAAATAGAATTTCATTACAACAACAGCAGGTGTGTTTGCATATAAATCCACAATAAGAAGACCAAAAATCAAAATCCATCAATTGTCATTGGCAAAGCTTTAAAGCAATCTAATTTTTACTGCATAAGTGTTCAATAAATGTTGAATAAAAATTACAAAAATTAATATTTAACAATTTTAAATGCTGAAAGTAAATTTAAAGATGCTGGAATATCAGAGATGTTGCTTGTGCATCATATAATTCCATTTTATAATACAGCACTTGATATAAAAGTGTGATTCAATTCTTCCAGAGCATTAAAGTTATTGAAAATGAAATAATACACACAACAAAAACAGACTTTTTTATTTATGTATTTCATGTATAATAAAAGAATTAAGAAAAAAATTACAACTTATTTTTTTATGATTAATTCCTACTCGTTTATTTTATTTATTCTTTACTTACACTTCACTACAAAATAATAAAGTTGGTTTGTTTAAATTCCCAGATTAGTTTCTTTAAAAAAGAAAATTTGTTTAAAAAACATTGATCTACATCTTGACAAGCTTATATTTTATGTGTGTTTAGAAAGCTTAGTTTAGTTCGTCGTTCTACGATCATTTTGTGCACACTTTGGGCTCATTAGACCGGGACCTGCAGTTTAACGTGGATTCCGAACCACTCACAAACATCCGTGCCACCTAAAACCCGTAGTACCAAAGGTTAACCTGTAGTGTTTTCAGTTGGTCATCAGATGATTAGCCAGGCCATCTGGCCACCATCAAATACTCACACTTTCAAATCAGGCTTTTGAAAGAGGGTAAGTATAGTATAGAAGAATAGTATAGAAAACCATAGATATATTGTTCATAAATATTAAAAGTTAAATAAATAAATATTTGTCAAAAAATCTTTGAAGTGCTTTAAATGATATATTATGATAATTATAGGATTGTGGTAACTTTATTACAATAAATTTCACCTTTCATGAGTCAACTTTCAACTAGTATAAATTCTTTTAAGGTAAGAAATCAGCAGAATTCGTAAGCATTAGTATTCCTATTAAACAAATTAATCAAATGAAATTATAATTTTCTGTAGACATAGAGATAATTAAATGAAATGATTAATTTAGCCAGATTCTCAAAGATTATTTTGAACAAAAAAATGCTAGCCTTATACAAAATCCACGTTTAAAGACAATGCACAATACTTGAAAGCATTTAATTATCTACTTTCCAAAACAACTATTACGTCACTATCGTGCAACTAAGCTTTCTTCTGTTTGGTGTCACATATTTGCTAATCATCCGTTCTGCAATCTCTACAGATTGGATGATCTTTTCAGGTAAATGGGTGGTATTACTCACAACGTATCGCAACTCTTTTGTTTGAATCCTTGGGATTAAACGAAGTCACTCAAAAGAATGGTAAGTAGCATCGTTTTCTAATTGTGTGAAATCGGTTGTTCGCTCCTGACAAAACTAAGCGAATTAGTATTTCAATAAGGACAGATAATAACAGCCTTTGTTTAACGGAATTGAAACAGTCTGTGATATCCTTCGCTAATTCCGATATCTCGAGTAGAGATTTTGTAAATCCGCGTGAAAACAAAAGTGTTGTGCAATTTGGAATATATTGAATCAAACAAAATACTAAGTTGATTCAACACACATTTATTTGTCTCAAGTCGTATTCTTAGATTTAAATCCACTGATAATGTAAGCTTTCACTAGTTCAATATTAAGTATGCAAATTATTACATACAATCGATGCGTTACATGCAGAATAACAAAAATCCTCTCCCTCTCTTTCAAAAACTGTCTCTTCACATTATTGTTTCGAAAATTACTATGTGTAGAAAAGTATAGCATGATTTTAGATGAATACCTAGATTCTCTGAAAATGTGATATTTGACGATATTTATTCTTTATAAATATTAATAATGATATTAATTTAGTTTTTCCATGATTTTTTTGATTATGTGCTTTTTTTTCTTAACTTTAGTTAAGTATTATTACTAATATATTAAATTTTGAAAATTATACAGTGGGTCTCCTAAGTAGGGTACCAATCAGACGACAGGCGTTGTAGTGGTTCATTCAGGAATGGTGCATTATAAATCGCGTGCTGGAACTTTGATTGTCATGAACTCGGGCAATCTCTTGCAGCAGAGATGAGGAATCGTGGTCAGGAGTCGAGCATTTCTGAAGGAGTCGGGAAGCGGTTTAAAAATCCGAATGTTTTATAAAAATAATTTTTATTTTCCTATAATTTTAGAAATTAATGTTAAAATTAAATGTTAGGAAAGCAATTTAATTGTATCGTTCAGTAATACAACCAATAGCAAAGATAGTGACTGCATTAGCAGCATAAGAAGTAAGTGTTGAGAGACTTTTTTCCGCATCTAGGCTTATGAAAAGCTATCTTAGATCAACAATAAAAAAAGATTGTATAGAAACTATTTTATTACTGTAAACAAATAAAATGTCATGCAATATAAACGTAGGCCCTTTGTGATTAAAATGTGCAATTATCTTTTGCTTGTCTTAATGCTATTTTATAATATTTTATTCTTCATTAGCGCTTAACAGCCTCATGGTGGACCAAGTCCGTTTGCCTAGTGGCAGATTTTTAAGCAAGTGTTTTCTTTATAAGGGATAGGGTTGTTAGCTCTACGATTCACATATTAAAAGCACTAGATGTGCAAAAAAGATTGAATCAAAAAATATTAAAATCATTTAAGTTGATTCTAATATTTGTGTTTCAATAATCACATTCATTCAAAGATAAAAAGATTAATTAAATTAATTAATACGGTTTCAAACTGAAGCATGATTTTTTATACATATTTAATAAATTAAAACAAATTAAAATTGAAATACCTTTTAAAATTTTTCATATATATTCTCACACGTAAGAAGTTAACATAGATTATAAAAAGAAGGGAAAAGATTCTTCACTCAATCTTAGATTCATCACAGCAAAGCGAGAAGAATGTGATTATTATCATGATTATGTTAAACAAAGCTAAAAGAAAAGGAAAAAAACAACCAAATAGAGAAAAAAACACATTTCCACCCCCACTTTATATATTATTTTTTTTTTCAAATTAATGCTCTTTCTCCATCTTTTGTATTAACTTTCAATCTCACATAAACTCACGCATTTCAACTTGTGTCACCCCCCCATCCACCACAAGACCCTTTTTTTTTTCGAACATTTCTCAACACCCCCTTACCTCTAGCGCCATAATAAAAACTAATTAACTTCCCGAACCGAGGCGTTATTTATAATACACACGTCCAACCGATTTTTTTTATTCTTTTATTCTTTTTTGTTCTTTTTATTCTTCACCGAGTATGATTATTATTATTCTTCAACGCCCCAACCCCATCCCCTTTTTCTATCCATCTGCTTTTCCCTACATCTTTCATCCTTTCCACCAGAGATGACCCTACCCTCACCAGGAGGCAGCACCAGTTATTTTGCCTTCTCTTCCCTACCCCCTACCCTCCCTACATCCAACTCGCGCACACACACAGTATTGTATAATAAACCGCAGACTATTACGAACGATACCATCAGATTTGTCTGTCACTATAAATCAGGTTTCAATTTCAGTGAAGAGGACGGAGACGCATTTTCATAAATCAAGAACTTTGAGGGAAGAGAAGAGAGAGAGAGAGAGATAGATCGGGAGATAAAGGGGGTAGGGAGAGGAAAAGATAGGGTGAAAACTTCGAAAGGGGGGAGGATGTAGAGATGGAAGCACACAAACCAGAGGTAGACAGAGCTAGGTAAATCATGCTTCAGGACGGGCTCATTTCGACAGCCATCAAAAGCGACCATTGATGCTGAGAAGGGGACTGTTTACAAATTAACGATTTAGAGTGATGGACTCTTTGCTTCCTTGTCAATACTTGGCTCAGAGGATTTTAAACTGCCGCATTTGTCAACGTTCTTCAATTGCATACGCTATGGATATTCTCATACGAATTGATCACTGTGCGTTATGTTGGCATTAATGTTGCAATCAAAAATATTGGTTGGACATTTTAAAAATATGATTTGTTATTTGTACATTAAATTGGTACAATTGGTTACGATTAATCAGTTAATATTTATCAGTGAAATTTATAAACAAGTGAATTAGAAATTTAGAAATGCGCTTAAAGGATGTAAAGATAAAATATGAAGAATAAAAATCTTATTTAAAAAAATATATAATTAAATTCAAAACGATATTGCTTGACAATAGGGTCTATAAAGCATTTATTGTATAAGTCGAATCTTAATTATCGCCGTTTATTACTTAATTATTAACATTTATTACTTAATTATTACCAAAGCTACCAAGATTTAAAGAGAAATATCAGCTCGAGCTCCATAAGGCCTTTGTTAATAATTAAGTTTTTTGTAATAATTTTAACAAAAGACAATAATTATTTGATGGTTTTGATTGAATTCTGAAAGGATCTTAAACAGAAAGCAAAGTGTTTATTTGCTTATTTATTTGAGAAATATTGGAAAAATATTTGGTTTAAGTAAAATTAAAGATTTTCTTTTAATGGAATCAAATTAAATCCCAGCTAATCTGATTTAAATCGATTTTAATTTTTAAAAATAAGCCAAACAATTTCATGAAACATTATCTAAAAAAAGTGATATACTTTTTGAGGAAATGAAGCAGAGAAATTAAATTAATATAATTATTTAATAACCAAACACAATTATTTTCCAAATTGTCCTACTTATTTGTTTCTCTAAAATATTTTTAATTTTAAATTAGGTAACAGAAATTGCAGTTAACGTTTCGTACGAAATGTTTTTAAGTGAAAAAAAATGTTTTATGTTTAAAAACATAATGCACTCAAAAATACGTGTAATTATTTTTATTTTTAATTTAACTTTATATTGTTTCTTATCCCACTTGGTAGACATCTAGACTAAGTCCATGAATCCATATGGTCTCATGGAAGGTGGGAAAGGGATTTATGAACTTATAGTTAACTTTTGGTACAAAATGTTTTTAAGTGCAAAAATATGTTTAAAAACACAATGCACTCAAAAATGTGTGTAATTTTTTTTTTAAATTTAGCTTTATGTTGTTTCTTATCCCACTTGGTAGACATCTAGACTAAGTCCATGAACCCATATGGTCTCATGGAAGGAGAGAAAGGGATTTAGCTTTATAAATACATATAGTTAATTAAGACTTTCATATTAAATATACCATTCGAAACTTTACATTTAAATTAATTTTTAAATCATCTAAGACATTTCTATAAAATAAATATAGGGCGTATAATCCTTTAATTGGAACAAACTTGTATAACAGTCTTTAAAAAAAATGGATTATATTTTATCTGGGTCATCAACAATAAATATGCAGATTATGATGATTGTTATCCCAAAATCGATGTTTTCCAAGAAACACCCTTCTTCAATGCACTGTGATTGGAGAACTTAATCAAACCGGCCTCCAAGAAGTTGACCAAACATCTTCAGAATGCTGATTAGAAAGTCATAATTAAAATACTAATTTGGAATGTCAGTCATAAGAATGCAAATCGTTATCAGATGCACCTCAGAAACCTTGCAGCACAATCAACTGTTTGCAATGGGGAACAAATCAACTTGTGCTGTTAAAAGAAATGGATTCTTAAATTTGTTCTGGGTGTTTCTCGATTTGCGAAGCCTATTCATCTACACTATGGGAACATTTACCACAAATTAGCTTGTTCAGGTCAATTCTTTCCTCCGTTGTTTAGCATGTGCTTTGGGGTTCATAAGGTCTTCCCAGTTAAATTAGGATGATTGTTATCATACCATTCTCTTGTGGGGGATGTTTATGATTAAAGAAAAGAGCATTAAATGGTATTTAATTGCAAATCTTTATTAAAGGGAGAATCATAAATTATTTTTTTAGTTATTTAAATATAAGGCCGTTTATGATTGACTAGAATTTCTTTTCTTCTGGCTGTACAAGTAGTACATTGATTAATGATTGGGATTCCAACAATTATTATTATTATTCCTGTTTTAAAATCCTATCGACTTCTTTAAAATTATACAGCATTATTATTTTTTCCCTTGAATTTTGAACTTCTTCGGAAAAATAAGGAAATGTTAACTGCTACTAATTAAAATTTAAATTACGTATTTAATTCAACAAAATTGAACTTTATGTTTAAGAGTTAAAAATGAAGATTTGTTTATATTTTTAGCAGTAAATTTTTCAACATAGACTATTTTATTTTAATAAGCTTTTACATTTTTGATTTTCCATCACTTTATAATATAATTTGAGAAATTCTTAAAAAATGTGTATTACTTGTTTCGTTATTATAAGATAAATGCTATTATTATAAATACCCATTATTTTATTTAAAATATTTTTCTGCATATTAATATTCTATACATAGAAATATATCCTTATAAAATTTTGTTTCATTGTAATTTAAGTTCATTGTAAAATTACGTCAAATATTTATAAAATTATGTTTCAATTCAGTTAATGTAGTTACCTTTATTTTTAAATCATTAGAGGAATGTACTGAGATGGTGTTCGTTCCAAATTGTAGTGTAGTAAGCTCAATATGATGTATTATGTGTAACGCTAGATTAACTACACATCAGACGTTGTAGTAATGAATGACTTCAGATCAAAGTGCAGGCATTTCAAGGCAACAGTGGCCTGATGGCTAATTGGATAACGCTCTGGTCGATGGTACCATAGGCTTCAGGTGCAAATCCTGGCTGTGACATGGATATTTGTGAGGGGTTCGGAATCCACGTTAAGCTGTAAGTCCCGGTCTAATTAGCCTGAAGAGTGCACAAAATGATCGTAGAGCGATAAACCAAATCAAGACAACATTTTATTTTTTTATTTTTTCCAAATAATTTTGATCATTACGCGCAAGACAGCTGTTATCTATAGAATTATGAAAAATTAAGCAATCCATTGTGGATGCTGCAATAAACCCGACAGATATTACAATTAATCTGCTTTCAATAAAAAAGATTTATGCATTTTTATTACTGATGCAAATATGTCTTGTTTTTTTTTCCCCTGGCAGATTTCAAAGAGCAGAGCAAAATCCAGAGGCGCAAAGGTCTTGTTTTTTTTTCCCTGGCAGATTTCAAAGAGCAGAGCAAAATCCAGAGGCGCAAAGGTTGCACAACTCATAAAGATCCCAAGTTGCCCACTCCCTAATGCCGCATTCTGATCGGAGTCAAATACACAGATGTGAAATAATGCATATACGTCGGCAGGTAAAAACTAATAAACTTAATATAAAAAAGATTCATCTATTTATATTACGGATACGAATATGCGTTATTATTATTATTATTATCATGTGTGAATATAATGTTGTCTTGGTTAGGGACGTTATCCGAAAATGAGGGTGAAGCAAATAAAACTCCAATGCAAATTTTGGTGGAAAATGGTAGTTAGGGCCCCTTAATTCTAGAAATGATTCATGAATCCTCAGGAATTTTCTGGAGAATTTGGCTTTTGATTGATGTGTTTTGTAGTATGGTTTTGAATCACTTTTCATGTTTTGGGTTGGGATTTTAAACATTTGTATATCAAATGGCTATAAGTACTCACAGTACGTTGATCAATTCCTTCTTCGTGAAGTTTCATATTTATCACTTTTTGCATTTTCCCATGCCTATTGAGCTGTATAGTGCTTCTTATTGCATGTGGAATTCTTTATTTATGCCTAGAATTTTCAAAATTCTTATATTCTTTTGGCTATTCAATATGATAATTGGTAGAATTTGTAATAAATTGTAGAATTTGAAATACTTCATTTTTCATTTACTACTACATTTATCTTACTTTTGTATATTCTTTTAGAGATTCTTGAACAATTCATTCTTCATGAAGTTCTTGATTTATTCAAAGTTTCTATATTCATGTGGCAATTGAATTTGGCCATTCTTGTAGTATTTCTATCAATTGCTGCATATATCTCTTGCATTATTAAACATCATTATATTCCTGAGTTTATTCGTCCGTTCTCGAATGTGATAAGTTATGTGTAAATGTTAGTATGTGTAAAGTTATAAAGTTATGTAAAAAAGTTTTAAAAAGTTTAGTGTAAAGTTATGTGTAGTTCTCGAATGTGATATTCGCTTGATAAGTTAAAATTTGCCGAGCAGATTTCAGTTTTTTATATTATTTATTTTTCTGACAGATATCAAACCGCAGAGCAAAAACCAGAAACGTAAAAGTTGCACAAGTCATAAAGATCCCAAGTCGTCCACTCCCTAATGCCGCATTCTGATCGGAGTCAAACACACAGATGTGAAATAATCGTCGCCAGGTTGACTAAATCTAGTAGCGGATTGCGATGAGATGGCGAGTGTTCAAGATTTATTCGTCGATGTCACAGATCTGGTTGGGTCACAGTTTCCGACAGTCGGGCTTATCAATCAGTCTGACCCACTCATTGAGATTTAACTGCTTTGCTAACAAACGAGCACTGACTCCAAATATAACTGTGTGCTGGTCAAGAAATTGTTCGTGTGGAACAGGCCACATTTACGCATGTCAGCCTACGAATATGCTTATTTCAGTCACATTTATGCAATATTCAGCAGTATTATTTAAGTCTTAAACTTTTTGCAAGAGGATGTATTTAATTGATGTATGGCGCAGGGTGCGTAGTTGTTATTTGGATAATGGCGTTTGGTCAAATAATTAAAAGTCAATATTAGAAAGTCAACGTTTTTCTAACTTTCAAGCATGGGAAATACTAATGAAAAAAATTGCAGTAAACTGATATTTTCATGAGTTTGCAAATTTTAATATAATCAGTATATCAAGGTTCTCCACTCTCCAGTTTGTTGCCATTCTTAATTTTTGTTTGATCAAGTGCTTCAGCAAATAATGTTCAAAATGCTCAGAGCCATGATGATGGTATGGTTTTCGAAGACTTTTTTCTCTCACAAATAACTTTAGTTCAACTATTCTTTTTTTTTAAAAAAATTAAATCATTTGCGACTGGAAAAGCCAATTTTTAAATTTCCTTCTCCTGTGATCGAATAAATCAATTTTGAAATTTTCTCTCGTGAATGGAGAGAATATTATTATTATTATTATTATTTTTAATTTCCTTCTGCTATGATTGAAGAAATTAATATTGAAATCTTTCTTCTATAACAGAAGTGACAATTTTAAAGCTTTCTTTTTTCATTGAAGAAATTTGATTCAATTTTGAAATTCCTTTCTCAACGATTGAAGAAGCCATTTTGAAATGTCGTTCTTCTATGATAGAAGAAACTAATTTGAAAGCATCTTTTTACTGTAATAGAGAAAAAGATAATTTTTAAATTTCTTTCTTCTTTATTGAAGAGACCAATTATGAAATTTCCTTTTCTGTGATTGAAGAAATCATTTCAAAAATTTTCTTCTTGAATTATAAATTAATTTTTTTCTTTATTTAAAGCATTGAATTATTAATTACGATAACTAATAAATTAAGTTTCAATTGGTAAATAAAAATATTTTAATTGTATTAAAAAAAAAAAGATTAAAAGTTGTTTGTAAAGGAAAATGCTGTTTAAAAATATATATTAATGATCAATAAAAAAAAAAAAAATTAAGGTAATAAATTGAGAAAAAAAAATTTTTTTTTTCAAAGAAAAGAAAATCGAATTTTGGGGAAAGAAAAATTCAGTAGGGCAGGAAGGAGGCTTCACAACGGCAGCAGACAACATGCAGGAGGAACAAGGTTCGAATCCGCTGTGGACGTATTGTTGTAGTCACTGCTTTCATAAACGACAAAATTTGATGACGATTGTAACAGTATGCATAAAGGCATCTTGAGTCGATAGTCAAGTTGCCCGCTGAGAGTTTTCTAAGTTTTCTCCCATATGACACGTAAATGCGGGATGACTTCCCTTAAAAGTCCACTCGGAAGCCACTGTACTCCTTTTATCGACAAATAGCAGGCCAGATGAAAAATTGACATTGCTCTCGCATTGAAGAAAAAATAATTCTTATAAATTTTGTTTCAAAAATAAACAGCAAAACGATTGAAGTTTAACCAATATCCCTTTGCAAGCGACGGATTTCAATGTTGTTCGCGTTGTAATAGCGGAACAGAGCGTCGTACCTGCTTGCGTATTTGTAATTGCTCCCTGTTTTTGCCCGCCATGCGGTATCCGTCGCTCATAGTTACGGGGGGCATGCCAAAACTAAAGGAGGAGGCCGAGAAAGAGATAGCGCCGTTGACTTTATCACTGGCCAATAATTACCGTGACAAGAACGGCGCTCGCCTTCGAATTATGCATTGGGGAATCGCCTCTGTGATGACTTGACGAGCGATCCAGGGGTTGCCGCGCCCGCAGCGCCCACCTTGGCGACGCTTCATCTCCCCCCGAACGTCGCCAAGTGGAAGCCAATGTTTAGAGAAGAAATTGAGATTCGTGATTTTTTAAAATTTAGTTAGGGAAAAATGAGTGTTTAAGAGTTTGTTAAAGATTAAAAAACGTTACAAGATTTCTTCTTTTAAATAATATTTTTTCATTAAAATAGATTAAGGTTATACTATAATTAAAATGCCCGATTCGTGACTCTGACAACGTGTAGCGCTGATGAGTAGTAAGGCTGAGATTTTCAATCCGCTGGCGGTTTTGTTGTAGATACTATAGAAGGAAAAAAAAAAAAAAAAGCGAGGAGGCTGAATGGCGTTTGTGATGTTCAGCCTCTTGCCTCGTGAGTCGAACTACCTTTTCAGAGTTTTCTGGGGTTTTTTACCCAATATGATACGCAAATGCGGGTTAGTTCCCTCCTAAAAGTCTTCTTGGAAGGTACTTCCCTCCTTTTTGAGTTACTCGGAGCCAAATCGGACTTCTACCTACTGGTGCTCCCTCACAGCAGAAGCTGCCCCTTTCCTTCCATCCATGAGAATACACGGGTTCATGGACTTGGTCTAGATGTTGCTGTCGAACCAAGTGAGATAAGAAACAAAACAACTATATTTAAAATACATTAAGGTTATACTATAATTAATTAGGTTTATATTTTTTTACAAATACTGTTTTTTACAAATACTACTGTGTCTAAAGTCCAAAAGTAAGACCAATTTTCAATTTAAAATTCCCGGGGCTTACGGAATTTCTATTTTTTTTACTGGTCCACTGTCCTTGGCACTGTCCTTGACATCTGAGTGAAATTTCACGTCAAAATATTCATTAGTGTTTGAGTTACGCTTGGCTTTGTGAAACGCTAAAACGGATTCCGGCGATTTGTGAAATGTCTGAATTCATTGAGCAAAGAACTTCCATTCAATTTTTTTTGCAAAAACCTATAGAATGTTACAGAAGTCATTCGGTGAGTATTCCTATATCGGAAAGAAATGTTTACAAGTGGTATAAACAGTTCAAAGAAGGCAGAGAACGCGTTGAAGACGAAGAGCCCTCCGGTCCACCCTCCACCTCAACCAACGAAACTCACATCCCAAAAAATGAAAGATTTGGTGCTTGCAAACCGTCGATTTACAATTAGAGATCTTGCTGGTGATGTTGGAATTTCAAAAGGATCGGTCCATTCTATTTTTGGCTTCAAACGCGTCAAATCTCGATTGCTACCGAAAACACTGAATGCGCCAGCTCACACTGCCTTGATTCTTCCTGACTTTTTCGCCAAAAATGAAACCCATATCGTTCCACAACCACCATATTCACACCGTATAGACACTTGTATTAAAACTAATCAATACACGTATGACCTGTTGACACTTTTTTATCTAGAACATTTTTGTAAATACCTTTGTTGAATGAAAAAATGAGTCGAAAATTATTCGATTTATAAGACTTCATTCACTTTTTATCATGTACTTAAATGGCGAAAAACGAAATTACTTTCTTAACCCAATAGTTCAGAAAGTGCTGTTAAGGCATGGCAAAAGTGAACTGCATAGAAGGAAAATAGCAACTAATTCCAAGTAGTTTGTTAACCACACGAGAGTCAATGAAATCGAACGAAAATTATAATTGCAATGAATAATTATATTTTGAATAATATTATAATATCATACAAGGAACACACTATTAATTTTTTTAAATATATATTATTAAGAAAAATCCATTTCTTATAAGAATTTTTAAATAATAATAATGAGTTCATACCATTTTTAATTAATATTTGGTAAATCGGAGATAAGAGATAACTTGGTTTTGACTTAAAAAAACCTTTTACAAGTAATATTTGACTTCTGAAATGGAGTATTTGATATGAAAAGTTGATTTATTATATAACTAAGATAAAACTATTTATTTAAATGATTTATTTTATTTCAATCAGTTTAAGAAAAGAATATTCGATATAGAAAGAAAAAGAAACAGTAGCAGAATTAAATTTAATTTGAAAACCAAACACAACAATTTACTGAACAATTTTATTTCGAAAAAGAACGTAACTATAAATATAAAAACTAGAAGAAAGTTTTTCTTTAACAAGATTGGTAAAAGTAGGTACTTTCGTTTAGAGAAGTGCTTTAACTTTTACAAACCATAGTAAAATATAAAACAAAAATATAAACAAAAACAGACAAATTTTCCTTTTTTATAATGTTCATTATTTAAACATTATAAAAAAGGAAAAGCCATTACATTTTTACTTTTCTTTTGCGTTTTAAAGTTTAATTTTTAGACCAAAATATACGTTTTAAGCATAAAGTTTTTATAAAAAAAATTTTTTTTTCATCCTTTTTTCCAATGGTTTTCTGGCCAAAGCGTCTTTAATTTTCTCATTCTAGATATTCCAAGCAGCTGCTTTGTCAGTTTTCTTAAGAACTCTTTCTATTGGAAGCTTGGGGGGAAACGATTTTTTCCAGTCTACAACGTGAGCGTTGGCTGTATTCTCCTTTCTTAACAGGACTTTAATCCATCATTCAATTCAAATCCTTGTCAATGAGTTATCGGCCGTAAACTACCCGCATAAGCCCCTATTGACACAGAAAGAGGGGTTTGCGTTAAAAAGGATTTCATCCAAAAGAGATGTCTTGAAAGATTGAGAGGTATTTCTTGGGGAAGCTTGTAAAAATAGGGTTGAAAACCGGTGTAAAGTCAGCTACCGTGTGTTTAAAGTTGCTCTAGTGTGTGTTTAGCCCTCCCACAAAGTGTTTGAAACTCACAGAAGAGTCAATATAATGCCTTTAAGCGCTGTACGTCACACGAAGTGAGTGCGCATGCACTTATATTCACTGTCGCGTAAAGAAAATAGTCGTAGTCACATATCGTAGTAGCCTAGTGTCTCGCTAGGATATAGAATATATATATATATATATAACATAGATAGTGTTTTTCCTTTTTTAACATATAACATCTATATAAGGCGTAATATCAAAGATTCTGGAGAAACTAATTCCTTTTTTCTATGTTAACTCATGTAAAATGCCAAAAAGACGTAAATATGTGATAATACTATTAAAAAAAAAAAAATTTTTTTTTTTTTTTTTTTTTTTTTTTTTTTTTTTTTTTTTTGTCCTTTGGGTTCAGTATTTTTTAATCTGGTGTGGTTTCAAAACGACGCATGGATACTAATTATATTTAAATGAAAGGACGTTGTAACTTTTCATGATAAACAACAAGTAATATTAAAAAAAAAAATTTTTTAAAGTCAATTCCTACTTTTTTTTCACTCTATTGCAGAAAGTCCTTTATAAATATTTTCATTCATTTTTTTACTTTTATCTGGCGCCATCTATTGCTAGATATATGCAACTTAAATCTAAAAAAACTATAATTAATTAATTAAATTTAATTACTGAATTAATATTTGAAAAAAAACTGTATTAACATCCAGTGTCATCCACTGTAAGTTCAAAAAAAAATGTATTTGAATTCGAGTGGATGAATAAAAAGTATTTTATGAACGATTGACAATTTCAGCAAGATATATACAGGGAGAGTGTGAGCTAATAGAAGGAATTGAATAAGGAACAAAATGGGATGGAACGCTGATAGTCTTTCGAGCGTTTTCCTTTCGGAGTTCATAATTCGAACTTAATAATTTCATTTATTTATGTTTCTATTCATTTGAATTCTTTTTTATTTTTTTTAATGACTCATTTATTCAATTCTGATTTACTTTATATGTTTTACGAAATATGATTTATATCTTTAAAAAAAAAAAAAAAAAAAGAAGAAGAAGAAACACGGTAAATATTTATACAATTACATTCTTTGCCAAATCATTACTTACTTTGATTTTATTCGTTAACATGTACTAGTGTGCCCAAAAAGTAAGACCAATTATTTTTTTTTTCAAAAACTCTTTATTTATTCCTCCACTTTCAAAGTAATCCCCTCCGGACACAATGCACTTATGCCAACTTTTTTTCCAATCCTCAATGCATGCTAAAAAGTCATCGGCAGGGATGGTCTTCAAAGCACGCGCCGATTCACGTTGAATCTCTTCAATCGACACAAAACGGTGTCCCCGGTGTGGTCTTTTGACTTTAGGGAATAGTCAGAAGTCGCACGATGTGAATACGGTGGTTGTGGAACGATACGGGTTTCATTTTTGGCGAAAAAGTCACGAAGAATGAATGCAGTGTGTGCTGCGCATTCAGTGTTTTCGGTACCAATCGAGATTAGACGCGTTTGAGGCCCAAAATGGAATTGACCGATCCTTTTGAAATTCCAACAACATCAGCAAAGTCTCTAATTGTATCTAAGTCGAAGGTTTGCAAGCACTAAATCTTTAATTTTTTGGACGTTAGCTTCGTCGGTTGAGGTGGAAGGTCGACCAGAGGGCTCTTTGTCTTCAACGCGTTCTGTGCCATCTTTGAATTGTTTATACCACTTCTAAGCATTTCTTTCCGATATAGGAATACTCACCGAATGCCTTCTGCAACATGCTATAGGTTTTCGCACACAAAATTGAATGGAAGTTCTTTGCTCAATTAATTCAGACATTTCAAAAATCGGCGGAATCAGGTTTAGGGTTTCACAAAGCCAAGCGTAACTCAAACACTAATGCATATTTTGACGTGAAATTTCACTGGCTGATGGCCGAGTGGCTAGCGCTCTGGCGCTCGGTGCCACAGGTATCGGGTTCAAATCCCGGCGTTGCCATGGGTGTTTGTAGTGGTTCTGAATCCACTTTAAACCGTAGGTCCCGTTCCTAAAAGATCGTAGTCAGTTGCGGGGGTATTGTTACTCCGCGTCCGTGGCTTATCTTCAAGTTACACGCGCCCCCTGGGTAATGCAAAGTGAGTAATGTCTGTGCAGCACTTATGGCATAAAAAGATCACGGTCTATTTGCCAGCTGCATTAGAAGAAAAAAAAGTTAACAAATAAAAGAAAGAAGTAAGTTAAATTACTCAGGTACAATTAGGAGTCCGTAACACATTTCCCCGCGGACAGTCAGTGTATAAATAAAAAATAAAAAACATTAAAAGAATATAAAAACAAATACGTTAGAAATGAAAACATTAACTTCTTAAGAATTTTAGATGTCATTTGCAAAAAATTACGATAGCCAGTATGTGTGTTAGTTTTGCACATTGCAGCAATAAATGACAATTTAAGGAGCCAAATAGACACTTCAGATTTGCAAAAAATCTTTCAACATCATTCGTTAACAAAAGGTCTCTTACGAAACAGGGGTGACTGTATATACCTTCAGGTGAAAAAATAAGTCGCCGCTCATGACAGGTGATCCTTGCAGTACATGCCATAAAAAGTAGAGTTTTGAATAAGGGTACATTCCAGTACCCTATATACCTATCAAATGCACTTTAAGCTACAGTTAAGCACCGGTCAAAAGAGTTAAGCGTACTTTTTTCTCCCTAGCGCGCATGCTCAGTTTCCTATGAACATGCGCGCTAGGGAGAAAAAGCTAACGGACGTCCTACGGTAACTAACGTACGGTATGCAAAAACTCTTTATTAAAAGATTTCAACGGTTTAACTGATCGGCAGACAGACAGGTAATCCTTCTCAGTCAACTTGTGCAGTCATCAGTCTTGGAGCGGCTCCTCTATCAAGCGATAAATATATCACTCGGGCACAAGTAGTACCTCGGGTAAAAAGACGTCGAAGTGTTTTCGAGAATGAAATATAATTATAGTCAAAATAAGAAACGTTAAGCATCAATAAAACCATTATTGGATACAAAAGCGGTTATGTCTGTTTTGGTTGATTATATACCTGTTCAACTAACTAAAGCATGATGTTAAAAATTTGAAAATGGTCTAGAAAATGTAATGTGTTCTGTTTTCCATAGCTTAAAATTCAAAATAGTGTTCATAAAATATTCTTAGCATTAATCATACATCTTAAAATTCTATTTTGTTCAATGTTCTATTATATTGTATTGGGGTAATTATATATATATATAGCACAAAAAAATATAAAAATCAAATACACAAGAAAAAAATCTCAAAGCTACTCTCTTGAAATATATACAAATGCAGCCTGATGGCCAATTGGCTAGAGCTCTGGCCGTTGATACCACAGGCTTCAGGTTTGAATCTTGGTGTTGGTATGTACGTTTGCGAGAGGTTCGGAATCCACGTTAAACTGTAGGTTCCAGTCTAACAAGCCCAAAGAGTGCACAAAATGACCGTGGAGCAACAAACCAAGAAGAGAAAATAGGCGTCTCTAGAAATATAGCCACTTTGTATATCAAAGCCATTCGCTACATTTTAATGCGCTTCATTAAGATCCTAATCACAAACTTTACTACAAAATTCCCGCCACAGAGATTTACATTCACAAATGTAGCTACATAATTTGCAATATTAATCTAGTAGTGTTTTAAAAAAATAAGAAATGCTGTTAAGAGAAATAATTTTAAAATCATTTAACTTAATATGTGCTCTAAAGCTATTTATTACATAATCTAGATTTCAAAAAATATGAATTTTTAAAAATACATAATGTTGGATACCATTTTGAAATAAGAATATAAGCTCTGCAAGCACAAAATATTTCTTCAAAACTTAATACAAAATGCTTAAACAGAATCATACTAAATTTTTCCATAAAATTCCATCTCACATACTAATAGTTCTTTTTGGTAATAAAGAAAAAATTCAAAGGCAAAAACTATGTTTATTTGTATACATTATTGAATAACATTGTATGTTACTTTCTTAAATATTAGAAATAATTACATAAAATTTTCTTCTATTTGCTAGCGTTATTTTTCCTAGAAATTGATGGAAAGTTTTTAATTACATACAGATGAAAATGTAATAAAAAAAAAAAACCCAGCTTTTTCTCTTAAATTCCCTTAGAAGTATGAGTGTTTTCCATAGAATGAGTGTAGTATGAGTGTTTTCCATAGAATGAGTGTAGTATGAGTGTTTTCCATGAAATTTTTATTATTTTTCCTTAAGAATTAAGGCGTATTCATAGTAGTTGGTGCATATACTTAATGTTAAATAAACGGTTCAGAGCAATTGGTCCAATCTCTATAAAAAACTGATTTAAAATGAAACCCAGTTCAGTATGCTTAAACAAACTTTGTATTGTTTAAGCATACTATCTCAATATTTTGTATTTTGAACTGGAATCTCCACTGTACAAAACTATTAGAGGATATAGCGAGTTCTATTTGAAACAACCTTATAGATGACTATATTTTTAGCAAATATGAAATAAAAAGATTAAATAGGAAAATTATCAAGCTTATCAATACTTTTATTCATGTTATTCTGAAGGAATGAATGTCTTCATTCATTCCTTCAGAATAACAGAAGAAAAAAAATAGTCGAAATTAAGAGAAAACTTAAATAAAGATGATTTTGTAAAAATTCCCATTGTCCTTAAATATCAATAAATATTTATTTAATATAAATAAAATAGTTCAGATTAAAATTAATCATATAATAATTTTTCTTTTCTTAATTATAGGTGACTTTTTAGAGAGACCACCCTCTAAATGCTACGAATTTTGAGATGAAGGATAGAACGATTTATCTTTGAAATTTCATAGTATTTCATGGTCAACAAATTAATATAGATATTTAATTAATATAGATGTGCAAATGAAGTTAAATATACATGCAACTAAAGATTAAACTAATCTGAAGATTAGTAATTTGATTAAGAATTTTAACACGTTCTCAACGAAGTATTACAAAATTTCAATAAAATTTTCAATTGTCAATTCATTTTTAACTATTCTTCTTCGCTATTGATTATTTATTTTAGTAAAGAAAATTTAGCAACTTCTTTATTATTTCTGCTAAATGAATTAATCATAAATTTTTTATTTAAAAACAATAAAAACGGCCTTAAAAAAACAATATTAGAATCAATACATGTGTATAATGTGTGTGTGTATGTGTTTTATATAAAATGTTTTAAAAAAATTTAATTTTTCAAAACTTTTTTTTTCGAAATAAATATTATATTTTCGGGTTTAATCAACTCTAAATTTATTAAAATTGAGGCAAATTTACAAATACATTTCATATTTTTCTTCGCAAATATAAGAATTGTATTCCTATTTTTAAATAAGTTACTTTTAATAGCAATTTTTTTTTTATTTAGGTTCATTGAAAATCGAACTTTAAAGGCTCGTGCTCACCAAGGCGACAAGATGCAAGCGACCAAAATTTGACCTCACCGCGGTCGCCTGAAACCGGTTTGCAGTTCGCCGCTTGGAGTTGCCCAACTTTCAACTCCAAGCGGTTTTTCACTATGCGTAATGCTATTTCTGACGTTTCGCTGTGAAGGGGTCGAAAAAATTTGGTCGCTTGCCTCTTGCATCTTCACGTCTCTCGCCTCGGTGGGAACGAGCCTTAACTTTTAAATTGGCGATTAATAATGCTGTAAAGAGGAGTTAAAAAGTGTGCTACAAAACTGACTAAAATAAGGAGTTTTATAATATCAACCTTTCAAGTGACCATTTCTGATGTATTCAAATAAAGAAACAACTTTTTAATGCCTTGATAATAATCGATTTTATATTATCTAACTGACATAGTGTAGAAATTCTCGTGTACCTGTAAACATATGTATTGAGTAACTCATTATATTTTCTTTCCGTCTCGTTCGATATGCTCTCATAATAACATGTGTTTTGACTAATTAATGGACTCTAATAGCAGCATATATCTTGACTAATTAATTGACCCTAATAATATTATGTTTTTTTATACTAATTAAATATCTTCATAAGGGTTTAAACTGATTTTCTTTTATTATTTTAAGTATAAATAATTTGAAGAATCTATGCACAAGTTATGTCATTTGAATCTGCGCTTAGTAACACACTTTCGAAATACAGTTGAATATTGCGTTTTGAATATATGACGATGAGAAATAGTTGTTGTCATAGCAACCAGCTATGTCTGCTGTATACCTGAATGACAAGCAGAAAATTTCGTGTTTATTTAGCACCGGATTAAAGCAAAAGACAATTTCATTTCGCATTTTGTTGTATATTTTCCCATCCCATGTTTTTATGCTGCAATCAATTCCAATTCATCAATTGAAGCAAAACATGTATTATATTTCCCCTCTTACAGATATCTAAACATATATTTGGAGTTTAATTATGTTTGTTTTATTATGAAAAACGTATACGCGCTCTAAATAAGAATATTTAGATTTTACGAGTGTGTTTAAAATATTACTTTAAGCTGTAAAAAAACAAGTTATTATTGCAGAAACTTTCAAAAGAATTAAAATATCGTTGCTTTCAAGGGTCTTCAATTTATAAAGTCATTCATTAAAAGACATGAACAAAATGTTCAAAATTTAATATATAAAGTTAATAAAAAAATTATATTATATTAATTTGTTTATTACGCATAAAATTATTGGTATTGTTTTGGGGAGAATGGTTCCCTTGCATCCTGTATTGATTTCAGTGTTTCTTATTGATTTTTTTTTTTTTATTTATTTCTCAAGTTACTAATTGTATAATTTAATATTTCTTATTGGTTTATTTTTCTTAAATTTATTTCATGGTCTAATAATTATATAATTTCTTTTTCTTGTCTTTCCTTTTTTCAGGAATTATTAAATAATTTTATGAGTAACCAGCCGATTACATTTTTTATTCTTTTTATTATTTATTTCGTTATAACTCATTTTGTCAAATTTCTTGTATATTCTTCGAAGAACTAACATGTTGAAAATCCCATTTCAGAGTTGCCTGATCAAAAAGTCGGAGTTTCATGGTGGTTAGTGAATTAGAGTTTCTAAATCAAAGACGCTCGGTTCCGAATTCATCAAGCGTTGACTTTCGTGTCCATGTCGAGGATGGGCACGATAAATCTGTAGATCGGAGTAGGGCTCAAGAGGGAAGGAACCTCTCAGAGTAGCAATACTTCAACATCCTCCACATCTACATCTATATCGTTCGAATAGCGAATGATTTAAGTTTCAGGCATTCGAATACAACAACAGACTAAATAAAACTAACTCTTCGAGACTAACTATAAAAACGAACTATTGAAAAACTGCAACAGTATACATGAATATAACTCTTCGAGACTAACTATTCGAGCGAACTATTCAAAAAAATAGGCTATGTAAAATTAACTATACTAACTAACTATGAGAAAACAACACTGAACTATATAAAAAAAACTATTTGAGACTAACTATTCAAGTGAACTATACAAAAACAACAGTAGACTAAATAAAAGTAACTATTCAAATAAACTATTGAAAAATAACAATAGACTCTATAAAAATAACTATTCGAGATTAACTATTTAAACGAACTATAGAAAAACAGTAATAGACTATAAATAAACAGCAGTAGTCATTAAAAATCTATTCAAAAATAGCTAACCAACTATTCAAAAATAAACTTTACACTATAAAAAATATTAAATTTAAATAGTAAAAGTAAATTAATAAAATGCTGTCTACATATCTCTTTAGCTTCAAAATAAAATAAAAAATAAATTCATAGCAATGTATAAAACATAATATATTAAGTAAAAAAATAAGAATAAAAACATAAAAAAAAAAAAATTTCAATCCGTTTTTTTTTTTTTTTTTTTTTTTTTTTTTCAAACGAACTGCCTCGTTGAACTCCTTTAAACTACAAAATAAAGATTTAAAATTCATATTAATATGTTTTCAAACAAACTAATTCCTCTGTTATATAGAATGTTCTGTTTACCATTATTATTCAGAAAATGACTAATGGCTGCCCGTGTACGACAGATGCAAAAGTGGGCAGATATATTACTGTCAAGCAGCTAATGTCCTTCAGTTTGCGACATGCACCTTTCAGAACGGCTCCGTAAACGAAATAGTTTTTTAATCCATTAGCCGAAAGGAAATGTCATTAGTCACCCCAGACAGTTTTTTGGATTTTTGATTGCAAACCGGATGATGATTTAAGTCGGCCGACACATTCGAAACATTGTACACCTTAAAAAAAAAAGCATATATATCCTTCCTCGGAAGAGAGAGTGGGATATTAATGATCTTGTCAGAGCAAACTGAATATGAATAGCAATAAAATGCCACGCAAAACAGAAGCGATAAAATGTATCAAATGCAAATATTTTTATGCGGACAAAAATATAATATAGTGTCTTTTATATTTACCTATTTTAATCAGTTTTTTTTTTTTCTTTTGACAAATAAAATATAGTGAAGAAATTAGGATGTCTGGCCTCCCCTTTGAAATGTATAATAATTTTACTCTTATCAACTATTAACAATCTGTAACAATTTCAAATACTCTTCAGCAATGTATAAGACTTATTGTTCACTTTCAACATTGTATAAGATTTATTGTTCAAAAACTTACTTATCATCACCAATGCTCACACTGACTAAGGTTGTTCATTACTCCAATAAACGATGCAGTCTATAGCCTATTGTTCTTTTATAAACAATAGTAATAATTTTATCCACATAAGAATTACAAGAAGATTTATGACAAATACTGTAGTAATGAACAAGTATTAGTCTATAAATATAGCCTTTCTTATGATGTCGTTCAACCAGTTTTGGTCAAAACAGTAGGCAGTACTCTGTTAACCAACTTTTCAATGTTTTTTAAGAGTTTAACGAAATTTTTACCAGTATTAAGTTTTTTATACCATATTCCAAGAGGAATTTAGACATAATATCATGAGCATTTATTGAAGATTTCACAAAGATATTTCGCGAAACAATGCCAACTAATCTAAAAATGAGTTATGGACGTACCATCAAATTATAAAGGAACACTACTAGGAAACTGATAATATTTCAACAGTTTACCAAAACATACGCAATAATACATTTAGTAATTGCCAGGAAACTTATTTTACCCTCATGAATTTTCCTTGAGGATACTGATTCTTTTAATCACCCTTCATCAAACAAGAAACTTTTTATTTATTGCAACAACAACAAAAAATTTTTTTTTCCATTTAAAATTCTAGGTCATATTCATTTATTCTAAATTCTCTAAAATCTTCATCGAGAATGATTTTAAAGCATGATACAGACATTTTATAAAAACTATTACAATTGAATAACATATTTCATACACATTAATAACCAAAACTGTTTATTGGTGCTTACAAAAATTGATGTTGCACCAATTAAAATAATTTTTGAACAGAATATAGAAGTGTTGGAAAAACTATCGCAATTTTATAGTATGTTTTACCTAAGACCAAGTTGCAATAAAATATTAAAAATATTAATTATAATAATAATTACTAAAATAATTTACTGCAATTGCTTAATAGTGGATGCGAGCAGATATGTTAAATCAATACCAATGTTTCTAAAATCTTTCGATCATTTATGGTATGCTAGGAAACTTATGTTTTGATGATCGCTATGATTATTTTAAGAACCACCAATGACCACGCCAAACCTTTTCTTTCCTACTGAATGTCTTTCAGTCAACTTTCGCCAAACTTAATTCGAAGTATTAAGATTATTAATTATAATAATAATTAGTAAAATAATTTACTGCAATTGCTTAATAGGGGTGCTAAATCAATACCAATGTTTCTAAAATCCTCCCATTATTCATGGTACGCAGGGAAACTTATGCTTTGATGATCGCTATGATTATTTTAAGAATCACCAATGACCACGCCAAACCTTTTCTTTCCTACTGAATGTCTTTCAGTCAACTTTTGCCAAACTTAATTCGAAGTATTAAGATTATTAATTATAATAATAATTAGTAAAATAATTTACTGCAATTGCTTAATAGGGGTGCTAAATCAATACCAATGTTTCTAAAATCCTCCCATTATTCATGGTACGCAGGGAAACTTATGTTTTGATGATCGCTATGATTATTTTAAGAATCACCAATGACCACGCCAAACCTTTTCTTTCCTACTGAATGTCTTTCAGTCAACTTTCGCCAAACTTAATTCGAAGTATTAAGATTATTAATTATAATAATAATTAGTAAAATAATTTACTGCAATTGCTTAATAGGGGTGCTAAATCAATACCAATGTTTCTAAAATCCTCCCATTATTCATGGTACGCAGGAAACTTATGTTTTGATGATCGCTATGATTATTTTAAGAATCACCAATGACCACGCCAAACCTTTTCTTTCCTACTGAATGTCTTTCAGTCAACTTTCGCCAAACTTAATTCGAAGTATTAAGATTATTAATTATAATAATAATTAGTAAAATAATTTACTGCAATTGCTTAATAGGGGTGCTAAATCAATACCAATGTTTCAAAAATCCTCCCATTATTCATGGTACGCAGGGAAACTTATGTTTTGATGATCGCTATGATTATTTTAAGAATCGCCAATGACTACGCCAAGCCTTTACTTTCCAGCTGAATGTCTTTCAATCAATCTTCGCCAAACTTAATTCCAATTATTAAGATTATTAATCATTATAATAATTTCAAAAATAATTTACTGAAATTGCTTAATAATGGATACCAACAAGGGTACTAAATCAATACCAATGTTTCTAAAATCTTTCCATCATTCATGGTATGTTAGGAAACTTATGTTTGATGATCGTAAGAATCGCCCATGACCACGCCAAGCCTTTTCTTTTCAACAGAATGTCTTTCAATCAACCTTCGCCCAACTTAATTCGAATTATTAAGATTATTAATTATAATAATAATTTCAAAAATAATTTACTCAAATTGCTTAATAATGCATACAAATAGAGGTGCTAAACCAATACCAGTGTTTCTGGTATGTTAGGATTCTATTCATGGTATGTTAGGAAACTTATGTTTGATGATGGTAAGAATCGCCAATGACCACGCCAAACCTTTTCTTTCCAGCTGAATGTCTTTCAATCAACCTTCGCCAAACTTGATGCATCCATCGCCAAAAAATCTGTCTTGCTGGCAAGACATGGCATCCAGTTTACTGCCTACTGGGGGAAATAAACAGACGAAAAGGAAAGTCGGGCAGGGGGTGGAACAACAGCACCATTAACGCCCCCCACTTCGCTTCCTGGGGGGCATTCTCTCTTCCCCCCGCTGGCCACAGGAGACTCGTACCGATATCGTTCCGTAACGATAAATCGAGAGTGCACGCAGGATCTAAGACCCGATAATACTGCCACCCCTTATTTGTTTTATTTTCCAAGAAAACTATGGATTTGGCGCAGGGGAGAACCAGTGATTGCTTTGACTGCTGGCGGTATTGTCACTAATAAAAAACGCCAAGTTAAATTATTAGATTTCGTCGCGATATAAATTTCTCGACGGCACACCCCAAAGCATCACGTTTCTTGGCGAACTTGACTTTGAATGATGGATACTAAGACGATTCGTATTCGCCAATCTTCAACTTTACTTCTATTTTTTTTTTTTTTAAGCGGGAGGGGTGTGTTAAAAAATATCTGTGGTTTTTTTGGCGTCAATCCAAGAATGAGGAAGGTACAATGAGTACAATAAAAGAAATTGGGTCTCCGTTGGCTGTACTGTGATGTGTCAAGCTACTTACCACTGAGTTAACTGATGGGTATTGAAATACATTTTTTGTTTATAAATTTATGCTTGGAGGTCATTTATCTAAAAATGGCCAAGTTTTTTAACTTCTTACTTAATTTAAAATGTCAGATTTCAAATTAAGAATGTTGCTGTAACATTGTAGCAATTGATGTTTAGAGTTATGAATTGTCACACAGCACAGTAACACCAGAACGGTAATGGACAGATAGGTAATACTACTGTGCTAAAAAGTCATCGGCAGGAATGGCCTTTAAAGCGCGCGGCGATTCACTTTGATTGTCTTCAATACATTCAAAACGGTGTCCGCGGAGTGGTCTTTTGAGTTTAGGAAATAGCCAGAAGTCGCACGGTGTGTATCCGGTGGTTGTGAAACGATATGCGTTTCATTATTGGTGAAAAAGTCACGAAGAATCAATGCAGTGTGAGCTGCGCATTCAGTGTTTTCGATACCAATCGAGATTGGACGCGTTTGAGGCCCGAAAAGGAATTGACCGATCCTTTTGAAATTCCAACATCATTAGCAAGGTCTCTAATTGTAAATCGACGGTTTGCAAGCACCAAATCTTTAATTTTTTGAACGTGAGTTTCGTCGGTTGAGGTTGATGGTCGACCCGCTCTTCGTCTTCAACGCGTCCTCTGCCTTCTTTGAATAGCTTATACCACTTCTAAACATTTCTTTTGTATATAGGAATGTTCACCGAATGCCTTCTGCAACATTCTATACGTTTCCGCCAACCAAATTGAATGCAAGTTCTTTGCTCAATTAATTCAGACATTTCAAAAATCGCCGGAATCAGTTTTAGGGTCTCACAAAGCCAAGCGTAACTCAAACACTAATGAATATTTTGACGTCAAATTTCACATAGATGTCAAGGACAATGCCAGCAACCTAAAAAAAAAATTTTAATTCCAAAATCTCCGGAAATTTTAAATTGAAAATTGGTCTTACTTTTTGGACACAGTAGTACATATGTGAATCATTTAACTGAGCTCATCAGAATTTAAATAAATATGCTTTACTGAAACAAATACTTAAATTTTTGTTTGAAATAAAATTATGGCTTATGAAAATGAAATAAATAATTTATTTTATATAAAAAAAAAGTTTCAAAAAATTAAAAAATAATACAAGGAAAAATAAATAGTTAATTAAAATATTCAGTTGAAGTTAGGTAGTAACAGTATAAGTTATAAAATTATAAACATATATATTTATGCTTTAAATATTAAAGAAAGCGGGGTTGTTCTTGTCTTAAGAGGATTAGAGTCGATTTAATTATTGCTGGTTAAGCAAATATCTACTGGCATTCATTGTAAAATGCATATCTTAGACTGGCGTTGGATCTAATTTCCTATTAGTATTTTGTAAAAATCATCGAATCGCTACCCTATTGTTTTTGTATCTGGATGGTGGAGGACGATCTGATCGTAAATGTTGAATCCAGCATATTTTGGATCTTGCAATAATGCAATTCAAATAGTTGTCGCTCATTTCGATATCTATTGATGAATCACCAAAAGATTATTATTCATCTTTTGGTGACTCATCAATAGATATCGAAATGAAAGACAACTATTTGTACACATAATTTAAATAGATTAAATCAGATGTTAAGCATTAAATTCGTAGTTTATCAAAATCAATCCATATTCACAATTTGTTATTCCATGTTATGTTAGTTAGTCCCTGTACTGTCCTCAAAAGATGATTACTTTATGATTTAAGAAGCAAATCACAGTTATCTAGTCCATCTGATAAGGATTGTAAACCTCAATTTTTAAATTTACCTCACTTACTGGACTGTTGTAAATGTGAAAATCCAAGTTATCGTAACATAAATCCTTTGGGTGCCAAGAATTTTTGTCTACGTTAATATAAAGAATGTCTGTGGTGTTTTAATTTTATATGGTTTAATATTACTATCAAGATTCAATCACTCGTAGTAAATGGAAGGCAAAATATTTTTGTCTGTAACCATAAAGAAAAAAAAATAATATAATTACTAAATTATAATAGAAATATATGACCCTGCACAAACCACACAGACTTTATCCCACTTGCATACGATAGAGATATCATAGGAAATAAGACAGAACCAAGAATCCAGATTTATACTCCTTTTGAACTTTTAAGCACTTTGTTCTGGTGCAAAAGGAGCCAACTTGACGTCTCAAAGGCGACTTTTTGTATATCGTCTCGTTATTATTTACTAATGAGCATAAGGCATAGACCTAGACTACCACTAACGTCTTTTATTATATATTATTCTTAAGGTAGACTTCTCATCGATTCTGTAAAATTTGAAACATTTCCTCCAAAACGTTTAGTCCAGGAGACGTCTGGACAAGACAATGGAGGGACTGGGGTTTAAGGGGTCTAAAGGTTTTTATCCCTCCTACTTTGAACGGTGAAAGAAGCGGATGATGGATATAATATGCAACTTTTAGCATATCAGAAGCAGAACATGTAAGATTTCGACTCGACGCCGGGTCGAGTACCTGTAAGACAGT
Source organism: Caerostris darwini (assembly GCA_021605075.1). NCBI lineage: Eukaryota > Metazoa > Arthropoda > Arachnida > Araneae > Araneidae > Caerostris > Caerostris darwini. The sequence continues at coordinate 572,355 of BPLQ01009022.1, read as the reverse complement.
CTGGCATGGATGGAGCGAAATTTATTCAGATACAAAAGAGTTACAATATACATCGCGAATGATGCGGCGCATGTCTCGACAAACAGCATTGACATACCCCTAACCTTCCACTCACTTGACTGGCTTCAGTCTGCCTTAGGATGATGGGATGGTGTCATTTCAGGTTTAGATAAAAGATTAGATATGAAGATATGAAGATTAGATATGATTCAGGTTAGATATGAAAATACTGATAAGCAAAAATTATTTGTTAAGTTTTCTCGAGCTGTCACAGAAAAGGAACATCTATTTTATGAAGAATTGGTCAGTAGACTTCGTCCGCCTGTAATTGTAGACGTATGTATTGCGGACTATGTATTGTATTGTATTGTAGACGCCTTGTAGGATGGAGCGAAATTTATTCAGATACAAAAGAGTTACAATGTGTATCGTGAAAGATGTGGCGCATGTCTCGACAAGTATCATCGACATACCCCTAACATTTCACTCAGTCTTCCTTAGGATGACGACAAAGGCAAAGGTTGTTTTCTTTAAAGAGTGTCCGGGGAGCTGAAGTTCCCCCGTATCTCCTATTACTTAATTAGTAATAATAAAATTACATAATGGTATTTGTATAAAATATTGTTTTAAAGTATCAGAAATTCATTGTTAGTTACTAAGGGGAAAATTTGGGTGAGCCATAGCTCAGGAGAAAATATATGTGTATTATGAAGTAAAAGAGAATTTAAAATAATTAAAAAGTTAAATAATTAATTAAATTAAGACTTTTGCACAATGCTGAGAAATTAAGAGACTAGATTTTAAGAATCTAGTCCGATACTTAATACTCTAAGAGGTAGGTAAAGGGTTAAAGAGTCAGTTTTAGACAAAAACCCCAGCAATCATTTCTAACGCTCGACAATTTGTCATCTGGTCCTTGTAATTATATGAAAATACTGATAAGAAAAGATTATTTGTTAAGCATGTAAGTTTTATCAGGCTGTCACAGAGAAGGAACATCTATTTTACGAAGAATTGATCAGCAGATTTCGTTTGCCTATAATCGTAGACTATGTATTGTATTGTAGACGCCTTGTAGACTATGAATCATATGAGGTCCATTATGCATATAAAAAAAATTAGAGATAAACAGTTCACTGAATTTTTGCCAATCACTAAAAATAGATAACAATTATCACAAAATTGTTCATAATAATAAATAAATTGTTAATAATAATCTCTAAAATAATTAAAATTAGTAATAATTAAAAATATATAGATGGGCATTTTATCTATTAAAATGTATATAAATTTTGGCAGGGAAATGACATAAAGAAAATGTTTGATTATTAGTATATAATTAGAATACTTCTGATTACAATAAATTTGTTGCAATTTTATGAATAATTTATTTGTACGTTTACAAATAATGAAAGAGATTAATTTAAACAACATAACTGCAATTATAATAACGACACTGGATTACTTATTTTAAAACAGAAATAGCATTATATATATATATATATATATTTTAATTTTTTATTAAAATTAAAATTAAAATTAGCTCCTTTAATTTAACTAAGTCTTTTTGGTTACTGAAAACAACAAAATATATCAAATATTTTTTTTAAAGACCAACAAAAGTTTTTTTGTTTTTTTTCCCCTGTCATTTTTTTTTATCGAGTCTAAATGCACTCATGTCCATAAATTAAGGATAATTCAGAATCACACAGAAATTGAACTCTAAAATAAAAATTTCACCTGTAGAATTATCACACACATCTTGAAGAAGAATATGCAAATTACAGGAAACCACCAGATGGCGCGGATAGTACGTCACAATTACGAGAGTGTAAGAGGAATGGCGGCAAAGAAGTAAAATTGTTCACAAGCGCTTTAAAAGCCTTTCAGTGCAATAACCGCATAATTATGGCACAAAGGAAGCATTTGGATGATTTTTTACGTGGTAGAATTATCGGACGACTGGAATGTGGACGTACCCAGCTGGAAGTATCCGAGGAACTTGGAATTGCCCAGAGTGTCATCTCCAGGCTTTGGCAACGATTCCAAGATGATGGTAATGTGAGTAGATGTTACAGCACAGGTCGCCCCCGAGTTACGACGCCGAATGAGGACCGGTATTTAGCAGTTACTGCCAAAAGAAACAGACGCAGCACAGCATCAGACCTGTCTCGTCAGCTCTCTTCAGCTACCGGTACGACAGTTTCAAGGCAGACCGTGTACAGACGCTTAGGGCACATTGGTCTATATGCTTGTAGGCCTGTCAGATGTGTTCCCCTTACCGCAACTTACTGTCGCCTGCGATTAACCTGGAGTAGAGAGCATGCATTGTGGGCACCGCAACAGTGGTCTTGTGCGATGTTTTCCGACGAGTACAGGTTTTGTTTGCAGTCTGATTCTCGCCAGACTTTCATATGGAGAGCGCCAGGTACCCGTTACCACCAAGAGAATACCATTGAACGACACCGTTACGGTGGTGCAGGATGGCTCGTTTGGGGAGGAATTATTCTTGGTTCCAGAACTGACCTGCATGTTCAGAGTGTAACGATGACAGGCCACATCTATCGGGATGTCATTCTGGAACAACATGTACGTTTGTTTCGGGGCGCCATAGGTTCTGAATTTCTGTTTATGGATGACAACGCCCGTCCTCACCGTGCAAACATTGTAGACGAATGCCTTCAATTGGAGGATATCACCCGTATGGATTGGCCAGCATACTCACCGGACTTGAATCCAATAGAGCATGTGTGAGATATGCTTGGCCAACGAATTGCAGCCCTGCCTAGGCGTTGTAAGGCCTGTATTGCATCGTCCGGGCGACATACTCCATATTAACCATCATACTAACCATGTTATACTGTTTTTTGTAAATAGGTTCTTTTTTGAAATTTGCTCCAGGGAGTAAAAATCGCAATTTTTATTAATTATGTCAAGCATATAGCATCTTTTTTGCTCTTTACCTTTTGTTTAATAAATAGACTTTACAAATAAGTCAAATTTGTTTTCCTTCTTTCTCTTTCTTTGCCTGAACTTCATTATCCTTAATTTATGGACATGAGTGTATTTGCAATGCAATTTAATATAACTAAAACCTTTGCTTCTTGAAAACTTTGAAAATATAGCAATTGAATTTAAAAAAAAAAACTAGTAAAAACTTTTGTTTTCCTACTCATTCCTGTATCATGTCACAATGTTAGCAATGCACTTAGAAAAAAGGATTGAAATATATACAGAGAGCGTCAAAAAAAGTAAACACCAATTTTTTAAATACTCTTGTTTACAGGTTCTTGAAAGGCTAGTTGACAGAAACTCTCCAATCCCAAAAAAATTATATCTCCATTAAGAAAAGTTGGAAAAATTAAATTCGTCAATATATTCTTCACTGTCAATATATTATTGTCTTGTTGAAGTGATTCAAAAGGATAATATAGGTGCATTAGTAATTCAGCTCATTAATTTCTTAGAATCATTAAACAAAAGCACCACAGGAAACAACTTAGTTAAAGATCCATTTTAACTCATCCATTTTTACGCTTAAAAACAGAAGAAGAAAAAAAAGGAAAAAAAAATACTAGCAGATTTATATTTTAACTTTTTTAGTACGAAGAACCTCTACACTTTTTAATTAAAAGATTTTTAAATGATTTTATTTCAATCTTTTAAAACATTTTCATCTTTCTACTTATGATGTGTTTTTGATTTTTCTGAGTTTTTTTTTTTTTTTTTTTTTTTCTTGTCGCTCCGCTGCCATTTTGTGCACAGTTTAGGCTACTAAGACCGGGACCTACAGTTTAGCGTGGATTCCGAACCACGCTAAACTCACAAACATCTATACGACCGCCAGGATTTCAACCTGAAGCCTGTAGTACCAAAGGCCTGATTTTTCCGGGGTAAGGTTCAAAAAATTCAACTTGGTGAATATTAAATTGCAGACAATAATAAATTTGATAGGAATAAATGTAATAAGTGAAATGAATCATATTGTTATGAGTCGTAGCGAAGAAAAAAAGTTCATTAAAAAATGGCCTGAGTAAAAAAAAATTGTAGATTTTTAACAAATGGTGACCAATATGGTTTATTTAAAGAGTAATAGTCATTTTTAAGCTACTCAGACTTGTGTGGATTCAGAGTTACACAATGTTTACTTTTATTTTAGCTTTATCGATCAAAATATTGTCAATATTTTCATATTTTCTTAATTCTCATCCACTGCTTTGTTTAATTTTTATCACTGTCTTTTTATTATTAATTTCCTTCAATTTTTCAATTTCAATTTTTTCTTTTTAAATTCTTTTAAATTTTTTTTTTTAAAATTCAAAAAATTATTAATTCTAGTGTACTTTGATTAAGGAAAATCATCAACATAATCAATATTTTTTGTCAAGTTTTTTTTTCAATTATAAATTCTTTCATAAGGGTAAATGTTGAAGGAATTTTTGAAAGAAAAGGGCTTGTCTTCAAAATAATTGTGGAAAATTTTACTAGTTTTTAATTATAGACGTTTGACTACATAAAGAATTGCAGATTTATTAAATATTTTTCTTCTAAACTCAGTGCTTTTGTTAATCTTTGGTTTCAAACAAACCAACTGTGTATTTATAACCTGCGTGAATTTCATCGGATCCATTTATCGCGTCAGTTTGGGATTACTATTACTGCATGATGTCAGAGTTGTAGTAAGAAAAGTTAAGACGGATTAATCTTCATTTGCTGTCAAAATTATCTGGCAAACACTTGGAGTGAAGCACGAGTATTATACTACATATCTTTACAAACATGGAAGGATTATTGATATATAGACAGCACCAGGTCTAAGAGGGTTAGGTATACCTAGATGAGTCGGAATCACATAACAATGCTGAATCGAAAATGCTTTCCAGATGAGGTAGATGTCAATGAAAGTGCACAAGAATAAGATTATTCGTGCCGAGACTTTCAATTTCCTTCACTGATCTAATTGTAGTAAGATGAATGATCATACGAATGCGGAACTATCGGATATGCATTTGGTTTGCAAGTTCCGGAGTGCAATGGAAGACCCACGCAGCTCAACGATATTTGATTAAGAGTATAACCAGACATAGCCACTTTAGACATCTGCACACTCAGACACTTTTATTTCGTTTCCTTCAACGTGAAGCAAACCGGCCATGTCAATCATATAAATTTATGATGTGTACGTCCTTCGGCGAACTTGTTTGCTTTTTGCCATAAGCTAGACTGTTCCCACGAAATAGACGATAAACTAATTCATTCATTTGAGCAACCGAAGATAAATGTTGGATGTGCGAGTAGCGATAAACTCCTTTTTTGAGTGGCGACGGTGCTTTGCTTCGCGTTGGAAGTAACAAAATAAGCCCATTTGATAAGGCCATCAAAAGGATTCTTTAAAAAGAATCATCAAGTGTCAGTATATCAGACAATGGACACAAATTCCTCAAGGATTGTATGACATTGAGGATTATGCGCTGATTTATGGTATAGATTGTTATAGGAATATTATTGTAGGGGCTTTATTTTTCTGTACCAAAAATTGTGCAATCTATAATATGCCGTTGTAGAATGTAATCAAGAAATTTAACAATCTTGAGAGAAAATGTTGATCCAAATGTTGAGAAATTATGCTTGTTAAGAAGAAATAAAAGGTGAGAAATTATGCCGGATCCTCATGATCATTAAAAAAATATACATCGAATATAGCAGGACAAGGATTAGCTACTATATCAGAAACATCTCTCTAAAGAATACTTCGTAGAGTTATAAAATGTTTGGTTCTGTTGGCCTGCATAAATGGAAATGACTTTTGAAAGGCAAGTTCATTTTTACAAAATGTTCGATGCTTTATTCTTTTTTACACCCACAATGAACTCGAAAGAGAAAACCTGTAAAATTCGTCAAATATTTTATCAGAAAAGTTGTGATAAAATGCAAAAATAAGAAAAAATTTTTATAATTTAATAAAAATATTATTATCAGGAAATATAGTAATTTTATTAACCAATATACGCTCTGTAAACTTCCAATTATAAACTTCTTGTAGGATAAAAATGATAATATATTATTTCCCTCATAGATAGTAGATATAACAATGTAAAAATGTATGATGTAGTTAAAATATTTATTTATAGTATAACTATACTATTTTAGATTTGAGTCTCATCCAGTAGAAATAAAAATAATATTAAAAAACAATAAATTAAAAAAAATGTTTTTTTTCAATACGAATAAAAAAATTATGAAATTTTTTTTTTTTTCTAAATTTTGCTGATCAAAATTTATATAATGTTTCATCAGAATAATTTAAATCTATTTAGAAATCTTTCGGATAAAACAATTTACCAATGATATTTAATACTCCCTCTGTTAAATAGTAATAGTAGTAGCACTTAAATACTTAAACAGAAATGATCGGCGTTCAATAATTGATCGAAATCGCTTATTTTATTTTAATTGAATATATGGATTAATTTTGTAAAAGTAAGGTGAAAAAAAAGAATTTTCAAGCAAAGATGTAGGTGCTACTGTCCAGTTCTAGATGCATCAAAAGAAAAACGAAAAGCAGAAGAAAGGTTGCAATTTAGCTGGCTGCAAAACAATTTAAGTGCGAAAAAGTGACGAAAATTGTTGAATACGAAACGAAAATAAGATTCCATTTTACTCATTATTCATAAGCAATATTGAATTATAGCCACATTTACAATCGTAGTTAATATCAGAAATAATGGTGTTGCCATCGGATATCACAAATATACAAATACATCAATGACCCTATCAAGAATTTGGAAACGTGCTTTCGAAAACTGTTATCAAAGTGAATCTTATACTAATGTTGATTCTTTGAAAAAACAAACTGTGAATGTAAATGCAAAGATTATAGAGAAAATCTTGAAAAATTTAGACATATTCCTCTTGCCTTTCCAGTTTCCAACCGAATTATGAGAAGGAAAAATCCTTAATAAGTAGAAATCCATATCCATTTTAAACACCGCAAACAAATCTTCCTAACTAAGAGTTAAAATGCAGTATCGAAATTATAGAAGTATACAGAAACTGTCCGCACACTCAAACTAAGATCTGGAGTAATCTTTTTAATTTATTGTTTAATTTAATCTAGTTTTTTTAATAATAATTGAGGTTGAGTTCTATATTTTCTTTTACTACTATTATTATAGGACACATTAAATACATCAACTTCTACTAATATTATCGGTATTGTCGCTCTACGGTCATTTTGTGCACACTTTAGGCTAATTAGGCCGGGACCTACAGTTTAACACGGATTCCTAACCACTCACAAACATCCATACCATCGCCAGGATTCGAACCTGAAGCCTGTGGTACCAATGACCAGAGCGCTAGCCAATTGGCCATCAGGCCTCTATTACTACGGGACAGAGGGAGTAATTCTGCCTCTATTAAAATATAATTTGTATATTTTCATACATAAAGCATGCTTTATAAGTGTCTCAACTGATGCAATAGCACGTTACACTAACACGCTGAAATACGAAAACGAAAAACAACACAATTAAATCACAGCTTTTAATATTATGATATCCAAAATCATTAAAAAATATCTTTTAAATTTTTTTTCACTGATCTTATAGCATAAATTTATTTAGAAGAGTATTTTGTTTTTATAAGTATATTTGTAGCTATGAAATTCAGGAAAAAGTACTACGTAAGAAAGTACGTGTAAAATTCGGGAAAATACGCGTGTGAAAAAAGTGACATTTCATTCACGTAAACATAACTTTCTACGTAAGACATGAACATAACTTTCTACGTACGTTTCTGCTTATATTTTGTTGTTTAAAAAATTTGTATGATATATGAGCAAATATACTATTGCATTTATATGCCCAAAAGAAAAAAAGAAAAAAAAAACACAATTTTTCATACATGTTTTTAGCAAGTTAAAAATTTCGAGAAGTGTAATAAAAATATTTCATATTTATTTAAACACCAGGTTCCTTACAATTTTGATCAAACATACGAAATTCGAAAAGCCAATAAATGATACTCGAAAACAGGAAATCCAATAAAATATTATTATTATTTTTTTTTTTTACTTCCGAGAAATAAATAAGTATTAAACATTAAACTAATCGATTTAAATTATTTTGAAGGAGAAAAATTGTTTTTATTGTTAAAACTTTTAAAATTATTTATTTTTAATGTTAACACAATTTTCTCTTTAGTTTATGTTTTGAAACTAAATAAGAAATAAAAATTTGAAAAATTTATTAATGTATGGACCGTAAATGTTACGATTTCTCTTCTTTTGAAAATATGAAAAAATATATAAATACATGAACTCTAAATATTAGGATTACTGTCCTTTTGAAAATATGAAAAATATATAAATGTATACACCCTAAATATTAACATTTCCATGATTTTTTTGAAAATTTTAAAGTCTTTCAGCATCACTCCATTTTAGTTGTCGGAGATGAAAAGTCAGAAAAGATTTTGAAGCTCGTCATCTGAATTTAGTTGGAGACCAGACAATTGTTAGAGAATCGAAAGCTGTTATATCTGTATCTGAGATAGACATAAGTGGAATATGAGGTTTAGCGATGTTCAACAAAAAAATTTTCCAAATTTTTAATTTTTTAATTCTTCTTTTTAATTTTAAAATTTATTCATTTTTATTGATCAACAGTTTTAACTTTTAAATTTTATTTTCACATTTTAGTATTTTGTTACATTATTTCTGTCTTTTTTAAATTGGTTATTCCCACGGTTAAATTCTTTTCCCCTAGTAATTCTGATGAGGAGGTTTGCAGGTTTAATCTTTGGATTATTAATCTGCAAGTCACCTAGTATATTTTTCTAGCCCCACATTAATTGAAACCTAGTAATGGTAATTCTCACCTTACGTTACTCTTCAGAGAATAATTTTTTGATTTAATGAATTATACTTTCATTTATTTTATATCCACAGAATTTCAACAAAACAAAAAATAATGTCCATAGGTAAGGTCTTGAATATTCATGATAAAATTACGTATGGCAAGATTTCACAACATTCATATAAGTATGTTGCTTCTCCGCGTCTTTTTCAAATGAAGCGAGCTCGTCTCATAGTTCTTATCCTGTCATCTTGGAAGGTTTTCTTTTTTCTTTATGGTTATATACAGTATAACAATAAACTATTTACAAAGCCATTTTATGACATTGTAATGATACATGTAGATGAGACATTCTTTGTTTAAAGAAAGTTAGAGTTAACAGTTCTTCGAAAGATTAAAATCAAATTTCAGTTATAAAATTATCTAAAGAATTATCAGAGTACCAAAATCTTTGTTTGTTCGTGAACTTCAGAACATGAATAACATAGGATCAACATTGGCATACGAGACATTCTTTGCTTAAGGAAATTTACAGTAAACAATTACCAAACAGATTATAATCAAATTTCAGTTACAAAATTTCAATCCAAAGAAACTAATTGAACGTAAAGTATAAAATTCTCTCTAAAGCAATTACTAGTGTATCAAAATCTTTAATTGCTTGTTTTCGGACCTTAGAACATGAGTAATATAGGATCTATATTGACATACAAGACTTTCTTTGTTTAAGGAAATTTACAGTTAACTGTTCTCCAACAGATTAAAATCAAATTTCAGTTACAAAATTTCAATTAAGAGAAACTAATTGATTCATAAAATTATTAGTGTGTCAAAATCTTTAACTGCTCGTTCGCGAACTTCAGAACATGAATAATATATGATCATACCGTTCTTTGTTTAAGGAAATGTACAGTAAAGAATTATCCAACAAATTAGAATCAAATTTTAGTTGCAAAATTTCAATCAAGAGAAATTAATTGATCCATGAAATTATTAGTGTGCCGAAATCTTTAACTGCTCATTAGCGAACTTCAGAGCATGAATAATATAGGATCAATACTGACATACCGTAGACATACCGGTCTTTGTTTAAGGAAATGTGCAATAAAGTATTATCCAACAGATTAGAATCAAATTTTAGTTGTAAAATTTCAATCCAAAGAATCTAATTGAACTGAAAGTATAAATTTCTCTAGAGAAATTACTAGTTTGTCAAAATCTTTAACTGATTCGCTCTCAGGAACGTCGGTGCACCTTCTAAATTGCATTTCTTCACGTCAGTAACCTGAAAACTGAAGTGACCCCAAAGAGTCCCTCGATGGAATCTCAATGAACCTGTCCCGCGGCCGAAGAGTTATAATCCACCTCGCCACCAAATGAGACGAACAGAATTAATCGAAGAACAAACATAAAACCTCCTGGCCTCTTATTCCCGGGCCGTGGCCAATGGCTCGGAATACCTTGATGACTCGGGGAGTGAAGATTTATTTAAATGGCCCACATGAGTGGAGGCCAGATAACGGAATGCCGGGGCTTGTGTCCTGATGTGCCGCCGTTACACGCTGTCCTGACCATCCTCATGAAAGAGGACATTATTTGCTTTTTCCGATGTCCTGGCGAGGATTTCGGATTCTTTCCTGGATTCTTCGTGTTTACTCCATTTGCTGATCGCTTGAGAAATGGGGTGACGGGGTGCTCTGTCCGATCAGGTGTCTCTTGCCTTTTTTTTATTGGTCAATTAATGATGACCAAAGAACAATAACAGTTTTGTACTAGTATTGCCTTTGGTATGTGTGTTCACTCCAGTTTCGTTATCTAAGGTGGTCCCTTTTTTTGTTAAATGTTTCTTGAATAATATTTAGAAGTAACAGGTCACATCATTTATTAAATTTATTATTAAAAATAAAAAATATATATTAAGGAAATTATGATTGCTTTTGTATTTAATTTTGGTAAAAATTATTCTTTAAACCTTAAAGTATTTTCACATTAGTTTCAGTGTCAAATTTAAAATTAAATTTTGGTTTATTTGTTAAAAACTGTCTGCAATCCTTTTTTTAATTTTTCTAAAATAATTTTTAGCAAAGAGAGAAATTTTATCCTCAGCATTACATTTATCATACTTAATATGTATTTTTTTATAAAAATTTTCAATTAAATTAATTTTGTTTTAAACATGCATTTAATTTAAAGAAAAAATAACATTTTCATTGCCTTCATCTTCAAAGTTATAAACTTTAATTCTGATGATAATTTCAAAATGGAGGTATTAAGAAAACCAGGTATTTAAATTGCAAGGCTTTAAATTTAAATAACTTTTAGTATAAAACAGTGTTTCTTAAACATTTCATAAGATTTCTCAATTTCTGAAATTTTACAAAAATAATAAGTAGGTTTTTTTTTTTTTTTTTTTTTTTTTTTTTTTTTTTTTTTTTAATTGTGCATTAGAAAATATAAACAAAGTAATTAATTTAGCGTCAATAGAAAAAATTTACAATTGTCTAAGTCGTAAATTATTTAAAGCGTAGTATATTGTACTTAAGCTTAGTATATTGTTTATATTATAAGCTATATATTATATTGTAAGCTTAGTATATTGTACATTTTCAATTCTATGTTATTCAACATTCTTCTAACATGAAATAATGTGTGTGTGTGTGAGTAATAACATGTAATAACATCCGTTTTGCACTTATCGAATTCCCGACCTGTAATTCACAAATTTGGTTGATACACTAATCCCTAATAAACTTTGTTCTGCATTAAATGGTAGCATCCACTTCTCTAACTTCTGTATCTGTATTATTTATCGCTCACTACCTTATGGCTCTCTCCTCTGCAAATTAACTAGTGATGTGTCTGTAATTTTGTTCGCTATGACTGCAGATACTTAGAAACTTTCACAGATAATGGACGTGGTTTTTTTGCGCTGTTGATGCCTCCTCGAACTGGAACTAAACTCTTTAAATTCCTTTAAAATTTTAATAAAATAAAGTTAATAGATTCATATCGCTTCCTTTATCAAAAAAAAATTCCACTTTGCTTTCGACTACAACTCATAGCATCTTCCCTGCTTTTATACATATGGAAACGCACATGCATGCAATATATATAATGGTGTATGTTTGTGTATTCTAAGAATATATATATATATATATATATATATATATAACAAAGTATCGTGTTTAGTCATGTCTTCAGTTTCTTCAAATGTATGTGTATAATAACACACATTTTGCTCTTGTTAATTTTCCGATCCAATTAACAGATTCATTTATTGCACTGTCTTTTATTAACCTTAAGTTTCCACATTTTGTCATAACAACAGCTTCTGGTCTTTCTATAATAAATCGCTACCTGATCGCTTCTGTGTATAAACTCTTCCGATTCTTTATTTCTCACTCTCTGCAATGTACTACTAAGCAAAACACTTTTAGTGATTTGTTTTTGATTCCTTTCTCTGTAATTGCCAGACGTCTTATAACTTTGGGACGTGCCGATTTTCGCTCTCACTATATCTTTCTTCAGCTCCATATAGAAATGTTAATAAAATGAAGTAAAATGACTCACGACTTCGTAACTTTAACTCTCATAACTTTAGACTTTACAGTCTAAATATATGTGTAAAGAGAGATAAATAGACAGATACATTTGCAATAAAAGTCATTGAATTCCTTTCTCTAATTTTTCTAAATTCGCTAGTAAAGATCATAGTAGATAAAATTACGTACAGAATCGTTAGACGGTATAAAAATTTTTATTTAGTAGTGAGAATTTCTTTGGCCTTCTCCTCACCGTTAGTACTGACAATACATCTTTTAGATTTTAGTAAAAGAAAATTGTATTTAAAAAACACTGTTCCATTAAAGTATTAATATTTTCATTAATGAGACTTACCAAATTAAAATCTAACATTATATTCATATAAGTAAAGTGTATCATTTTCTAAAGCTCTACATAATGTTTTGAGATGTTTACTAATAAATCAAAAAGCAAATGGTGAACTGATGGCAATACACTATGGAAACAGTCTCTTACTGTAACCATATATACCATATATGTAATACTTATTGCCCAAAAGTAGAGTAAAGGCTTTTTCTTTTTTTTTTCTCATTAAAAATTTACTTTTAATTTGTCGCCGTGATCGTATAGTGGTTAGTACATTGCGTTGTGGCCGCAATAACCCAGGTTCGAATCCTGGTCACGGCACTTACTTTTTATGCCAACGGCCGTACCATGCTGAATATACCGGTTCTCGTTAGATCACCGAAGTCAAGCATCATTGGGCGCGGTCAGTACTTGGGTGGGTGACCACCTGGGAACACCGCGTGCCGTTGGCAAATTTGGGACCTGAATTGCCGAGTGTCTAGCGCTCTGGCGCTCGGTGCCACAGATTTCGGGTTCGAGCCCCGGCGGTGCCATGGATGTTTGTAGTGGTTCGGAATCCACTTTAAGCCGTAGGTCCCAGTCTCCTATGACTGTAAGAGCGTCACGGAGCAAAAGTCAGGCTTCTACCTACGGGTGCTCCATCGCAACAGAAGCTGCTTCCTTCCCCTTCAATCATGAGCACGTATGGGCTCGTGGGCTTGGCCAGCCAAGTGGGATAAGAAACAACAACAACAACACTTTTAATTTTGTTTATAGTTACATTTAACTGTAAATCTTTATTAAGTCCACTGCTTCCTGATGTCCAATTGGCTAGCGCTCTGGCCTTTGGTATCCCAGGCTTCAGGTTCGAATCCTGGCGGTAGCAGGGATGTTTGTTAATGGTTTCGAATTCATGTTTAAACTGTAGGCCGCGGCCTAATTAGCCCAAAGAGTGCACAAAATGATCGTAAAGCGACAAACCAAACCAAATTAGGTTCACTAGTTGAATTTTTAAAACATTAAAAAATCTTTTATTTATTTATACGTTTCTGTTTTCACAACACAAATTGATTTAGGCGCTGCCATGGTAACATCATCAAAAATGGTCACGTGACCGATTTATTGAAAGTGGTATCTCCTCTTCATGTAATCTTTGAAACCAGTTGACCCATCTATAAAGCATATCCCAACAAGAATAAAGACATTGTTTAACGACATCATTGAATTCATTTTTGTTTCGCTACTCTCAACTGATAAACTGAATGGGTGACTCAAAGTCAGTGGTATCAATCTGCTGACCTCTCCGCATACGAATTACGGATTTATGACCACCACCTGCTCACTACTTTCCATGAGGTCGAGCCAGATGTGACCGGGAGTCACTCGCCGATGTCTTCTTCCTTCCTGGTAAAGCACCCCACTTGAAAGGCGCCGCCGAATTTATGTTGCGTAAAGAAAAAAATCACGGGACGTGATCCTTCAAGAGAAGTCGTCATTACGCAGCTCGTTTTCAACGAACCCAGATCCGTAAGTACCCAATCACAACGACACACGAGGAAGGGTCGAATGAATAACAAGGAATTCGAAAATTGGGCGTGTTTCCTGCTTCAGTTTGCCCAATAAGTTTTATGTACTTACAGTTACAGTGAGTGACAGTTTTCGTATCCATCTGCCATTTGATTTATTAGTATCACACAGTATTGTGTAGAGCTTTAGATCATAATGCATTTTACTTTACTTGAATATATATTACAATGTTAGATATTAATTTGGTAAGTTTCATTTAAGAAAATATTAATGTTTTAATAAAACAGTTTTTTTTTTTTTTTTTTTTTTTTTTTTTTTTTTTTTTTAATACGATTTTCTTTTATTGAAATCTAAAAGATGCATTGTTGGAATCAAATGTGCGAAGTCAGTCATACAAATTTCTATTCCTAAATCCAGAGATCGGTTTTTTTACAGTAATTTTATCTACTATAAACGTTATTAACAGATTTAGAAAAATTTGTGAAATAAATTTAGTGATTCATTGAATTCGTATTTCTATAAAAACAATTTTTGTATTACAAAGTATTTTTTTTCTTTTTTTCATCTTCAAAGATGTAGTTTGTGCATTTAATATATGTCCTGGTACTCTAAATAGATATCTTGGACTCTAAATCTACGTCCTTTGAAAATAACGGTACTAACTAAAAAGGTCCCAAAGTATTTTGTTTTGTTGTTGTTTCTTATCCCACTTGGCTGGCCAAGCCCACGAGCCCATATGGACTCATGATTGAAGGGGAAGGAAGCAGCTTCTGTTGTGATGGAGCACCCGTAGGTAGAAGCCTGACTTTTGCTCCGTGACGCTCTTACAGTCATAGAAGACCGGGACCTACGGCTTAAAGTGGATTCCGAACCACTACAAACATCCATGGCATCGCCGGGATTCGAACCCGAAACCTGTTGCACCGAGCGCCAGAGCGCTAGACACTCGGCCATTCAGGTCCCTGGTCCCAAAGTATTATAAGAACAACTTAAAACAAGCAAAAGAAAATTATTCCTTTCAATCTCAAAGATACTATATTTGTAATAAGTTAAATCTTATTTATTCGTACAAGTACAATAGTTTCTATAAAATTCTTCTGTCACTATAGACCAAGATAGCTTTTGATAAGCTTCGGTGCTGATAAAAGTTGCTCAACGCTTATTTGGTTTGATGGCAAAGCTACTGGCTATTTGCTACTGCAAAGCTACTATTTGCTACTGGTCGTAGTATAGAAGAATATAATTGAATTGCTTCTTCAATATTTAATTTAAACTTTAATTCCTAGAATTTTGAAAAAATAAATTTATGAAAGTAATTTATTTTATCGAAGTCGAGAATCAGATTTTTATTCCGACTACTGACTACGACTCCAGAAATTTTCAATTCTCGACTCTGACTCCTCACCTCTGGTAATAACTATGGTCAAGATTTTAACCTGTTTTAACTATTTTTATGATAGAAATTCAAGGGTATATTGTGTCATTCGAATTTCACATTAAAATTAGAGCTATAATACTATGATTCATAGCTAGAACTCTCAGCATCGCCATACTGTATTATCATTAAAATTGTCTCCATTTTTACTCATTTAAAGAAAAATAACGGAAAGTAAATGTAAGCGGTCATTGGCAATAAGAAACACGCACTTCATCGCCAATCGCTTGGCTATCAAAAGACATTCATGCAAATGAATGTAAAACGGCATGAAATAGCTATAGGAAGCAGGTTGAGATCACGAATGAACACATCGAATAATTCAAATTAGCCATAATACACGTTTTGAGCCGAAATTAAAAATTAATTTTCTCAGAAGTTAACTCGTGGTGATATTGCTTCAAAGATGCAAATATAAAAGACTAGGAGATTGGAAACAAGTATACAAAAAAAATTTCACAGGAAAAGTCTCTGTCTTTCTTGTGATAAAAACATAGAATGGTAATTTTCGTATGTTAGCGTGTTTCCTTTAACTAAATCAATGATTAATATAATCCACATTTAAGCAATAAAGAAATTACTAAATTTTAATATTTCAATTTGCCATTTCGTGGCTCAGCGATAGACAAAGGGTATTGCAATCCCTACATGCATGGGAGAAATAGGGTGACATTTGTGATAACATGTTTAAACATCTATATTTAAAGCTACCAGGGGGATTTTTTCTAGATTTTCTTTCGTGTGACACACAAATGTGAAACAGCTACTTTTAAAAGTCATTCCGGGAAGCATTTTTCTCCGTCGATTAACTGTTTGTGGCAAACATTAATGTAGTTTTTTACTGCCTTTACTATCCACAGGAGAGCTGCCCCTGAAATGAGTGATTTACGATCTCTAATCGTAAATCTGTAGAATTACCGCCCTTGAACATTAACTACAGGGGAGCGCCACCAGACAGTCAGTCTGAAAAGAGTGAGGTACGATCAAATCGTAAATCTGTTGAAAGCATAAGGTGATATAAAAACATCTAGATAGTTGGTTATGATATTATGTTTTGCAGATGTACAATTGCAAATATTGTAAATTATGTACATTAAAGATAATGCAAAAACAACAGCCGGTTCTTCTTTTTAAATTCTCCTAGACTCCGCAGTTTTGCACCACCACATCAAGATGGTTCACCAATGTACAAAACAAAAATTTTAAATTTATAAGCAGGGCAAATGATGTTTTTTTTATTGTTCTATTATTAGTCTCTTTATCGTATCATTTATTAGAAAGCATATAACATGATATGTATTTTATTTAAAAAAAATTTTTTTGGCGATTATTACGACATTGAGATTTTATAACGTTGGCTTGCAATTGCATAGTGAAGCAAAAGTATTTCTGCATATGTATAGATACGTATTTATGATAGAAAAATATTGGAAGGCTTCAAATCTCTAAGGTATATGCCTTAAATTCCTTCAATTTTAGACTTTTTAAAACCAAACTACAATGTGAAACTAGATTTATCGTAGGCAAAATTCTTCAGTTTGCTATAGCAATCATTTTATGAAATTTCAGAGCTTTGCAGCTTTTGCAAACAAAAAAGGCAAATTGGGGTAAATTTGGGAGGCTAGATTTCGTATGGGCTTTACACATTTAAAAGATATGATGTATATCATCTCTGGAGTATAAAAGTATTGCTCCGGAAAATATTTTAGAAATACTCTTGTATGCATACTATATGGAAATCTTCCGATATTTAACACAGCTTATAGAGGTAAAGAAGGAAAAAAAAAAACTCAAGGAATTCCGAATACTATGAAAGATGAGAAACACACAAACAATAAGCGAGATCAAATAAAAAAGTAAAAGTTGGAAAACACTTTGAAGTTGTTTTATTTTGTAACTGGCGGTTAAATCTTCCTCCGAAACATCCGTTTAGCGAAACAAAATAAAACAGCATAAAAGTGAAAACAAAATTTTCCCTCCTTCTCCGTCTTCTTTTTCATCTTTTACACAGTACAGTTACAGTTTAAAATTTTCCCTCTCCCCGTTCGCGTAACAGGTTGAAGATGAAATAATAATAATAAAAATGTAACGGGGGCAGTAAAAGTATTAGAAAAAAGGAACAACAAGAAGAAGAAAAAAAAAAAGTTCCTGAAAGGCAAAGAAAATCCATTCAATAAATTGAACGCGTAGTTGGACACACGATTTTGCGTCTTTAACCGCAAGAGAAAATTTTTGCACTGCCCTATAGCACCTTATGCGATCATACTCCAAAAATGGGATATATATATAAAATGATAGGGGTGTGGGAAAAGAGGATTGAGATGAAAGCATGCCAGCATATCAAAAATTCGCTTTCCTCATCCATTTATTTCCTTGAGCCTCGTATGCACTCCTTCATTCCTCTTTTTTGTTGTAACTCAAGGAGCGATTTCACACCTATTAGTTTTATTCCCCTAGTGAAAAAAAAAAAAAATAAAGAGGGCGTTTTTGAGTGGAAATTTTAACCTCTGACGTTCGAACGAATTGTGTTATGGATAAAAGGTGTTTTCGTGTTTCAGCAGCTCGGGCCAATAAAACGTATTTATTTTAGTCTCTGAATGGAGGTTTGTAATTGAGAAGATGAGATTTAAAGAAAAATATTTTTGGTTTTATATATATATATATATATATTCCCCTTTGTAACTGAACTTTTATTCCTTCGATCGTAGTACATAGCTTTTACGATTAAATTAAAGGAGAAATATATCGTATATAAGAAAGATTTTCGATGAACTTATACATTTAATAATTTCTATAAAATATGTTTTTTTTTATATGCAGTCTATGGAAGGGGGGGGATATTAAAAATGATAATTCTTTATTAAGAGATGTATCGTATGGAAATTTTAATTTTATTATATATTTTTCATGTTTGTAAAAGATATATAAAACCACCTTTCATTTATCGTCCTTAACCTTTTTTGAAATCATTTTCTTCAGTTTACAAATAGTAAACGTCTTTAACTTGTATTGAAACTTTTGACTTATCTTTCCATTGATTTTTTTTTTTTTTTTTTTGTATTTTATTATAATTATTATTATTAATATTTGTAATTTTTTTATAGTATTGCATTTTTTTTATAATTATTATTTTGTAATTTAATGGAGAAAGAATTAATATTCAAATTATATTGCTTCCATTAAATTTATGAAATATTCCAGCATTATTATACATTATGAAATTTTTACTTTTACATATAATTATATGATGCATAAGCATTAGCAGTTAAATGAATTTTACAGACATAAATCTCCTATTGTGTTTAAATGAGTCGTTTACTATTGAATCTCCAGAAAGAAATAAAACAAACATTTTTATCAGGAAAATTCGTTCCTTTGAATATCTTTTATCCTGCACTATAATTATCTTTTGAATATATCAATGATATTCAGAAATCCTTTGTTTCAAAGACTATTACTTTGCTTATACGTTTCATTTTTTTAAGATAACTCTTTGCTTTTCATATTATGAATCAAAACACCGAATAAATACCAGTACGTAAACGCCTTTTTTGTTGGCATTCACAAGCAAAACTTCCAATTTTTAAATGATAAAATTAATTTCCAAAAAAAAAATATATATATAATTTAGTTTGTGAAATAAAATCTAAAATGTTTTTTTATTGATATTGTATGATTGTTTTAAAACTATGTGACATCATTTTAATGTAGTGTTTATTACAATTTCAACTAAGTTATGCATTATTTAAATGCATTTTGATAAGCCTCTTCAATTTCAATACGCCAAACAACTGAATCCAATGTATTTTTTTTTTTATCATTATTTTTATTATAAAACATTACTGTAAAATTTTGGTTAAAAAATTGTAAGCAACGATTCAAGCAAACCGAAATGGCTAATAGGAAAGAAATGATCACCAAAATGATTGCAGTTCTATAATTTAAGTAAAATGTCTCGTGTCTCATTGTGTTTATCTCGTTGGCGACTTTGTAGAGTACCTAAGGATAGAAAGTGACAGCAGTATGGATTGTCAATCAATCAACTCATTCAAGTTTCATAAAAGACATTTCTGTAAGAAATTGTATGGAGGACATCTTATGCGAACTGCTTATCTTATGCAGCACTTATGTCCACTATTCGGCCATTCTTCGTGGATGAAATGCATTTACAGTGCTGAATAACTTCAGAAGATCAGGTGAGTTAGACAGCTGTATTCCAAAGCAAATACAATTTTAAATGTTATCGTCTTTTTAGGGTCAAAGTTATCCTGGTAATGCCAAAATATTAAAGACATCGTATTCTTTTAACACTGAATTTCGGCGACATGTTGGCTCACATATGAAACAATTTTAGCTACAATGTAGATTTTGTCATCCGCGCAATTGGGCCGAAACCAAAATATATATATATATATATATATATATATATATATTTACAAAATTGTAAATAAAACAAGGTATTGAAACATTCAGCTTTTACTTTATCCCAGATTTCTTTGCTTAAAAAAAATATACTTTTTGAAATAGAATGCATCATTTATATATTTGAGTATAAAATAATGGTATATATCTATATATCTTAATTCCGGTAAAAAAGGAACTAGAAAAATATTAAAGGCATTGTGCAAAAGTATAATTTTAACATTTTGCTAACCTTAACGCTAGGGAATGGATAAAAAGCCTCCCGAGTCCAATTTTTTATACTGACTCTTTCCCATAATATGTACAATGATGTTAAATAATAGATTTAGAAAAAATCGAGATATAAATTCATTAACTTTTATTTAACTCAGATATATATATAAACAATTTTTGCATAACAAAGTATTTTTTATCTCTTTAAGTGTATCAGCTTTTTATTAACTTTGTACTCTAAAATTGCTTACAAAAAATTTGTGTCCAATAAAAAATAACAGTACTAAAGTAACAAGTACTACGGTATTGATTAAGAAAATTATACGTTTAAATCACTATGATTTGTAATGCATTAAATATTTTTTCTTAATAATAAAATAGCTTCTATAGCATCTTATTTCACTGTGAATCCCAAATTGTTTTTTTATAAATTATAGTGCGCAAAAAAGGTTTCTCAGCACTTGTTGGGTTTGGTAATAAAGCAGTCACTGTCTTTGCTGTTGGTTGTATTACTGAAGATGCAATTGAATTGTCTTTTTAGCATTTAATTTTAACATTGATTTCTAGAATTTTGGAAAAACAAAAATTATTTTCCTAATAGAATAGGGAATCGATTTTTAAACCCTCCTGACTTTTTCAAAAATGTTAGCTTTTGATTCCTAAACCCACTTGTGGCTATAAGTTATGAGGAAAAATTCATCAACAACTGAATTCATCAAATTTTTCAAA
This sequence comes from Caerostris darwini, assembly GCA_021605075.1. Classification (NCBI taxonomy): domain Eukaryota; kingdom Metazoa; phylum Arthropoda; class Arachnida; order Araneae; family Araneidae; genus Caerostris; species Caerostris darwini. The sequence continues at coordinate 551,304 of BPLQ01009022.1, read as the reverse complement.
CTGTACATTTAAAACTGTTAAAGAAATCTGCAGCAAAAACTGTATGTCTCGAATATGAACTTTAATTTGTAATTTTTACAAATGTTCAGTACATTACAATTGAACCTAAGTGAATCAACTACACAATAAGGAAATTTAATTTGTAGTTTTTACAAATGCTTAATACATCCCTACTGGACTTAAAGCATGCAACTGCAATCAAATTGATCCCTTTTTTGAATAAATACGTTTGGTGTTACTCCAAATGACAAATTGCAATCTTTGCAAATTCTCAAACAGGGCAATCAATCGGAATCCTGAGTGGACAGGAAATAAGCTTCTGGTTATTTGACGTCTTTCACAAATTACCACAATAAATAATAATAAATAAATCACTGACACTGAGTTCCGGCGACATGTTCGCTCATGTATGAAACAATTTTGACTACAATGTAGATTTTGTCATGCACACAGTGGGGCCAAAATCAACACCAAAAGAAAAGAAAATCAATTTTTTTTTTCAAAATTGTAAATAAAGCGTGGTATCGAAACATTCAGCTTTTACTTTATCACAGATTTCTTTGCTTAAAAAAAATATACTTTTCGAAATTGGGCGAATCATTTATGCGTTGATTATAAAATAAACGTATATATCTATGTAGCTTAATTCCATTAATGAATTCTATCGCATCAAATACCGGAATGATCCAATGGTCAGTACGGTGGTTTTCGAACTAAAGGCAGTCATTAAACTTCGAAATTCAACAAGCGATTATAAACAGGGGATATAATAAATCTGCATACAAAACTGTCAGATATAATAAATATAGGCTGGAATGTCCTTCTGTTGTAATCGAAGAGAAAGGGTGGAGAATGCGAATGTCCCAGATTCCATTTTTCGTGCTGTTCGTTGAAAATTCCGGTAACAATATGTGAATACAGGGTAACAAGATCTCCCTGCTATAGGATGCCCTGGGTGGGGGGCGAATATGCGGAACAGCCTCCAAGAGACGTCCTTGGTAACGTGTGTCCAAAAGCATGGCAGTCACTGTTTTATACCAACCTGGTAGCTACCAGAGTTCGAAAACATAAGATGGCGTTCCTGAAGATTCTCAGTGGTCCTAACAGTGGCTCCGTTGGTGAATGTTCCATTCCTTTTCCGTACAAACGTCGAGAACATCATGTGTAACACCAAATCTGCTACATTTCTGTCGTTTCAATGATGAATGATCTCAGCTCAAAATGCCGGTTTGAAAGTAAAATAATGTGATTATGAATTGATTATATAGCACGATTTCATTGTTAAATAAAAAAGAAAAAGAAAATTGATTAAAAATTAGCTACATTCAGTCCTACTTTGTTAACTACTTTTCTTCAATTAACGAATGCATAGTTTTTAACCCTCTTTCTTCTTCAACTTAAAGAGTAGTACTTATTTTTCAAAACAAAATTTGATGAACGTAGTTTTGAATTTCACATTATGGAGTAGAAAGGCCGTATAGTTTAACCTGCGGTCACAGAGTCTTCCAAAGATCATTTCTATAAATACGAAAATTTTCGGAGGGGGCCAATCAAATTACACCTGCGTAACGTCTAATATGTCTGAACATTATGAATTGATTATACAGAAAAATTAGCACCATTTCATTGTTAAATAAAAAAGGAAAGAAAATCGATTAAAAATTAGCTGCATTCAGTTCATAGTTTATTTGTTTATTATTTTTTTCATCAGTTAACAAATGCATAGTTTTTAACCCTGTTTCTTCTTCAACTTGAAGGAGTTAGTACTTACTTTTCAAAACAAAATTTGCTTTACGCAGTTTCGAGTTTCACATTAAGGAAGTTGGAGAAAGGCCGCAAAGTTTAACCTGCGGTCACAGAGTCTTCCAAAGACCATTTCGATAAATACGAAAATTTTCGGAGGAGGCCAATCAAATTACACCTGCGAGACACGTCCGAGACGTTTGTCTTGCAGGGCACACGTCCCTGAGTAATTGGCGCGTCAAGCGTCAAACGCGCGTGCTGGACTTCGAAGGGTTTTCATCTTGGGGGGTGGGAAGAGTCGACCAAGCCGGTCCACCCCCTCTCTAATGGATCGTCTGCGTCCGATCCAGAATGGAGGCTTTTACTCATGGAAGAGATTTTGTCAGAGGGTAGGATTTCGAAGAATTACAGGCGGTATAAATAAATTCGCACTCGAGTACTTCTGATAGATGGAAGCAGCATGTTTCGGAAGAGTGAGCGATGGCGGTGTTTTTACACGGATGGGGAAATTGGATGTATTTCTCGAAGAAAGATAAATAAAGCAAGTGTTGCCCCTAAACAATGCATGAAATTATGCATGAAATCGCAAAAACAGGAGTAGGGAAAATGTAAATACTCTATTTACCTATAACTACTCCTGTTTTTGCGATTTCATGCATTCATTTTCTACAATAAAAGAGATATGAAACAAGATATGGTTTTTATGGTTAAAGTAAGACATGGTTTTAAAGTCAAATTTAAAAAGGATTTTAAATAATTTAATGAAACCAAAGATCATGACAAAGAAGTGTTTTTCCATTATAGTATATTTGACAGCAACCCATCTTCAATGGAGTTAGGGCAAAAAGTAGAGTATATTGTAGTGTAATCCACAAAGACAGCCAATTAAGTGCTGAATGCGTTCGTAAGTTGCCGCTTAATACTTTACCAAGAGAAGACAATCATATTGAATAGTATGCTTATTCGACCTTTAAGAAACTTCAATCCTTATCAAAAACATTATCCAGAAAAGTTCAGAAAGCATATAATGCTGAAAAAATGGAAGAAAATCTGACTGAATATTTTGCCAAAGAATTTAATATTACTGATTTTAATGGTAAGCCTCAGTTTCTATAAAAGGGAGATTGCAATTCAGTTTCAAATAGGCGTCACCAAGGATGGAATAGGGTGGACTATCAAAAGCTATCCAAGCAAGAATTCAGGCTATTGTTGATACAGCCAAAGGTTATTTCAAATTTTTATCGTTGCTATTTACTTTAAATAGCTTCTTTGTTAAAAGGCACAAAGCCTTTGTTTCACATATCTGAGGTTAAAAAGTATGGAAACATACAGTCTGAAGAAAAAGTGGTATTTAATACTGTTCTTCATCGGCATATTGGAAAACACTCTACTCGTAGTGTTGGTAATGATCAACCAATGCAGTGGTATGAGCGATTGAATTGTTTGCATGCCGTATTATTAAATGACGTAACACCTTCTTACCAAGTACCAGTTCAAATTGCTCAGATCCAGGTTTAGACAGCGAAGCTATTCAGGAGAAAGATCTTGGAGTAGAAAGAGAAAGTCAAACTTTAATAAACGTATTGTAAGACGTTCTAGGGAGTGAGGATATCCTCCTGATCCTTCTGTACGAAAAACTAAATTAAGGAATCAAATTCCCAATGTAACAATTGCATCCGTTGATATGATGAAGTGGTATGTTATCTTTAATGTTTTCCTTGTATGTGTTATATCCCCTATACCTGTTTTGTATCGTATCTGATTTAGCATTCGATTTTTGTAATGTAATATCTTTTAGTGAGTGTTTAAAAGTTCCTGGTGAAATATTTGGCCGTCCTGAAATGTCATCGTGATTTTATTATGACTGGTATGTAAAGATCTTCTCGAATTCAAAAATCTGCGAGAACTTGACAGAACTGTGAGAAATCAGGACTGTGAGGGGAAGAACTCAAAAAGTAGCGGTGAGTAATATTTTGAGAGTTGTATGAGGCCAGTAATCCTTTGAGAGTAGGTTACAATGCAAAATGTTGTGCTTTGTAAATATTGTATGCATTGTGCATTAAAGGTGATGCAGAACCAACAGCCTGTACTTCTTTTTAAATTCCCCTAGGTGCCCGATTCTCCATTTTACACCACCGAACCTACATATGTTAATCACATATATAGATTAATAAATGAATATGTTCAATGTATGTATCAGTTAACATGAGAGTAATACTATAAGTAATGTCATAAAATATGCCTGTAGTGGGATCAAAGAGCTTCATGATTGTATTAATGAAAAATATACATGGGTACCAATAAGAAATTTTCAATAGCCAATTCAAGAAATTGCAATCTTCTCAAAATGTAAAGTTAAATATTTGAACTCTATACGCATCAAAGAAATATAAATTATTTCATCTCAGTTCATTTTTAATATATTTGATTAATAGTAACTGCAATTGTATACAAAATTGTAGTTTTTAAAACTTCTGTACAAGTTAAAATTCCCTTCGTGTGAATGTCAACGAATGTAATAAAGGTTTTACAATATGCGACGGCATCATTCTGCAAGGAATTAATTTCCCTTCATGTTATAATAACGTGCAATACATTGTCTTCTTCATATATGCATATCATAACAATGCATTAGCAGCATCAAATGTATGCATGAGTTTATTGATCCCACCATAGATATAAATTATGAAGGTATAGATATGATATATATATATTGATGTATCAATTGCATGAAATGAAATGTGACATAACTGGCATTTATTAACTGATATGACTGAGAATAAATACTCTAATTTCAAATCTAAATTTTATTATCAGTATAAGATATTTCTTTTGCTAATTTTTTTTAATAAGAATCTTCTTCTGAGAGCAATAAAATAAAAAATAAATGTTTCTGAAAAAAAAAAAAAAAACTGTAAACTATAACTTTTTTCAAAAAGAATTGTTAAAACTGTTGTATGAATGCCACTTTAATGATAAATGAAAACTTATATTTAAAGAAATGGAAAAGATACATTGTAAACTTCTTATCAACCCTCTCTTCTGTTTTATAAAGAAAAAAAATTAATTAATCAACCAACTGCATTTACTGAAATCATTTATGCATCCACTTACAATAAGTCTTCAAGAAGAAGGATATTTTTTTAAACAGTTTCTATATATCTTTCATAATGAAAAATGTAAAGCATAGTTGTATGTGTTATTAAAATCTTTATTCATTAATCACTTTTAAATTACTACATAACCTTTTCAAAGAGATAAGAAAAAAAAATTATAAATGAAATCAAAACAAAGACGACTTAAATCGACAATCATGAGGTCGTAAACCTGTCTCATTTAATTACATTCACTTTATTTAATTACGAATTCCTCCCACTACTCAGTAAACCATCCTTGCTTTTTAATTAATGCTGCATTTTTTTAAAAGCCAAAGTTATAATATCAAATACAAGACTTGTTAAAAGTACTTATAGAAGACAAACAAAGAATTATGGGATACCAATGTCAAGAAAAAAAGGAAAAAAATACCGATGTCTGAAGGGAAAAAAATATTTCGAAAGCAAAATATTTAAAAAAATGAAATAAAACCAAAGGCACTTAAACTTTCGTGATTAGTTTTTGATATAGGGCAATTATCGAAGATTCAACATTTACATTCCCCATGCCAAGGCCGTCTGCCTACTGGCAGATTTGAAAACAGATGTTTTCTTTTTACGGGGTAGGGTTGTCAGTCTTACGCTCAATGCTCTACAGTCATATAGTTTTAATGGATTCCGAACCACAACAAGCATCCATGGCAGCTCCGGGACTCTAACCCGAAACCTGTGGTACCGTGTGCCACTGCGCTAGTCACTCGGCCATCAGGCCCAGGATGCAGGATGACCAGATATACGACACCCGTAAAAAGGAAAGGAAGCAATAATGCATTGCGGAAAAATTTTCAAAGACAACTGGCTAGCTTTTATGCATAGAGTGGGAGAAAATCCCGTTAACTCCGAAATCTCACATTAAAGATTCCACCTAGCCTCGAATTCTGAACTAGTCTGGAATTTGAGCCTAGAATTCTGAAGCCTGACTAAGCAGAAGATAATGATCAGAAATCCATTATTTCTCAAGAATCCATTTAAAATCAAATAATTTATATTTAAAAATAACAAATTAAGATTTACAAACTTCTATTTCTAATTTCGTATGAATCACTTAATATCAAATGAATCCGCTCTGATTTCGCGAATCAACTTAACATTTGATATGAAATCGATCACTTGTCGACAATCGACTTGAGAACAAGTGCCTTATATTTTAAAACCAGAAAACATGTTTACAAATTAAATTTTTAAGAGACTTCCAATTATAATTTATAAGTTGATTCAAGATAAATATCAAAATAAATTGACATATCGATCATATCAAATGAATCGACTTCGTTAAAAATTAATTCATCCGATTAATTAATTTCATAAATCGACTCAGATCAAAGTAAAATTTGTTCTAAAATTGATCATTTCTCAGGAATCGATTTAAAATAAAATAATAACTTGTATTTATTAGAAACAGCAAAACATATGTTTATAAAATAAGTTTTAAAAGATTATCGAATTAGATCACATGAATCGACTCAGAACAAGCTAAAATTTGATCTGTCCATTATTTCTCACGAATAGACTTAAAACCAAACAATAACTTATATTTGACATCAACAAACCTATGCTCACAAAAGTTCTTAAAAAGCCTTCAGATTATTGTTTCTCTTGAATCGAGTCACACCGTTATGTTACTGTGCTAGATTACTACATGCTAATTTCAGAATCCATCACCGCTGTCCCATCTTAAAGGGATGCGACTCTTCTACAAGACAACGGCGCCAAGACAACATCCACCAGCATAATCCTCAGAGCGTCTTTGGGCACGCGCCAGTCCCTGCCGAGTGAGTGTCCCCAGATCCTTGAGAGCAGGTGTCAGGCCATCCATAAAAGTGCCATTCCGGAGAGGTAAACAACCTCCGCGATAAAGGCCACCACAGTATGCGAGGCATGTCTTCGGTGTGGGCAGAACTGTGGGCCGGCAGACTCGCAAGCATGTCCAAATGCTTTCGCTTTTGAGTGATGCGCGCGCGCTGACGGCTCGTCTATTCATCGCTGGGCCGCGAAGCCCATAAATTAGATGGTGTCGGAAGGCCTCTTCCAGACTTTTGGGCCTCGCTGGAACAGTGTGGGGTGAAATATGTATCTCTGGCAAGTCAGGCGTAAAAGCATTGTTATCTATAGGGCTGCCATTGTTATCGTAAGGTCTGTTCAACAATGTCCCCTTAAATGGGGGTACTGTGCGATAATTTCAGTAGTGTTTCGTGTTTAAGGAAATACTATAAAACAATCTCAAAAAATCATCTGTTTTTTGTTTTTTTAAATTTTTTTCATAACTAATTTTTCATGTAATTGTTACTCATCGTATCTGCCATTCTGTCCATTATAACTATTGTAAAACAATTAATTATATTATAAATATACATTAGGGGCCTGATGGTCGAGTGGCTAGCGCTCTGGCGCTCGGTGCTACAGGTTTTGAGTCCCGGCTGTGAAATGGATGCTTGTAGATGTTCAAAATCCACTTCAAACCGTAGGTTTCGATCAAGTATGACCGTGGAGTGTTGGGTGTAGGTCGGACAAAAGAATCATCTACCGTCTTGAAATCTGCCAGCAGGCAGACGGCCTTGTCCCACCATGGGGCTGTTGCACCACTAATGATGATCAATATACACTATTGAACAATCACAAAAGTAAATTTGGGTTTTTTAATACTAATTTTATGTAATCAGTATAGAATATGTCATAAAATACTATCATTGTTTAAATAAATATTTATTTGTTATTGTTATTATCTAAAAAAAATTTGAAAAATTTACTCTGAAACATTCATTTTCATGATTTGAACCTGTTTACATACTTTCACCAACCAATGCTATTCAGTTCATAATTATTATTTTAGCTTGACAATTAATTTTTAAAACAGTTTTGAAGAACTTTCACAAGAATAGACTTAATTCTTTTAAGAATCTTATTCCTGGTAAAAATAGTTTCATTATTCCGTGCACCAGTCAATCTTTCCATTATTACTATATTATTTAAAATGAATGTGAAAAATTTATTATCGTTAATAATTATCAATCAATACAGTTGCACAATCACAAAAGTTGACTTAGGATTTTTTAATACAATTTTTGTCATCAGTATATAAAAATATATTGTACACTATTTATAATTACTAATTATTATGGCTATTTTAATAACTACTTAGTTTTCAATTATAAAAAAAATTGAATCTGAAAAGTTCTCTCTCCCTCCCCCCCCTTTTCTATGCTGTCTCACTAACAAATGTACAACAAAACTACAAAATGGAGATTATAATCATCATAAATTAAATTCATTTAAAAAGCCTGATGGACTAATAAATAGCGCTCTGGCGCTTGGTGACACAGATTTCGGGTTCTACACCCAGCGGTGTCATAGATATTGGTAGGGGTTCGGAAACCACTGTTTCGGAATCTGCCAGTAGGCAGACAACCATGGTCCAATATGATCTGTAATGCCGAGAAGTTAATTAGTATTATTGTATTACACTTAACTCTTTGGGCCTGAATGGCCGAGTGGCTAGAGCTCTGGCGCTCGGTACCACAGGTTTTGGGTTCGAATCCCGGCGGTGCCATGGATGTTTGTAGCTGTTCGGAATCCACTTTAAACCGTAGGTCCTGGTCCTAATAGGATCGTAGAGCGTTGCGGGGGCATTGTTACTCCGAGTCCGTATCTTCAAGTTACACGGGCCCCCTGGGTAATGCAAAGTGAGTAACGTCTGTGCAGCGTTTGCCTTAAGGCATCCAAGACCAAGCTGTCCAAGTGTTTGCCAGTTGCATTAGAACAAACAAACAAAAAAAAACACTTAACTCTTTAAGTGCTACAATAGGATATAATACAGTAATCATTTAGTAAACCTTTAGCAAAATACTTTTTACTTCATCACTGAGCTTTTGATTTAGGTAAACGCAAGCTATATGCCAAAGTTTATTACATTTCTATTCACTTGCATATTCAGAATTGTCTATTCACTAATTAGAATTTATGTCTTTTTAATTCGAAAAATTGTGACCCGAATCCGATTGAAAATGGATCCAAAGCACGATCAATGATATCGCTTTACAGTATGCTTAGCGTGACATGTTTCAATCAATTTCGTTGATAGACGCTGACAATTTAAACGACTTATTTATTGTTCGGACAACTTATTTAAAAATATTCTCTGTGCACGGTAGCGTAAAATGAATATGTAATTATGAAAACATTTTACAAATGTAATATGAGGCTCGGATATCTGGAACGCAATACATTATCACATGGATCAATTCTTAGCTGCCATATTTTAACTCACTTCAATTGTTGTGCATGTGATAGGAATAATAACGTATAGTGCTTTTGTTTTCAATTTCGTTGTCATTGATTATGCGTATTATAAAACTCACTGAAGTGTAGAAACATATATAGTTTAGGGTGAAGTCAATCTCTGGATAAAAACAGTGTTTTTCAGTTTTAATTATGTTTGTTGTTGAATATGCCATGCAGAACTTCTAATGAGGAACACTTATGTGTTTCGTTTATTATGAATTTATTAATGTCATCGTCTGTAATAATTTATTGATGCTTTGTCCTCTCTGGTTTGTATGTTACGAAATTTATTTACATAAATTTCGCAATGATGCAATTATTTACATAAATTCGCATAAATTTTTCAATGCAATTGACTTCATTATGTCTTGTATCAGTAATTCATTTCATAATTCTTGTTTATCGAATGGCAATGCATCTAATTTTTTAAAAACAATATGTTATGAATTCTTAAATTAAATTTTTTTTACAATATCTTAATAATACTATTAAATAGTATAATAATTATTCTTATTCTTACGAATTCTTATTTGTCATTCCCTACAAAATTATTATATTCTTAATGGCAACTCGACTGAATTTTGAAACAATACAGAAGAGATTTTTTATAAGAATAGTCTTACTTCTTCTAAGCATCTTATTGCTGATAAAGTTACTTATTCCCTACATCATTCTGTTATTGTTTTTTAAATTTACTGAGAAAAATTAATATTATTGAAAAACTGTAAAGATTTGTACCATAGTATAATATTTTAAATCACTTATTTTTAAAGATTTTCTGTCGATATGAGATTATTTTACATTCTGTCACAATCAACATGTTTCTAAAACCAGAGAATTTGAACTTAAACTCAACACACCATATTTGAGCTCATTATCACAGGGCTTAAAATCAGTAATAATGCGACAAGATCACTTAATTTTAACAATTTGTTTTAAATACCACACTTAAATCCTTTAATACAAAAATAGATTATAACATAATAACTATTTTGTAAATCTTTAGCAGAATATTTTTTTTCTTCAAATTTTATCTGAAAATATTTTTTTTTAAATCTCTAATATTATTTCAAAGGGAAGTCTAAATTTGGAGGAAATTATAAGCACGTTTTATAATGGCTAAACGTAACTTACACATTTAAATTTATAAACTAATGAGATACTTTTACATAGACGTTATTGAAATAAATTAATAACCAAAAAGCTACACGGCTCAAAACAGTGATATTGCGAGTTCAGTATGAAATAACCATATAATCTGCAGCTTTTCTTAACAAGAATGAAATAGACGAAGTTAAAAAGGAAAATTATAACGTTTACAAAGTTGGTAAGATTCAAATGTTGTCTGTGACGTCAAAAAAATTCGCGTTTTATATAAGGAGTGAAAAACGACTTGCAGGATTCCTTCTGTAGGAGGAGATTAAAAACAATTGGCACGCGTAGCGGAAGCATTAGGAATTACTCAAAGTCTCATTTCCAGACTATGGAATCGGTTTTTGGAAACTGGAAATGTTCACCGAAAATCAGGTCAAGGTCGTACACGTGCAACAACACAAAATGAGGATCGGTATTCAACACTAACGGCCACAAGAAACCACACTATAAACACCATTTTCTTACAACAGCACCTTCAGAGGGCTACTGGTACCAGAGTTGCGACTCAAACTGTTCGAACACTTGCCAGCGTGTGTGTTTATATGCTCGCAGACCAATGATTTGTGTTTCGTTGGCACAGGACCACCGTGTTGCAAACAGAAGGTGGGTACAAGAGTATTTCAAATGGGAACGAGATGAGTAGAGCAATATGCTCTCCACGGAATAATTCCGCTTTATACAACCTGACAAATAAGCGGATTCTCATCTAGAGAGAGCTTGGTACACGGCATACTTCTGCATTTGTGCATGAAAGTGTCCGATTTGGGGGAGGCGGAGTGATGGTTTGGGCAGGATTTCTATTAATGGACATATATTACATATTACTAGGATACTACATAGGCTGGATCTATGGACTGGACTGGACCTATATACTACCAGGAATGAAACACTAACGGATTCGCGATAAAAGAATGAGATCCTCAGACCTATCGCGGTCCTTTACGCTGCAGCAATCGGGGATGAATTCATTCTAATACATGATAACGGCAAGCCACATCGGGCTCAACTTGTGGAGAAATTCCTTTCCGATGAAGGAATCCTTCGAATGGATTGGCCAGCGTATTCCCCATACATGAATCCAACAGAACATGCTTAGGACATTCTAGGGTAAAAGTTTCTATTCGCTTATCATCCTAGAAACAGTTTAGCAGTTGGACAGTTGTCTTCTACAGGAGTGAGAGAATGTCATAATCCCTCATTGATAACTTCATTAATTCCATGCCTCGTAGGTGTGTGACATTGCTTTTGGTCAGAGGAAAACATCTGTAATTAAAAGTCATTTGCAACCGAGAAATCCCATTTTTTTTGTTTGTATAATATGCAAGAATTGAGCATTTTTGGTTTGCAGACAAATATCATTAATAAAATTTAATTTTTCCTTGTGCGTTACTTCTTCCTTTTTTCTCATATCTTACAACATCTATATATTATATATAATTCACTAAAACATTTCCTCATACTCAGTTTAAAACAGAAATCATAATATCTCTTAATTGTTTTCATCAGTGTATTGAACAAGAAAAACAATTTTCTATATTCATAAATCATTCAATATCCTAAACTTAATATTTATTTTTCTAAATAGTTTGAAAAACATGAATATGCATAACTGAAAACATTATCTCAAGAAAATCCGTGTATCGGAAATTCATATTTCACATTTTTTTAAATTTAACAAAATTTTAAAAAAAAACATGAAATTTAAACAATTATTTAAATAAGAATAAAAAAAAACGTGCACCACAATTCTAAAACTTTCAACACTTTCTTAAACTGATATTTAAATTACTCTGAAAGAGATAATGACTCATACTGAAAACATCAACGTTAAAAAAAAGCAAAAAAACTAGCAATGATTAATCAACTTGGACTTGTCAAAGTTAAAGTTTATTTATTTTTTATAATCAAAACATGTCAAAATCAACCTCAGACGTTTTCAAGGCCATCCCATTTCAAGGAACAACTTCACCGAACGACGTGACTTTAAAAAATTGTTCGTTTAGAATCGTTTGCATAAAAACGATTCTTAAACGAACGAACGCCTATGCCTGTTCGAATGGGTGGGACTTGGAAGTGATCCGGACACCTCCTTCCAACTGCCCTTGGGGTTTTGATGGATTGGAAAAGATTCTATTCTTGTTTTTCCATAATTTGCTATGCATCTTTGGAAAAGCTTCGATTACACTCAGCTGTTGACGGAAGTATGTAGGAACAGGTAAGACGTGGGAATTCTTTTATTTTCTGCCCAGCAAAAGATAATTGAATCGCCTTGAATTCTTTTTTGTTCTTGGATTTATTTATAGAAGCTTTCCATTCTTTTATTTTCAAATGATGAATCAAAGTTGACTTGTAATTGAGAGCAATCATGTTGTAACAAGCAGTCCATTTTTTCAATGCTTTATTGTGTTTTTACTTTTTATCTAGTATGAATTGTAGTAGGCCTTTTTCGAGTTAAGAAATGTTTTTAAATCTAAAATGTTTTTCATAAATGTTTTTTTTTTGGGGGGGTCTAAAATGTTTTTCATAAGCAGAAAAACTAAATTCTTGTTAGACCTATTTTGGTCTATGGCTCTGAAACTTGGACTTTAGCAAGGTCTGATCTTTGGCAAAGCTTCGATTACAAGAGTCAGCTGTTGACGGAAGTATATAGGAACAGGTAAGACGTGGGAATTTTTATTTTCTGCTCAGCAAAAGATAATTGAATCGCCTTGAATATTTCTTTTTTTCTTGGATTTATTTATAGAAGCTTTCTATTCTTCTTGTTCGTTTATTTTCAAATGATGAATCAAAGTTGAATTGTAATTGAGAGCAATCATGTTGTAGGAAGAAGTGATTTTCGTTGTTGTTGCTGTTGTTACTTATCCCACTTGGTAGATATGTAATCTAGACCAAGCCCACGAACCCGTATGGACTCATGGTTGAAGGGGAAGAAAGCAGCTTCTGTTGTGAAGGAGAACCCGTAGGTAGAAGTCTGACTTTTGCTCCGTGATGCTCTTATAGTCATACGAGACCGGGACCTACGGCTTAAAGTGGATTCCGAACCACTACAAACCTCCATGGCACCGCCGGTACTCGAACCCGAAACCTGTGGTACCAAGCACCAGAGCGCTAGCCATTCGACCATTCAGGCCCAGAAGTAATTTTTTCAATGTTTTACTGCGTTTTTACTTTTTATCTAGTATGAATTATTGTTAACGAAATGAATATCTAGTTCTGCATGAATTTACAGTACAATTCTTCAGCAACGAGTAAATGTTTGCTCATCACTAGTCATAAGAAATAAAATTGATCCTTCTTTAAAAATGTGTAGTAGAGCCTGGAAATGAAAATGGATAAGTGTGGTTTATTTTGAGCTTCTTGTGCATAGCCAATTTACATCAGACATCTACTGTCGACAATTAGAGAATATAAAGCGGTATTTACTCTCTAAATATTTGTCAGGACGCACCCAATATTACCTTAGTCACTTACACTTCTGAATCTGTACTTAGTTTTAAATACTTAAGATCAGGAATTAATTGTCAAAATAGTATCTTACCTGAACTAAAAAACAGAATTGTGTCTGCCAACAAGGACTTTTTTTAGGTTAAAACATCTATTTAAATCACAGTTCATAAGCAGAAAAGCTAAATTCTTGTTATATAAAACCCTTATGAGACCTATTTTGGTTTATAGCTCTGAAATATGGACTTTAGCAAGATCTGATGAGGTCCATTTGGGTTTATTTGAGCGGAAGATTTGAAGGGCTATTCTTGGAGGTGTTAGGGTGAGAGATTGTTGGAGAAGACGGTAAACGCAGAAATTTATAAATGCTGTAAAGATCCAGTTGTTATAAAATTTATTAAGATCAATAGATTAAACTGGGCTGCTCATGTATTTAGAATGAATGATTTAAACCCTGTAAAAAGACTCGTTTTGGCAAAGCCACAGGATCAAAGAGGAAGAGGACGACCCAAGTTGTTAGAAGAAGGTTAAGAATTGAAAGACCATTGTAATAGGAATTGGAAAACCATTGCACTCAGAGGAATGTATGGAAATCACTTTAAAGGAAAGCTTTGGCCCACTCTGAGCTGTTGTGCTCTTGATGACGACGATGAATTGTCGTGTTACTATTATTTGAAATCAAAATCGTAGTATATTTAATTTATTATTATTATTCTTATTTGTATTTTTTCTTCTGAAATTGAAATTTTGTGAATATTTTGTCTTTATTTATAAAAGCTTATATACAACTTACTCATTTAACCCTTACCATCCATGATATTAATCAAATCTGATTATTACAGACATAAGAAAAATATAAAATTTTATTAAAATGTGTGCCACCATTACGAAGTAACATCCATGTAAAACGCGGCTAAAAATACGTTTAAAATCCAATTGAAAATATTTTAATTTAAACTAACCAAAGTGTTGTTATAATTAAAAATTTTATGGTTTTTTCTTTTGATATGTAATAAAATATAATTTAGTAGACCAAAAAGAAATTAAATTTGTTTAGTGGAAATTTTAATTTCTTAAGGAATGCATGTTTTAAATGTAAAAAGAAAATTTTACAATTAGCTTACATTTTCGCTAAAAATGGGATAGACATTGATAGGTTACAGTTAAAAAAAGTTTTTAAATAATTTTCTTTTTTAAAAAATACGCTCAAATTTTATAATTTAATAACTTGACTTTCACAATTAAAAATAAATTCTAGAAATAAGTTTAAAAATTAAAATAGAGGTGCATTTCTCAAAAAGCTCAAATTCTAAATTTTAAATATATTCCTCTTCAAAAACTAGTTAGTTTTCCTCTATACTAAAACTACTAAAACTAGTTAGTATTCCTCTTCAAAACTAGTGAAAATTAGTTAATATATAATGTAAATGATTCACAAAAAGAATACGAAATGGTAATTGGTTCATAGATAGAATATTTTTTTTAAAATTAGTTTGTTCAAAATATCAAACATTTAATGCAAATTTCATTAAATGAACCAATTACTGTACATTGTTTATTTGTGGAATGTATGGGATATTCATATATTTTATCACGGTTGCATTTTGCTAAGAAGTGGCGGTTTTGTAGTTTTTTTGAAAGTGCAAAACAGCTATATAAGATACCTTGCAAATCCATATTTTTCTCTGATTTATGACAATATTAGTTGTTTAACCATAAAATCGGGTCTGACTTCTAGAAAATAGAAAATTATTTATTATGTTTCACATGGTAGAGACTTCATTATTGACATAAATCTTTCAAATGATTGCAAATCTTTTTTCGCGAAAATTCAGAGTAAATTATAAACAGCAAAATATAGAAAAACATCATAACATTAATTAAGTAGAAACAAATTTCTAATTGTAAAGTAAATCTGTGAAATCTTTTGAGGATTTCTGCAGTTTCTAAATTACAACAGTCTAAAATAAATAACTGCCTGAAATAGCGGCCTTTCTAACTTAAATCCTAAGATGATTCTGATTGCAAAAATAATCATATGATTAATTATACAATCTCATTACAAATATTATATTCAAAAAGACTATCGAGATGAATAGATTGTGGTGAAGGGAGTTTCCTCCGGATACTACAATATCACGCCAGCCGATTGGAACTCCGATCTTCTGCTGACTTATCTTTCGGCTGAATGGGGTACTATTACGTGAGAGTTTAATATCCGGTGAAAACCCACCTTTAAACTTTGCTTTCTAGATGTCTCTTTGAACTTATCTAAAATTTCAAGGACATGCAGAACAATTAGAATAATGATTGATTATTCGCTTGTTAATAAAGATGTATTATAATTATATTTTTAATTATATTAGTTTAAAAAAATAAAATAAAGCGTAAAAATCGTTTTGAAATTCACTTTGCCATTATCTAAAACTGATATTTACCATTATTAAAACAGCAATATTAGTAAAAATTTTCATAATAAAGAATGTGAAATTGTAATATAGAATATATATGCATAATACATAATAATTATATAATACACAATGCACAATAATTATATAATACACAATGCATAATTATATAATACGTAATAAATTATGTATAAATATTATATGTTTGACAAACTATATTGTTTTATAGCTTAAAAATGAAGCTTTTTTTTAAAAAAATGGAAATTTTAATAATTATTTGATTTAAAGACGATTCTAACCCGTGCTAAAATTTTGTGAATCGTCCAACAACGGTGCAAACAATTTCCAGAATTTTTAAAATATTTAAAAAAAATACCTTTATAAAAATGAAATATCGAAATAAATGTAAAAAAAAGTAAATAATAATAATAATAATTCCATCTTGTTCTGAAAATTTATTATTTTATTTCATATAAAAAGAAATAGCATTAAAAATTTCTTAATGATAACATCTCTTTAGCTTTCTTTTAGCTCTTAAAAAATGGAGTAGTAGGGACGGTACTTCTGAAAGAAGCGCAGATAAGTATTGAAAAAATGTATAGCAGTAGGGGCAATACTTCTGAAGGAAGTGTGCAGGTAAGTACTGAAAAAATATAGAGCAGTATTTCTAAAAAGTGGGGATGTAGGAACAGTACTTCTGAAAAACTGAAGCAGTAGTGACAGTACTTCTGAAAGAAGTGTGGATAAGAACTGAAAAATTGTAGAGCATTACTTCTAAAAAGTGGGGAAGTACGAACAGTACTTCTGAAAAATAGGGAAGCATTAGTAATAGTATTTCTGAAAAAGTGGGGAGCATTAGTGATAGTATTTCTGAAAGAAGTGCAGGTAAGTACTGAAAAAATGTAGAGTAATATTTCTAAAAAGTGGGGAATTGGAAGCAGTATTTCTGCAAAAATGTAGAGCACTAGGAACAGTACTTATGTGCAGAGTGGGGCTGAAAGAAGTATTGGGAGAAGTGTAGAGCAGTAGACAATTGTGGAAGCAGAAGTATGGAACAGTACTTCTGAAAGAAGTTCCAGTCAGTACTGACAGAAATGCGAATCAATCAAGAAAGTACCTTTAAAAAGTGGGAAGCAGTATAAATAGTACTTCAAAAAAAATGTGGGGTAATAGGTCCATCATTATTGAAATCAAAGAATTAAAGGATTCATGACCATGCAAAATTGCAAGTATTTCTTTCTACATATACTATTATTTATATATATCAAGCTATTATTTTCCTTCTTAAAATTATTATCAACACACGTCCACGGCATTTTTTTTCCAGAACATACTATTACATAAACATACTTAATCCTCCAACTCTTATCATTTTTAAACCATAAATCTCTGCAAGACTTCATTTAAATACAATAGAGACCAAATCAGAAATCACTGCAGCATTAGTTTTAATTATATTAAACAATCCTTTAATATAACTCAAACTAATTATTCCAATAATATATTTTTGTTTGTTTTAAATGGCACATTTCTTCACCCAAGGCATTTCAGCGCTTACTATGCAAATATCGAGTACTTATCAATTTTCTTACCAAGAGACATCAGTTTAAAAGTAGTTCGTTCAACTTGTTTATCTCATCCGCCTTAGGAATAGTCAATGAATTAAAAGAAACAGGTTGAATAGTGTATACAATAACGCATCCTTCCTGGGTGTCATTATGGAAATGTTTCGTTTCGTCTCTTGTTTAATTGCCCATCCTCAGTTTAGAGGAAGTTCCAGCTAAACCTAAGCCTCGTGTAATGAGGGGATTTCTTTAAGCACGAATGAAATGTTTTTTACAAGGAAATATACATCTTTCTTCGATTTAGATGCAAGAACATACGAAACTTCTTTTTTTGTGGATTTCCATTAAGAGTTCACTGCTGTATAAACGGTCATTTTTTTCCCTCATTTATATTTAATTAGGAATATTTTAAGACTTTTGTAGGTTGGTGTGTGCACCCATTTATAAGCAATGAGTGTTGACTGCTTTTAAATATATATTCAACAATACTTACTATTTAAACACGTTTTATTGATGCTTATTTACACAATTGAACTCCTATTAATACTTCGAATAACATTAAAAATGCTATTTTTATTAATAAATGTACCAAACAGTTCAAATTATTCACCATTACAAAATCATGGATTGCAATATTAATAAGTGAATGGATTCAATATTAATAAAAATAGAAAAACTAATTTCCCTTTAAATTAATTAAATTTGAAATTAATTTAAATTATTTAATTAATACTAAGCTAATTGAAAGTATTCAATAATAAATAAATGTAAGTCATTTAATTAATATTGAAAATAATTAAAATTAATTAATTACATGCGATTAATAAATATATAAATTTTGAAGCAAACTCCATATATAATATTTTGGATGTTCCTTATTTTCATACTTTCTCAACATTTTTTATTTCTACTCAACAATTCAAATCGTGTCATTTTTATGCTAATTTTACAACTTTTTCATCATTAACAGAATATGATCACTAATATCATCATTAACAGAATATGGCCTTTCTATCTCAATCATACTATGTCCTTATTTTTACTACAAATCATGCAATTCAGAATGTTCTTACTTTTTTTGTTATAAATCCATACATTTCATAATGCTCTTATATCCACAATAAATGCAATTGTTTCATCACACGAAAAAAAAAGAAAAAAAAAAGCAATTTTTGTCTTACCTAATATGCACGGATAAGTCCTTTCAATCTTGACAGCCACCTCACTACAATGCGTAAAAGCAGCCGACTGTATTGTGAATCCATATCGATACAAACTTTTCGAATAAACATGATTCGTCAAGTCTTTGTTTAGTTTGTCGCTCTACGGTCATTTTGTGCACACTTAAGGCTAATTAGACCGAGACCTACAGTGTAACGTGGATTCCGAACCCCTCACAAACATCCATGCCACCACCAGGATTGGAAGCCTGCGATACCAAAAACTAGAGAGTTAGAAAACTGGCCATGAGGCCTAGGTACACAAGTAAAGTCTTGTTCAAGTCCGACATCTTGTCATGTCTTGTTTTAATAAAGT
The DNA here is from genome assembly GCA_021605075.1 of Caerostris darwini. Taxonomy (NCBI): domain Eukaryota; kingdom Metazoa; phylum Arthropoda; class Arachnida; order Araneae; family Araneidae; genus Caerostris; species Caerostris darwini. The sequence continues at coordinate 532,020 of BPLQ01009022.1, read as the reverse complement.
TTACCATCTGAACAACTTGCTCCAAAACTTCTGTTAGTTTTTCTTCCAATGTTTTTGCCATCAATGCGTCCATATGAAGAAAACAATGAGCTACAATCAGATGCAAGGCTCTTTACGCAGTCTGCAATGGAAAGAGCTCCATCGGTACAAATGCAAGCACGAAACTTCTATGGTAACCGCCATTCATAAAGATTCTTATTCAAAATGTTAAAAATAGATACTCTTATTTCTTTGCAAAAATCAACTGATTTACAATTTGATCGTCATTAATAAAATGGACGAACGTTAAGAGTTGCGCCATGCTGGTAAAGCCAATTGACTCATCAACTTGAAATGAAAAATTTAAATACAGTATACTGAAGTTTATTACTGCATCCATTTTTCTTGATATCAGAAGACATTTCTATAATAAACACATGACAACATATATAGCTAATGCCTGCTAACTGTATAGTTGGGCAGATGAATCTTACTCGTTTTCATTGCTGCTAGCATTGTCATGGCGATTTCTCTGCATACAAGAAAAATAAGTGACTCACTGACAATATCAGCTTTCATATTCTTTGTTATCAATTCTGAAAACTGGATAGCTTTGATGCTTTGTCAGAAACAGTCATTATACTTTTAAAAGATTTTACCGCTTTTAATTGCTGTTCAGACATTTTCTTGAAAAAAAACTTACATATTTATCTTGCAAATTAGAGTTTCAAGACGCTTACTTAATTTACTAGGAAGTAATGACTCCTTTGCCATTTTGCATCCTTATGCTGTAGTGTAGAAGGATCTTTATTTTTACTTCGACTTTACTTAGTTCAACCAATTTGTAAATCGAATATAGTACATAATTTTTGCCCTACATATTTTTCTTTCAATTCTACATGTTTTATATTATTCTAATTTTAATTTTGTTTCCATTCTTTTCAGATCCTGGCCTTTTTCACTTTTAAGCACCCTATTATTAATATATTATTATAGTTCTACCCCTTTTAGACTAGAGCTGGGTTTATATGATTCAAATATTTTGATGCTGACTAACAAAATAATAAATTTTTATGTGCTTATTTAAATAAAATTAAAATTCAATAAAAGTTAATACAAAAATATTTAAGTTAATTAAAATTCCAATTTCATTTAATTATCTATTTAAATTTTCTGATTTTTTTTTCTAGAATTTGTTATTACTGTGATTAGAATATCCAGACTTAAAGATTTAAAAAAAAACTTGAGATATATAATTTAAAGATTGTAAAGCAATCTCTGCATCAATAGGGAAATCGAAGAATATTATGCTGCAAAATGTATGCGCACTTGTCATGTTTAAATTGTATGACCCCGACATTGGTAAGACGAACTAAATCGTGTCGCAGGGTAGAAGAAGCAACCAAGAAAGTGCCGCAAGGTGATAAATGACGAAAAAGTGTTAAGGACTGCGATTAATAAAAGCGATGATGACCATGGCCGAAGAGGAGGGTTCAACTCAGTTGTAGAATGCTGAGATCGAGTAGCAGAAATGTCGAAGGAAGAGTGTTGTTGTAATGGACAAGACCGTAAGAAGATCAAAGATGGCAGAGTGGTTTAATCACATCGTTAAGTTTTCATCGCTAATATCATTGATTATGCTCAACTTGTTCTGTTAATGATTACGAGTAAATATTCATTCAATAAATGTGTTTTGTAGAATTTGAAGCGTGTTGAAATTCCATACAAACTTTGTCTTATGAATGACCTAAAAGTTTTTTTCGTGCCCCTCAAATGTGGGTGAAGTGAAAACGTTCCATTCTCTTGTTTTTAATCAGGGATATACATATAAAAACCGCATGTACTCGCTGTAATTTGGCCACAGGTCACATTTACTCGCTGTAATTTGACAGCGGGCAGCATAATAGTCGGCCGCAGGCCACATGTATTCATTGTAACTTGGTCTGCTTTTATTTACTGTAACTCGGCTTCACTTCACACATTCTCAATTTAACTTTGACGCAGGTTACATGAACACAAACACCACCTATCCAAAAAAACTATGTACATAGACATGGTTAATTTCTTTTTATATTAAAAAAAAACAATAAAAAATTATCATAAAAATGAAAATAAAGAAATTGACGCGTGATATAAATAAGTATTTTAGAAGTGTAAGTATTTTTAGCCAAACACAAAAATGATTATCGACTTAAAATATCTACTTTTTAAAAAAAATATTCATGCTTAAAAATACTTGCTCACAAATATGTATTGATCCAAATAAAGTATGATTTAACAACAACCACATAGCGTAATTTTAAAATGGAACATATCTTAGCCAATAAACGTCTTATAGATTGCACAACATCGTATATAGGGATACTGCGTCCAGACTATCACGGTATTGATAAAGGATGAGAACTTCTTGTCCATCATAAAAATAAATAAATAAATACATAGAACTTCTTGTCTATCATAAAATGTTTTTTTTTCCCCTAATATTTAAAGATATTCTTTGTCATTAAATTAAAACTGATGGTATTTCCTGTTTTAACATTCGATTAAAATCTGAAAACCATGAATATACCAATCAATATGAACGAATGATTGAAATAAACAACACTCTGTTAATTCTAATTTCAGGCAGTTCGTTTTTTAATTTGGACTACACAGTTCATCCAGTCTTGTGTAACGACCATCAGTCACCCTTCTGACATGCCGAACGAGGAAGAAGAAGGCTGCCGTCTACCACCAACCTCCACAGCCATCAGATACATATTAACGAACCACCCGATGAGATGCGTCCATAAGTGGAACGGAAGCCGATAAAAACCCTCTTCAAAAAGGCCAATCTCGAATATTCAATTATTCCATGTATCCGGTTCCCCCTTTTTTCTTTGGCCACACGGCACTTGAATCAGCTGTCCGTATCAGTCTCATCAACATCTCCAAGGAAGGTAGGGAGGGAAGGGAAAGGAAGGAAAAAGGCTGTACCTTTCATACGTCAAAACAAACAAGGTTGATGTATTATTTTATTGTCCTCAACTGTGATTTTCTTGGAGAGTCACTGCCCACTCGTAGTAAGCCTTGTTGCACGTGATTACGGGACACTGAATCGTAATTCTCAATCTACGGTTGACATCTTAAAGACTTCTTTTCGAAGAAAAAGGAACGTTTGTTCGTTAGGCACTCGCTAGAAGTGCAATGATGGATAGGGCTGCCGACTGATTGCTTATTATGGAGATATCGTTATTAAAGCGACAGGAGCTGATAAGTCGTTAAGTTGCTTTATGAATTTTTAATAAGTGGAAAACAATATTGTTTCCTATTCGGCTTCTGGAAACAATGCTGCTTAGTTACTAAATATGACATGTGCCATGCTTGGGTTGTTACATATTGCCTTCAGGGATAGTCAATGTACAATAGGAGTTCCGTTTTTGTGTTTCCATAAATAACTCGCCAACTAATTGCTTATCACAGAAACTAGATGATTGTGTTTTTAAAGCACGACTGATTTTTTTGAAGTTTTTAAATTAATTTTAATTTCTAATTTTTTTTAATAGTTTTAGTTAGTATGAAGTTATAGTAGTTAACATAACATTAATAGTTTAGTATATAACTTATAGTTGTAAAAGTAACATAATTTATGTTACTTTTATCTGATTTCTGATTTCTGATTTAAACTGATGATTATTGAATATCTAATGAGGTTCGGTGGGTGCCTTGAAAAAAGAATCACGTAAGTAATTATTATTTCAGAAGTAGTTTACGTGTATCATCATCAGTCCAAGTATTTTCATATAATTGTTGATTAAGATAATTCTTCATAAAGAGTTCTTATTAAGATATGTTTGATTGTTTTTTATTTACTTTACGAATTTTTAACTGTTACAAATATAGTTATATTCTTTAAAAATTTCTAGTCACTCTTGAAAAACGAATAATGACATTCAAGCGATAGTTTTGTTTCGATAATTCGAATTTAATTTTTTTTTTGTCTGTATGAAAGGGAGGGGCACCTTTAATTTGTAGGACAGTAGGACATCGTGTAAAGTCATTCCATTGGACTAGAGGTCGCCTTGAATCTGCAAGATACCCCACATGGAAAGTGAATACTCTAATCTATAATGGCATAAATAGGGTGTTGTATAGCTTGTCTGGTCTCTCAGTCGGGCACACTGAATAACGCTAAATCTGTTATATATGTCTGAGCCGTTGTCTATTGTGAAAAAAAAAATATTGATAAGCTTAATTTTCAGAAATATATATACATGTGTACAGCTAGATTGATTACTCACTTAATATAATTTGTTGATTAATTAATAACAATTTCTTATTAAGAAATAAAGATACATTTTTTAATTATTAAACGAATTATTATTTTTTTTTTAATTGGCAAGTTTTATTTTGTCCTTTTAATTCATTTCTAGAAAAAAATAGGACCTATGCAAATATTAAGTTCTATAACAAAATGTGAGGTAAATATTGCTTCAGAAATAATTTAAATATAAAGTTTTTATACTTTGTGATTTATATAACAGATTCTAAATAACTATTTTTAAACTTGATTAAATATCTACACAAATATAACGAAGGCGATATGAGTGAGGAGTCTTTAATAATCACAATTTTTTTTTTTTTTTCCCCTTAGCAAAATAAATGAAATGCAATCTTTTCAACTCCTTTTGAAAATCAAAGACTATACGAATTCTTTTTGAAAAATCATGCTAGTTTTGCATGTTCTAAAAGCTTCATAACTTTTGCCACCAAAAACAACTTGTGTCATGTTTTTCCTCTTCTATTAGCAATCCATGGATAGCAATGCAATCGGCATTACTTTTGGCAGTCATTTCAGCCCTTTAATTACTTATAATTTTTTTTTTATTTAGAAAGTATTAAAAACGTTTAACATTTACAAAATCTAAAAGTTTACAAAATATTAAAAAATATTTTAACAGTTAAAGTCATTTACAAAATATTCAAGAAATCTGTTATACATTCTAAAAGATCTACACATTCTGGAAGTGAAATATTTATCATTTCTAGAATATTTGCATGAAATTCCAGAAATATTCTAAATTGCCATATTCATCGATCACTGTCGCGATGGATTATTATTTTTATAAATTACACCCACAAACTACTACAACAATAAAATTATTTAGTGATATTGTAAACTTTAACAATAAACATAAGTAAGTGGTGTCATAGCCTAGAAAACCCTAAATCACTCTATAATTTTATGTGTGACATGAAAGTCAACAAAACAACTCAATTACTTTTGAAGTCATTTGTCATAAGTAAAGTGATGAATGTACGAAGAATACAACAGAATTTTTCTGTACTAGCTATACATTAATAGTTATACTCTTCATTTTCTCAATTAGAAAACCATAAATTACCATAGATTATGATGATCCGTGACATTTAAATTGTCTTAACATGTACATCTGCTTATGTACGTCTTACGCTGATTAACAGTTCCAATCTGTCTCAGCAAACCATGTTAAAACATGGCATCGAAGCAGTCTGCAAAAAGTATTCAGACACTAAATTTTCTCTTAAAATCAATTTTATTTTTATGCAAATTGAATTATGATAGTCTTTGAATATTTAGCTGCTTAAGAATTATAAAAACCTCACAAAATAATTCATAATTTTTTCCCCTCTTTGATTCTACTAACATTCCACATTTGTATCAAATGATGGTTACTGATTTCTTTGTTTTAAATTATACAGTCCGCATCTTGTGATCTACAAAAATTATGTTGCTCTAAATATAAATTTAATGCATCACATATCAAAAAAGCTTAAAATAAATATTCATGGACAAAATTGCAAATATTGTAGCTTTTTTTTTCTCGCGGGAAGAGTTTCTGTATTTCATACTCAGGAGAAGAGAATGTTTATTATTTGACACGTATACAATAACAAACCATCACTCAAATTTGACAGCAGATAAGCAGTATTGCGGGTAGTTTTATTACATGCAATTAATGTTTACTAATGAGAACAATCTGTCACTTAAATCGGATAGCAGATATTCGATGCCATGTATAATGAGACTCATGAAATTAACGAATGTCTGCTCGACCTTCACAGATCGAAACAACTATAGATTGAATATGGACTACACCATGAGTTGTTCCATCGTGATCGGTGATCGACCATGAGCTGAGAAATGCCTACACCTATAAGAAGTTAGGGAAGGTGACCACTAATCCCCACTTGACGGATTTTCTTAAAGGGAGGCCTCTAAAAATCTCCATCCTTTGAGTGATTTAGTCGTGCACTTGTGATCAAATTTTATTATTTTTCATTTCTTTGTATAACAACTTACAGTTCGTTATTTGTATATATATAGAGTGCTTGCAAATAAAAATTAAAGTGCTGTCATGAACCGGAAACTGGCCCTCTGTCTCTATTTCTCAATATCTCCACTAAAGGAGAAAAGGCAAAATTTCAATCAATGCACTTATATGTTTGTTGTTTCTTATCCCACTTGGCAGACATCTAGGTCAAGCCCACGAGCCCATATATACTCCTGGTTGATGGTGAAGGAAGCAGCTTCTGTTGTAATGGAGCACCTGTAGGTAAAAGCCTGACTTTTGCTCCGTGACGCTCTTACAGTCATAGGAGACTGGGACCTACGGCTTAAAGTGGATTCCGAACCGCTACAAACATCCATGCCCACGGAATTAAACGGTATATTAATTTTAAAAGAAAGAATTCTAAACTTTATGTTCATTTCACGAGGAAACATTTTATATTGCATAGATAGAAATACATTTGTTTCGACTTGAAACTATCCCGATGACTAAAATGTTTCAATAACAGCAATTAAATGGCTGAGAATTTGAATATCCAACAATAACAAAGCAAGTCCAAATATAATAAATGGATGCATCGGAACTATGAGCTAAAATTCGTCAATATCTAAATAGCAATTCCTGTGTAAATTTGCAAATTTTATACTATATATAAATAGTATATTTCAATTTACTGACCTTGCTTTTATTGCTTATTTCCATACTTTAATGTACAAAAAACTGCGATTTCTGTGTCACGTCCACTAATGTAAATCTGATGTATAAACTTGAAAATATCCTTCATGGAAATTTGCTGTTTTCAACCTGAAGCTCCTAAGGATATAAGTTGTGGATATAAGTTTGTTAGACCACAGGCTACATTCCATCTTCCCTTCCCTTATTTAGGCTCCTTAATTATCTCAGTTTTATGAGAGAGTTCGAACGTAGTTGTTAGTGCGTTTTCTATAGATCCTAACAAGGTGAGCCCATATTTAAAATTTTATTCTGCGACCCTTATAAAAATTTACAATTTTCGTCTACTCATCCTTATCATGATTGGCGCAACAGCCCCATGGTGGGCCAAGGCCGTCTACCTACTGGCAGATTTCGAAACATGAGATGTTTTCTTTTTACGGGACATGGTTGTCAGCCCTACTCCCAACGCTCTACAGTCATGTTAGACTGAGACCTACAGTTTAAAGTGGATTCCGAACCACTACAAACATTCATGGCACTGCCGGGACTCTAACCCGAAACCTATGGTACGGAGCGCCAGAGCGCTAGCCACTCGGAAATTCAGTCCCTATTTTCGTCTACTATCCATATTAAAGGCTTGAAATTTTCTTCTACATCTCGCATAAAAGTTTGCAATTTTCTTCTACAACCCGTATAAGAAAAGTTTAAAATTTCTTTCGACAACCTAAACGAAAGTTTTATTTTCTTCTACGACCCTTATAGTAAAAGTATACAATTTTCTACTACAACCCGAGTAAAAGTTTAAAGTTTGTTTCTACGACTCGTATAAATGATTAAAGTTGTAGGCAAAAAAATTCCACAATGACATATGTTTTACATTAGTTATACTAAGGGTATTAAAAATAATATTGCCACACATCAAACGATCCTATCTGAAGAATGGGATGTCCCGAAATTATATGAAACCAGATTTTCGCAGAAAATAATTGCCCAGGAAATTTGACAATCCAAAGTCGAAGTGATTGATAGCTTTGAAGAAGTATAAACTGTTAACCCTTTGAGCACAAATATGAGTTATCTAAATTCTCAGAATAACGGGGAATGAAAGCACGATAACATCTGTACAATGAAAAAATTCTTGGAATTAGGGTAATGTAAGCACAATGTCTGAAATCAGAAACCTTAGCGCTTCCTGCCCTAACTACAGGCAATAACAATACAAGTACTAAAACACTAAATTGACTTATCGCTCTACGGTCTTCTTGTGCACGCTTTAGGCTAAAGAGAACGGGACCTACAGTTTAACGTAGATTCCGAACCACTCGCAAACCATGCCACCGCCAGGATTCATTTCTGAAGGAGTTCGTATAAAAAAATCCTTTATAAAAAAACTGATTTTCATTTTATTTATTTTCAATCAAAATTCTAAGGACTAGAGGTGTCGGTCGCCAAACATTGAAACTGGTGTGATCTTTGCGATCGCCAAATAATGATAAATTACCCAATATGGTAACCGTTGAACTATATCACGTATGGCTATTTTTACAGCAACCCTGTTGCCTCGTCAAGATTTGGTAGGAAATGGACATCTGGAGGGAGGAGGGAGGGAAGGTGATTTACTAAAAATTGCTCATTGGTCAGTCATTCCAATTTTGTGATTAAAATGTTTTTTTTTTTTTTTTTTTTTTTTAAGCTTGTCTTAAGCTATTCCAGTGATTGAAAAAATTGGAGAGCATTAAAAATCCTACAAATAAATGAACACGCACTGTATACAAATTTCAAAGTGATAGTTAAGTTAAATAATGCATATATATATATATATCTATATATATACATATTTTGTTCTAATGCTGCTGGCAAACATTTAGTCTTTGATGCCTTAAGGCAAGTGCTGCACATACGTTACTCACTTAGATATATATATATATGCACCCAGGAGGTGCATGTAGCTTGAAGATAAGCTACGGACGCGGAGTAGCAAAACCCCCGCAAAACTCTACGATCTTGTTAGACCGGGACCTACGGTTTAAAGTGGCCACTACACACATCCATGGCACCGCCGGGACTCGAACCCGTAACCTAATAATACAGAAATAAAATGTGATAAAAAAATTAAATGAAACGCTCCCTAAGTATACTTATTCTCTTATTTATAAAAAACATGAGCCTGAAGGGTCCTACCTGACCCTTCAATGTTTAGGCATATACGTATTTGAAAGGAAAATTATCATTTCCTCGTCAATTCACTACTTGTCTTTTGCTTTTTTTACATTTAATTGTGGTGAGGGTAGAAAATTCTAATTCACATAAATATGGTCAATAATTGTAGCAAAATGTTCGAAGTTTTTTTTTAGAAACTGGCACTCATTCTTCTTTTATAGAAATTCAAAACGTTTCAAGAGACAGTTCCTTATGTTTAATCTTCAATCCACGATCAATGCATATAAAATACAAGTTCTTCTTTTTCATTTAATGGTAGACGAGTCAATAATATTAGTTGAATAATTCAACCCCACAGAGTATTACTTACAGAAGGAAGAGTCCCATAGACTGGAATGGAAATTTTTTAACGTTGAAAATCACATTGACGCTAATGCTTCTCGTAGTTTATCCGCTTATTATCCTGTTTGGTACTTTTTATGTGAGTAAAAGAAGAAAAAGAAAGAAATCAGAAATGTACTAACCTGTTTATAATGAAAGCTTTGAACGGGAAAACTAACAAGAAAGAGAGTAACTATATTTATTATATCCAGACACATATTTCTCTGGAATACCACAGAGCACACCTGGAAATTTTCTAAGGAGCACCCACTGAGCCACTCAGTTATTCTATATACATATACTAGACCTATAACGGCTTCAAGAAGGGGCTATTTTCAGGATCATAGGAGCACTTTGAATTTTATTTACAAACATTATATATATATACAAAACTCTATTTACAAAAAAATGAAAATTAAGAATATAAATTAGATACACAAGTGCAGTTCCCTAACTAGTTCAAGTTCGGAGGTGTTTAGTGTGGAGTTTGGTGTTTAGTTTCTCGAATCTACGAAAAATCTGAATGCCTGGTCTGCGGCAGACATTATTTTTTTGTTAAAAAAAAAATCCTTTTACGACAATCGGTCAAGGGCGGGAGGAGGGGGGGGTTCAACTTCCCTCACTTCTCATAGGAGTAAATATTTCTCAACTCGTGATCTATCACCCATCACGATGAAACAACTCATGGTGTAGTTCATATTCAATCTGTAATTATTTCGACCTGTGAAGATCTCACAGACATTCACTAATTTCCTCCTCACGGAATATCTGCTATCAGATTTGAGTAGCAGGTTGTTCTCATTGGTGCAAAACTCTAATTGCATGTAATATAACTACACACACTAAAGCTGGCCTGCTGTCAAATTTGAGTGATGGGTTTATTATATATTGTCAAATAAATGAAATGAAAGGCCTAAGGACTTGTGGGAATGAAAGCCCAAAACTCTTCTCGTGAGACAAAAATACCACAGTGAGAAAACTGTGTTTGCAGATAAATGAATCCAATGAATGTAACAAACTGAGAAGTTTGAATTTATTAAACTAATTTTTCTAAATCCATTAGCAAAAGGTTATTAGTACTTAAAATTACAGTAGAGAGTCAGGATTCAGTATAAAAAATTCGACTCAAGAGTTGGAAATTTTTAGCTGATTCTTCACCTCTGTTCTGGGTTTCTCAGCTAAAGAAGTTTGGTTCAATTCCCAACAAAAGATGTCGAATCTAAAGTTTTCCTGTCTTTACCATGGATGAGTATGGTAAGTACAATGGTCTCGAAAAAGAAAAAAGTAAGGTTTTATCCTTCAACTGCCCGTGGTGTGTTCATCTCAAATTGAAGTGGCCAAATTGTGGGTACCATGTGGTACAACACTGAATAACGTTAGATTCGTTACACGTCTATCTTTATAATGAGCCATACATCTTTTGTTTAATGCCTTTTCAAAAGCAGATTTGCCGCATGTAAATGAGTTGATCATGCATTCCTATGTATATAAAGTAAACATTTGTTCGTCTTTATTTCTTCTTAAAATCAGGAAGTCAAAATGTTCACTTTGCATTTATAATATTTCTATTTTGGTGCATAGACAAACATTTTTTTAAAAAATGCTTATTTCTTATCTTTAATTAGATATAAATTTTTTTTATTATTATTTACGACTGGTATAATCTCGGTGATGTGTGATGATTCACATTTATGCGGTTGTATTGTTTTTTTTAATAACGTTTTAGTTTGTTTCAAACGTTTGATTAGATTGTCTTCTTCATTAGCACTACAGCCCCAGGGTTAGCCAAGGTCGTCTATCTACTGGCAGATTCTGAGTCAGGATATATTTTCCTTTTACGGGTTAGGGTTGTCAGCCCTATGCCCAACAGTCATATTAGACCTTGACCTACACTTTCAAGAGGATTCCGAACCACTACAAACATCCACGGCACCGCCGGTACTCGAACACGAAATCTGTAGCAATAAGCGCCAGAGCGCTAGTTACTCGGCCATCAGGCCTCATTAGATTAGCTTAATATTTTAAATTCTTTTCGTTTATAAATAGTGATTTAAAATAAATTTTTCCTTTTCAATTTGCCAAACTCTTTATTTATTTATTTATTTATTTTGTCACTTTTCACCGATGTTTTTTCCTAATAAAATTTATTGAAACTAAAAGCATTTTATTTTCTGCAAACGTCATGTCATATATTTCAGTAAATTATAAATGTCTTCCATATTTTAGGCATTTCACATTTCAATCATACTAATAAAACGTCCAGTGCAATGATCGGTTATTTTCTTCCAGGGCAGATCAGAAATGATACAGTTATTACTGAAATATCAAAATATACTTAACTGTACCTAAAAGTTATGACATTTATCGTGGAAAGTCCTTTGTTTAATAATCCCCAATATCTACTGTCAGAATTGATTGCCCTTTTCCTCTGTTATCAAGTCATAAAGAGCCTGCACAATTTGTGAATTTATCTTATTCACTAAAATTATTTTTAAAGTGAATTAATTATATACCAAGTAATTTTTAGGAAACATATATCAATTTCCCCATTCGTTATCATAAACAACTATTCTTTATGAATTGATTACTAGAATTTTATTTTCGTCAAGTTTATTTGAGATATACTACTGTACCCTAAAAGTCAGACCAATTATTATAATTTTTTTTTTCAAAAACTCTTTATTTATTCTTCCAAATTTATTTCATCGCCTTCAAAATAACACAAAGTAACACATTGGACACAATGCACTTATGCCAACTGCTTTTCCAATGCTCAATGGATGCTAAAAAGTCATCGGCAAGGATGGTCTTCAAAGAGCGCGACGATTCACGTTGAATCTCTTCAATCGACTCAAAACGGTGTCCCCGGAGTGGCGTTTTGAGTTTAGGGAATAGCCAGAAGTTCCACGGTGTGGATACGCTGATTGTGGAACGATATGAGTTTCATTTTTGGCGAAAAAGTCACGAAGAATCAATGCAGTGTGAGCTGGTGCATTCAGTGTTTTCTATACCAATCGAGATTTGACGCGTTTGAGGTCCAAAATGGAATTGACCGAACCTTTTGAAATTCCAACATCATCAGCAAGGTCTCTAATTGGAAATCGACTGTTTGCAAGCACCAAATCTGTAATGTTTTGGACGTGAGCTTCGTCGGTTGAGGTTGAGGGTCCACCAGAGGGCTCTTCGTCGTCAATGCTTTCTCTTCCTTTTTTGGACTGTTTATACCACTCGTAAACATTACTTTCCGATATAGGAATGCTCCCCGAATGCCTTCTGCAGCATTCTATACGTTTACGCAAACAAAATTGAATGCAAGTTCTTTGCTTAATTAATTCAGACATTTCAAAAATCGTCGGTATCAGTTTTAGCGTCTCACAAAGCCAAGCGTAACTGAAACACTAATGAATATTTTGACGTCAAATTACACGCAGATGTCAAGGGCAGTGCCAGCAACCTAAAAAAGAAAAAAAAAATTGAAATTCCATATGCACGGGAATTTTAAATTGAAAATTGGTCTTACTTTTTAGACACAGTAGTAGGGCAATTTCATGAGGGCCGACTTAAATTTCATCACGGTTTCGGTTGGTGCTTAAAGTGTACGAATTCTTACTTTATGAGGGCCAACTCCTACTACAGTACTCAAATTGCCTTAAAGTTATATTTGTTCGGCTAAAATTTACTATAAAAGTTCATCAAATCGATCTCTTGATATACCGATTCATCGAAATTTCGCCATAATCGCAAGTAGTCACTTTCACTGCTGGCTATTTGGTCTGATTCTAACAGCAAACCATTGCTACAGCAAATAACTGTCCATGACATTTCAGAATTTTTCGTTATTTATCAATTGCAAATAGTTGCTGCCTTGAATTGAAAATTCTTATCTTTAGCAGAAATTTTTAAACACTGACAAAATAGACATTGTTATGGCAGTTAAAGTTAAAATTTAGTATTGAAATTTTTGATTTACATTCTTGATTCTCAAAATTGTATATTATGATCGTAATTAAAAAATACTGATCATTTTAAACAAATAATTGTGAATGAAAATTCCTTCGTTACTTAACATTTACAAATAGTCGCTATCGTAAATAATTCGTTATTTCCTTCATTTAGCAAACAACTTTAAATTATGACATAGTAAGCAACATTAATTATGTCTGCAGAGTCATTGAAATTCTTGATTTAATTAATTAATCTAATTAAAAAATTTGTTGATTATCTTAAGCAAGTAATGATCACTGATATTTCTGAAATTTCCATAGTTAAAAAAAAATCGAAAGCAAGTATTTATGTCTTTATTAGTCCTTTTATTTTATCGACACTTCATAAATAAATTAAATATCAACTAACATTTTCTGCAACATATGAATTGCTTTTAAAATTAACTTTATTGTTATAAAATTTATTCCTAAAATTGAAGAAATTCAAAGAACCGTCTCCATGACCGACGACAGCCATTGTAATGATTGATTGGCTGTCTTCATCCGATTCCATCAGTGGAGATCCCAGCAAATAATTATTACTGATATTTCGGAGAAATTTCCGTCGTTCCGCGAAGACAAATATCTGTCGCCTGGTCTGGCCTCTTCCTTTCCTGTATCAGCAACCCATAAATAGTCACATATTTGACGCTATCTGTGTCAACCAGGGAGACATACGACTGTCCATCTGGCACTATAACTTGGTCCATTACTTCACCTATTTTAAAGTTATCCAACGATAATGGCAGACGGTCGCCAGGATGTTACATTAAGTGTCTGTTTAAAGGAAAATCACCCGGAAACCGCAACATTGAAGTGAAACCACCGAGGTCCTTTATCTACTTTATGAGTTTGTTAACAATTCGTGGTACCCCTCTGACTTCATCTTCCCCCACCCCTTGTTTGCTTACGGCAAATGGACTTCCTCCCTCAAGACCCACAGATAATCCTGCGGTCCTGCACCTATTCCCCTTGTTTTGGTCATCGGTGATAAAGGCAATGGACTCCTTTTAGATTAGGGACGAAGATTTAGCCGCTCAGGATGTTTAGCAAACGTCCATCGCAAATGGTGGTCAAGCACAAGTCTCAATGTTAATCGGAATGAATTATTTAACCCTCTTTAACACAAGGAAATGAACAATCGTGGTTGCTATAAATTTATAGAATATTCATTTTTATTTTATTTATTAATTATTATTTGAATTTTTACGAGTTCTTAGCAGTAGTAATTAGCTCAAATAATTCTAATTATATTTAAGGTAAATGTAAAAGACAGCCCCGATGAACAATTTTAATTTTATTTTTAACATCAGAGAGGTTATTTCCAGTTATGCATGCTACGAACAATGGGACTATCGACTATCGACAGTCAATGGGCTTATAATTCCTGTAGGATTTTTAGGATTAACTGCCCCAAATTTGCGTGTCATATGGAATAAAAACCCATGGAAAACGCCGCAAAGCAGTCTCATTATAGATATAAAGTGCTTTACGTACGCTGTCACAATCGTAATCCAGTCTTCATATTTATGAAAGCAGTGACTGTAAAAGACACCGACAGTAGAAAGTACAAAGTCCTCGTGCATGCTACCTGCGTAAATTTGCGCTGGGAACAATCGAAACTGCATGAATTTTATGCAATTATTATTATTTTATTGATTATTATCAAATTTGACAAAATGGCATGACACTTATTTAAATTTTCTTAGAAATTATATTTCATTCATTATAATTTTCATAATTATATTCATTTTAATTTTCCTAGAAATTATATTTCATTTATTTCAATTTTTTTTGGAATTGTATTACATTTATTTTTATTTTCCTAGAAATTAAGTCTTTATTGCGATTTTCATAGAACTTATATTTCATTTATTTCAATTTTCCTAGAAATTATATTGTATTTATTTTATAGTAGTTTGCGCCGCTGGTGTAATTGCATCATGCAAGATACCCGGGCGGGGCATGATTTTTTATTTATACCTGATTTGTTAAACAATGCTTTGTGGATTTTTTTTTCTACTATTGTTAAATTAGATTATAAAACATTGACAAGAGTGAAAATTAAAATATATACATGAATATTTTTTGTTAAAATGGGACAAAAACTCCAAAAAAAAAAATTTATTTTTTGATTTCAGGTAAGTATTCCTAACTAAAGGAAACGTATCATATATCCTTTATACATGCATTAAATTAAAAAATAATATTGTTAATCATAGCTGAGTTGCCACCGATCAAATCATTTAGAGCAAAAATATTAAAAAAAAAAAAAAAAAAAAAAGTAATAGTTTCAGTAAAAATGATAATAAGTCCCCTCTAAAGGAATATATTTAAAACCTTTTAGTATTGTATGGACTGAGTTTTAGTAAAGTTGTAGGTAACAACAAAACCTTTTAGAACAATGCATATATCACATCTTTAAAATCCCACAGTTAAAATTTCGTTAGATCCTGAAAATTATTATAACAGTTATGACTGCTATCGTAACGAAATGTAAGGAAAAAAATACTGTTTTCCAAATATTTAATTTAAATGAATGAATTCATAAACTTAATGGTTTGTGTTTAAATAGTTGTACCTCGATTTCTATTGACTCTAGGAACAAACTCAAAATTGTTTTCGAAACCTTTGCTGTTATTTATTTATTTTATTATTATTATTATTTTTTTTTTGGTAATATAAAATAAATGTATTACTATTTAATAATTAAAGTAGTCCAGCGAAGTATAGAAGATTTTTTTCCGTCTTAATGAAACTTTTCGCTGAATAATGAAATCCCACGCGATAAATCGGCAAAATCGGAAATCTGCATTGTCAGGAAATCAGACTTTCTATGGGCTGGTGATCTGTGATTAAGATTTTAGTATCCGGTAAAAAAAAGCCTTTTAATTGGTTTGTTAAAGAAGAAAGTTTGAGTAGTACTGAATAAATATGTTAGTTATAATTTGCGATGTCACTAGAAATTAAAGTAATCTTACCTTTGCAGCAGTATTAAAAAAATTTCACACGTTTATGAACTCATTCTTGAAAATTAAATACTATCCATTTTGAAAATTATATATGTAATGGGAAAATGTACAGTTATTTTTAATAATTTCGTAACTGCTTTAAAAATGTGAAAGATATAATAATACATTCATGCATTTTTTTTAACCTAGTATATGATTTTACTAAATGTAGTATATTTCAAAATTTTATTCAGTCAAAACTAATATACATACATGCCCATTTATGCCTTTCGAAAATAATTTGTTATGAATTTTGATGCAAAAATGTTTTTGAGAAATATATAGAAATATTTCAGATATTTATACGCCTCTATACCACTCTTCGTACAAAAATATGGTTATATGGATAATATAATATAAAATGTTTCTTTGGCACAAGAACATTTCATTCTATATAAAAAAATAAATCTTTATGTGAAAATATTTCTAAAGAAACGGATAGAAATATAAAAATTTTAATACTTATGTTTTGCCTTTCGCCGAACTAATCATACGTCATATTTTAAATATATCAAATATATTTACTCTAAGTATATTATAAAGTATCTGTTCATGTATTGTTTTATATGAGATGTATGTTTTATGTATATAAGAATTATGTCAGTTATTCAATCTGCATTTCTGTTTATTTCAATAATCGATTCAATAAAACTTCAACCAAAAAATGCTGATATAGAGCGTATTCAATAAAAACTTTGGACAACGGCTTAACTATTTCTCATTAATTAAAAGAATATTCGAAATAAGTAAAGGAGTACTTATAATTTAGTAGTACAAGAATCATTTCAGTCTATATTTCATTGAAAAGCTGTTTTATATTTCAATTATTTTTCTTTTTTGGGGGAGAGGGGGGGGCAAACATAAATTTTTTTTTTCACCAGAATTATATCCAAATGAACTTATATGATAATGCCTCAATATCTAGAAATAAAGCTTCAATGCCAATAACCATTAAATTTTGATTTAAACAAACTTCTGTGAGTCTTACAAAGTATATCTTCAAGTTAATAAAGTATTTGTGCGTATCAAAAATATCCACCAGAGTCTGATGTATACATTCTCTATATTAAAATAGCTGTTTTCAATACCGTATACTTGATCAAGAGTGACTGACATGGCAAATTTGCTGCAGATATGGCTTTATTCAAGATGCTATTCGGATTTTTATTGCAAATTATTTTATGAAATCTTTATTGTTATTGTTTTATGCCAGTCATTTTGAATTAGACTCCTTCACCACTTGAATGATAGTCATGTAGCACATTCAGCTCTACGCAGATCTCAACACGATTACCCAGAATACTACATTACATCAATATTGTGTCATTGAAATTTGGAATTATAGTTACAGCATTTTACAGCATAGTGATATTATATTATAGTTGCATTATTTGTATAGCAGTCCATTTAACATTAAGGATCCACATTCTCTTGAACGATTTAAGATTAAAGCAGAAGGGCTGCAGATCTCTCGATCTCGATTTAATGAGTCTATTCCCGGTCTAGACTCACTAACTTTGGGTTTTTTTCTTTTCACAAAGGATTTCGGGCCAAGTATAACAAACCAACAATACATAAAAAAAGAAAGAATAATATCAAACCCAGCTGCCTGTTTTTTAATCCAAGAAGCCCACCAGTTTCAAACTAAAATTGTTCCAGAACGCTCCAGGCCAAGGAATACATCATATTAGGTATAGAATGATAATAATAAGTTCCGAAAATCAATGCTGATTCATAATTATTTTAAGAAATCAGCATTGTAACAAATAGTTTGTGACCTATGGTACTAAACCAGTAGCTAGAATAGTACCAAAACAAGCCTGTTTGCTTTTGAAGCCTATGATGGCTGCCATTGCAAAATAAAACTACACCAGGCCTCTCCAGGGCCTTGCCAAATTACACCTGGCCGGTCCAAGCATACATTACATTAGATACAGAATGATAATAGTGTCCATAATGATACCGTAAATCAGTGCTCACTCATAATTATTTTATGAAATCTGCATATCAAATAATTTGTTACCTATGGCACTAAACCAATAATTAATCACGTACTAGAATACATACTTAAAAATAAGAGAAAATACTAAGAAAACAAGCCTGTTTGTTTTCGAACCTATTATGGCTACGATTTTCAAAATAAAACTATGCCTGGCCGCTCCGGGCTCAGGTATATATTATATTTGATAGAGAATGATAATAATAGCCATAAAGGTTCCATAAATCACTGCTCATTCATACTTATTTTATGAAATCTGCATTGTATCAAATAATTTGTGACCTATGGCACTACACCAGTAGCTACTGCTGTAATAGGAACCATATATAACAAAAAGGGAGATTAGTATCAAAACTAGCTTGTTTGTTTTCGAGCCTATAATGGCTACCATTTGGAAAATTAAACTACACCAGGCCTCTCCAGACCCAGGTAAGCATTATATTAAGCATAGAATGATAGTAATAACCATAAAGGTTCCGAAAATTAATGCCCATTCATAATTACTTTATAAAAACCTGCGTAAGTTTTATTTTTATTTAGTCAAATAGTTTGGGATCTATGATATAAAACCAATGATTACTCATATACCAGTATGCTACTGTTTATGTACCAAAATAACGTATATAAACATAAGGATAGATGCCCAGCTATGTGTTTATGAAATACAAGATACCTACGATGTTCAGACTAAAGCTGTACTAAACCATTCCAAGCTAATGTATATGTTATATTAGGTATAGAAAGATAATCATAATTGTAAAGGTTCAGAAAATCAATGGTCATTCTCAATTATTTTAAGAAATATGTTTTGTATCAAATATTTCATGAACAATGCTTTTAAATATCTAATGCATATATACGAAATAAGAAAGAATGGTATGAAAACCCAGCTGTCTGTTCTCGAACCCTATCATCCACGGAATAAAACTCCACCTGCCACGTCGTTGCCAAGAAGTCCCACTCCATCAAGATGGATTCAGGGGTTATCTAATTTTTGCAAGCTTCCCCCCTCTTCGAAACGAAGCAAGAAGAATATTCGTATAAATATACGTGTCACGGCGAACACACAAAGTGACAGCATAGGTAAAAGAAGACATAGGGTTCCCGGACCAACAATCCATCACGTGCCACTTTAACCTTGTCAACATAGGAGGAAAAGAAGATAGAAAAATGACTTTTTGCCTCCAATACTTGCAAGGAATATGTGGATTTTTTTGTCTCTTTTTCATTACGTTATTATTATTCTTCGTTATCTGTTAACCTCTTTTGGTTTGTTTGTCCAGTATCTCTTGGAAGGAAGAAGGCAGAGTCAATAAAATGAAGAACTGGTAGATGCTGGCAATCAAAGCTGTCCATCCAGCGCCGTCAATCAATCAGAACTTCACGCCCCCACTCTGGTATCTTGGCCTCTATTTTAGGGTTGCCTCTCGTAATTTTTCTATTATTTCGGTAGCTGATAAGTTTTTTTTTTTTTTTTTTTTTTTTTTTTTGTCATTGTTTGTTCAAAACGCAGGTGATGTTAACCGACAAAACTACAGGGAATTTAGAAAAAAAAAGCTGATTTCTTTTTCCTTCAAAGTAGAAAGTTCTAATAGAATATTTTTTTTTTATAAAAAAGAATCATTTGATGTTCGCGTTTGTATGATTTACTGCCTGGTATTGTAATAAAAAACTTTTTTTAAAGAAAAAAAAAAGTAGAAATAGATGGGTTAATTATTATTATAAGTATTGTGTTGTAACGAACGTTCCGCTAATTTTTCTGACCGAAATAAAGCTTAAAACTTAACCAAAAATATGTTTATTTAATCATCAACTTAGTCGCTAGTCAACGCCATTTTTCTCACCAGCTTTGTGATTTTTTTTTCCTTTATTAAATTCGTCTGGTTTTGCTTTAAATAAAGAATCTAGTTTCTTTTCAACTCTTCCTTTGATGTCAGCTTAAAATCCTGCAAATTGATTTTGTAAAATCCTTAACAGTTGATAATCTATTGGAGGAGCAGTTGATAATCTATTGGATAAAGCACCATTCTAAAATTCTTCTATGAGATTTTTACTCCCTTTTATTGCAGTTTGGCATTGCCATGCAGCAGGATTTCTTTGCTGTTAATAGATAGATGTTTTCCTGAAAAAAATGCTTTTAAATGCTTTAGAAGCTGTAATGAATCTTGAATGGAAATAATTCAACAGCTAGCTCCTAAGAAGCCAAGTGTTTCTGAGCCAATCACAAAGCCCACATAAAACGAGAGAAGAGAGAGAGAGTAGGATCTTTAGATAACTAAGGTATGAGATTTGCCTCCATACGGTTATTTTCTGCACCTTTTAGGCTAATTAAACGAGGTCCTACAGTTTAACAAGGATTTCGAACCAAAACTACTACTACACCACACCACATCACTGTGCCTAGAGCTGAGTTTCCCCTTTACAGTTTGGGAATGATGTGAGTGAGAAATCTGACTGGGCTCGAACTATTTCGCCTATTTCGAACCATTAACAAACATCCATGCCACCGTCAGGAATCAAATCTGAAGCCTGTGGTACCAAAGCTAGAGAGCTAGCTAATTGATCTTCAGGCTGCCAGGAAAATAAGAGATTCACCAAATTATTTGAATAATGCTAAGACAACTGTTCAATCTTATGATAATTTTTTGCTTGTCATATATGTAATTGTTCTGTGATTCTGGTTTGAAGATATAATTAAATATTGTGGAAGCTAAATTCGGTGTCGTAAATTTATTCAATAGAATTTAGTTTTCGCCAGTTTACGATTCATATGACGATGACAATGGCGATGTTAGCACTTCTTTGACGACTAGATGTACCCATCTACAGACAGTTACAGTAATACGTTTACTGCTGTTGAACAACCAAATTCAACGATTATTGTTCTACTGTCACCTAACGGCTCATAATGGACCATCCCTTTCCTACCCCACCCTGTATTCAAAGAAATCATTGGATGTCAATCATTTCCCTTGACTTATGAAGTAATAGTATCCCTCTGTTTGATGTACAATTAATAGCGGCGTTCTAAAATATTTATAGAGGGATAAGAGCAATAGTATTATCACTCTATATGAAGTAGTATTAGTGATGATACTTTACAATATGATTATGAGCCGTTAAGTGACAGTCCAACAATAATCGTTGAGTTTAGCTATTCAGCATCAGTACGCGTATTACTATAACTGATTATAGGAGGGTACATTTAATCGTCAAAGAAGTGGTAAAGTCACCATCGTCAACATCGCCATAGTAAGCTGGTCAGAACTAAATCCTATTGTATAGAATGATTTACGAAATAATATTACTCTATAACATTCCATTATTTTAAAAACATTTGCATCACGATATCAAACGTTTGTATTCTAATTAAATATCGAAAAAATGATGCTTTATTGAAAAGGAGAAACGACAGCATGCATTGCAAACGTAAGATAATTTTTTTTTAAATAAATTGTGTTGAAATCTTTATAAAAATTGTTACGTGATTCCAGAAATAACTCAGCGAGCGATAGCTCCTTACTGCAAACAGAACAAATAAAAAATCTTTTTTTCCGTTTATTTATCTACATCAAAGACAAAGTAAACAGTATAACGCACAATTTGGGGAGACGGAATTGATTACTCACAGATAAAAAAAACACATCTTATCTCTTCAAATTCACCGTTTCGGTTTGTTGGATCGGTAGGTTGTAACCGTCGCGCTGAGTGAGATACGCTATATACACTACGTGTTGCCCGATTTCTGCGAAAATCATTGTTTCTTTCTGCTACTGATTAACATGTTGTTAATACGCGGATGTCTGTAGGAGTTGCATTTTCCTTAAAAGGAAAATTCCGCTTCTGTAGGATTTGTTGTTCAATTTATTGTGACACGTATCGAATAAAACGTAAAGTACGATGCAAAAAATATATAAACTTAGCTTAGGACATTTTTAAAATTAAAAAGTGTACGATAAATATGCTGGCTATGCTATTACAACACACATATCTGTAGGAGTTGCACTCTTCTGAATTGTGAAAAGAGAATTCTACTTCTGTAGATTTCGTCCTTTATTTTGTGGTGCCGGGAGTTGAGTAAAACGTACGTAAGAAGAAACGTAAAGAAGTTGAATTTAGTATAGGATATTTTTAAATTAAATAAGTTTGTAAAGCATTAATGTTGTTATAAGTTAAAATTGATAATATAAGGACGTCTGTAGGAATTCTTTTGTAGGAAACATTCTGTAGGTTTTGTTCTTCAGTTTATTGTACCAGGTATCGAATAAAACATATGAAACGATATATTTCAATTTATCTTAGGATATTTCTAAAATTAAAAAGTGTATTTCTAGAATTAAAAGTATATATAAATTTGTTTCCTATGCTATTACTACACGGATATTTGTAGGAGTTGCCCTTTTCTCAAAAAGAGAATTTACTTCTATAGATTTTGTTCTTTACTTTAATGCATTGAGTAAAACATATAAAGTAACGAAATTGAATTTAGTATATAGAACGTTTTTAAATTTAATAAGACTGTAAAACATCGATATTGTTACAAAATTTTAAAAAATAAATTAAATTGGAAATAAAACATGATATCACTAACCTAATATAATTGAACTTATCTATACTTCTATAGCAATACGTTGTTGAATTTCTACACTGTAACGTCTCGGCCTATACTAGATTTGTAACGGCTCCAAGAAAAGGGCCATTTTCAAGTTCCTGGGAACACTTTGGTTTTTATTTACAAGCATTATATACATATATACAAAATTCTGTTTACAAAATGAAAATTAAAGATAATTTGATTCACAAGTGCAGTTCACTCCTAGGACGGAGATTTTCAGAGTTCTCGAGTCTACGACGAATCTAATGCACCCGGTCTCACTTTGTAAATTGGCCGAAAATTCATATCAGTCACTTCAAAGAAAAACAGAAAAGAAGAAGGAAAAAAAAAAAAAAATACTGGTCGACACTCCGCAGAACTCTCTTCCTTCTTCACCTCCCACCTAATTTTAAAACAATCGGTCAAGACGGGGGGGGGTCGGCTTCCCTCACTTCTTATTAGAGTAGACATTTCTCAACTCGTAGTCAATTCCCAATCACGATGGAACAACTTATAGTATAGTTCATATTCCATCTGCAGTTGTTTCGATCTCTGAAGGGCGCACAGACATTCGCTAATTTCCTCATTATGCATGATACCGAATATCTGCTATCAGATGTGAGTGACAGGTTGTTCTCATTAGTACAAAACTCTAATTGCAAGTAATATAGATACCCACAATAAAGCTCGTCTGTCGTCAAATGTGAGTGATGGGTTTATTATATATTTGTCAGATATCATATGTTCCTTTCTCCTGGGAATGAAATGCCAAAACTTTTCTCGTGAGAAGAAAATGCCACAACACAAACTATAGTATTGCTCCTTTCTGTTTATTAATATGTTTTTTTTTATGCCGTTAGATCATCATTATCAAACTTTTAGTGCTTCCTGCAAGGAATTTTTATTCCTTACTTTAATTTTTAATTTGAGTTTAATGGAACAAGAACAAATATTTTTATATAATAATAAAATTTCTTTTGTAAGATCTACTAAAAAAATTTTATTATCTAAATTTAAAAAATAGATCTAAATCTGCAAATTTCTCGAAAAAGATCTAAATCTGCAAATTTCTCGAAAAAGATCTAAATCTGCAAATTCATAAGAAACATTTAAGTATTTATATCATAAATTAAATAAAAACAAAACTAAATACTCGAAACTTGAAATTTTTTTATGCAGTGTGCTTGACCTAAGATCATTCACAACTACTGAGACGATATGTAGAAAATCCAATGTTAACAAAAGTGTACGATGAGGCATAACACATGCTTGAGTATTACACTAATTATGAATGGAATTCTTAGGGATGTCCGCACAGTAAATTGAAATTTCACTGTTAGTAATTCATATGCATTTTAAAACGTCAGTATGTCTCTTTATATTGTCGACTGCACATAAAATTCCATCTTATAATAATACAGATAGTTCATGTTATTATATTACATATAGTTCATGATAATATACAGATAGATAGTTACATAATTAAAAAAGATATATACAGATAGTTATGTTCATAATATTGATAGTTATAGTTATACATATGATTAATACGAAGCAGATGGAAATAAAAAAAGAATAAAAATATATTTCAGTATAGTTAACTTAATTAGAAATGCAATTTTATACACTACTGTTTGTATCACGGAATTTCCAGTTGCAGCTGTTAAATTCTTGTAAGTAATTAATTATTTAAAATTGATCTCCATGAAAGTTTATTAAAAAAAGAAAGAAATTAAGTTGATATCTTGTTACAGATTTTAAATCCGAACAAAGAACCTTTATTCTAAATACGAAGGAACGGATAATTGTTTCATTTCAACAAAAGAAATTCTCGACCTACGCTCATGAAAAACATTTTTACGTTATGTCCTCATTTGCTTCGTATTAATCAATGAATTTCTTAAAAAAACTAGAAACAATAAAATTTGAGAATTTACTTAATATCCTGCATGAAATAAGTACAAATTTCAAAATAATTTACATTTTTTAAAAATTTATTCTTTCTGGCACTAAATGGTTTCATAATTTTGTCATTATATTCCAGGTATTTTTGCAAAAAATGTTTCAATATATGCCTTTTCTAGCTTTAAAAAGGATTCAAATACAAAATATATTACTAATGTTATTTCTGAAATTTTCGCTAATTTCATAAAATAAAATTGTAACTATATAAACTGATATTAAGGTCGCAATGTCTTGCATTTAAAGAGCCATCCGAAAATTCAACAATCTTTTAAACAGGGGCTGTATTCAATGTTTAGATTCGAACATGAAAATATAATACTTTTATTTTAACTGCTAATTTCTATACAAAATTAGCATTCAAATGAACCCTTGCCTGAAACAGTAAAAACACTTTATATACGTTTTTCATTCGCACACTGATTGCAAAAACAAAACAACATATATCAAAGCTAAAAATGTAAAGAAAGGAATGTTAGTTTTTAATATTAAATGCTTGAAAATATTATACTTATATACCAAACTAATGACCATGTTAGCGTGTATCATTATCTATCACCTAGTCTTCACAAGCAAAAGATTTGACAGCTCACTTTAGCCAGTAAAATATTTTGATATTTACATCCTCCCTTCCATTTTCAAGCCAAAAGCCATAAAAGTCACTTTCTTTTTTAAAAAAGAATGTTCTTGAAATACATGACAATTTAATAAAATATTATTTTGAAATTTCAATGTTTTTATATTCTACTAACTAATTATGTTCTTATATAATTTTCTTCAATAAAAGTACAATCCTATTCCAATTACACCTCTAAATCAACGTTTAGCCTTAGATTAAGTGCTTGATTCGATCAGTAAAAACGTTTGATAATCTCTATGAAAGCACACATTGCATTCAAAGCCAAAGGCGATGCAGATAATGAGGGATGCTCATCCTGTATTTGACCTTTGCATTTTCGGGTTGGCTTACAATATTCTAATATTAATTGTTTTTTATATGTATGAATATTAAAAGATAAAAATTAAATTAAGGTATATAAATATTATTGTATTAAATATACATAAATAGTTAAATATTCAAAAGTAATAGATAAGGAGGGACTGAAGGGATTTTTATTCTCATTATCTATTGATTACATTTGAAATTTCGAGATTGCTTACAATATTCTAATATTAATTGTTTTTTATATGTATGAATATTAAAAGATAAAAATTAAATTAAGGTATATAAATATTATTGTATTAAATATACATAAATATTTAAATATTCAAAAGTAATAGATAAGGAGGGACTGAAGGGATTTTTATTCTCATTATCTATTGATTACATTTGAAATTTCGAGATTGCTTACAATATTCTAATATTAATTGTTTTTTATATGTATGAATATTAAAAGATAAAAATTAAATTAAGGTATATAAATATTATTGTATTAAATATACATAAATATTTAAATATTCAAAAGTAATAGATAAGGAGGGACTGAAGGGATTTTTATTCTCATTATCTATTGATTACATTTGAAATTTCGAGATTGCTTACAATATTCTAATATTAATTGTTTTTTATATGTATGAATATTAAAAGATAAAAATTAAATTAAGGTATATAAATATTATTGTATTAAATATACATAAATATTTAAATATTCAAAAGTAATAGATAAGGAGGGACTGAAGGGATTTTTATTCTCATTATCTATTGATTACATTTGAAATTTCGAGATTGCTTACAATATTCTAATATTAATTGTTTTTTATATGTATGAATATTAAAAGATAAAAATTAAATTAAGGTATATAAATATTATTGTATTAAATATACATAAATATTTAAATATTCAAAAGTAATAGATAAGGAGGGACTGAAGGGATTTTTATTCTCATTATCTATTGATTACATTTGAAATTTCGAGATTGCTTACAATATTCTAATATTAATTGTTTTTTATATGTATGAATATTAAAAGATAAAAATTAAATTAAGGTATATAAATATTATTGTATTAAATATACATAAATATTTAAATATTCAAAAGTAATAGATAAGGAGGGACTGAAGGGATTTTTATTCTCATTATCTATTGATTACATTTGAAATTTCGAGATTGCTTACAATATTCTAATATTAATTGTTTTTTATATGTATGAATATTAAAAGATAAAAATTAAATTAAGGTATATAAATATTATTGTATTAAATATACATAAATATTTAAATATTCAAAAGTAATAGATAAGGAGGGACTGAAGGGATTTTTATTCTCATTATCTATTGATTACATTTGAAATTTCGAGATTGCTTACAATATTCTAATATTAATTGTTTTTTATATGTATGAATATTAAAAGATAAAAATTAAATTAAGGTATATAAATATTATTGTATTAAATATACATAAATATTTAAATATTCAAAAGTAATAGATAAGGAGGGACTGAAGGGATTTTTATTCTCATTATCTATTGATTACATTTGAAATTTCGAGATTGCTTACAATATTCTAATATTAATTGTTTTTTATATGTATGAATATTAAAAAGATAAAAATTAAATTAAGGTATATAAATATTATTGTATTAAATATACATAAATATTTAAATATTCAAAAGTAATAGATAAGGAGGGACTGAAGGGATTTTTATTCTCATTATCTATTGATTACATTTGAAATTTCGAGATTGCTTACAATATTCTAATATTAATTGTTTTTTATATGTATGAATATTAAAAGATAAAAATTAAATTAAGGTATATAAATATTATTGTATTAAATATACATAAATATTTAAATATTCAAAAGTAATAGATAAGGAGGGACTGAAGGGATTTTTATTCTCATTATCTATTGATTACATTTGAAATTTCGAGATTGCTTACAATATTCTAATATTAATTGTTTTTTATATGTATGAATATTAAAAGATAAAAATTAAATTAAGGTATATAAATATTATTGTATTAAATATACATAAATATTTAAATATTCAAAAGTAATAGATAAGGAGGGACTGAAGGATTTTTATTCTCATTATCTATTGATTACATTTGAAATTTCGAGATTGCTTACAATATTCTAATATTAATTGTTTTTTATATGTATGAATATTAAAAGATAAAAATTAAATTAAGGTATATAAATATTATTGTATTAAATATACATAAATATTTAAATATTCAAAAGTAATAGATAAGGAGGGACTGAAGGGATTTTTATTCTCATTATCTATTGATTACATTTGAAATTTCGAGATTGCTTACAATATTCTAATATTAATTGTTTTTATATGTATGAATATTAAAAGATAAAAATTAAATTAAGGTATATAAATATTATTGTATTAAATATACATAAATATTTAAATATTCAAAAGTAATAGATAAGGAGGGACTGAAGGGATTTTTATTCTCATTATCTATTGATTACATTTGAAATTTCGAGATTGCTTACAATATTCTAATATTAATTGTTTTTTATATGTATGAATATTAAAAGATAAAAATTAAATTAAGGTATATAAATATTATTGTATTAAATATACATAAATATTTAAATATTCAAAAGTAATAGATAAGGAGGGACTGAAGGGATTTTTATTCTCATTATCTATTGATTACATTTGAAATTTCGAGATTGCTTACAATATTCTAATATTAATTGTTTTTTATATGTATGAATATTAAAAGATAAAAATTAAATTAAGGTATATAAATATTATTGTATTAAATATACATAAATATTTAAATATTCAAAAGTAATAGATAAGGAGGGACTGAAGGGATTTTTATTCTCATTATCTATTGATTACATTTGAAATTTCGAGATTGCTTACAATATTCTAATATTAATTGTTTTTTATATGTATGAATATTAAAAGATAAAAATTAAATTAAGGTATATAAATATTATTGTATTAAATATACATAAATATTTAAATATTCAAAAGTAATAGATAAGGAGGGACTGAAGGGATTTTTATTCTCATTATCTATTGATTACATTTGAAATTTCGAGATTGCTTACAATATTCTAATATTAATTGTTTTTATATGTATGAATATTAAAAGATAAAAATTAAATTAAGGTATATAAATATTATTGTATTAAATATACATAAATATTTAAATATTCAAAAGTAATAGATAAGGAGGGACTGAAGGGATTTTTATTCTCATTATCTATTGATTACATTTGAAATTTCGAGATTGCTTACAATATTCTAATATTAATTGTTTTTTATATGTATGAATATTAAAAGATAAAAATTAAATTAAGGTATATAAATATTATTGTATTAAATATACATAAATATTTAAATATTCAAAAGTAATAGATAAGGAGGGACTGAAGGGATTTTTATTCTCATTATCTATTGATTACATTTGAAATTTCGAGATTGCTTACAATATTCTAATATTAATTGTTTTTTATATGTATGAATATTAAAAGATAAAAATTAAATTAAGGTATATAAATATTATTGTATTAAATATACATAAATATTTAAATATTCAAAAGTAATAGATAAGGAGGGACTGAAGGGATTTTTATTCTCATTATCTATTGATTACATTTGAAATTTCGAGATTGCTTACAATATTCTAATATTAATTGTTTTTTATATGTATGAATATTAAAAGATAAAAATTAAATTAAGGTATATAAATATTATTGTATTAAATATACATAAATATTTAAATATTCAAAAGTAATAGATAAGGAGGGACTGAAGGGATTTTTATTCTCATTATCTATTGATTACATTTGAAATTTCGAGATTGCTTACAATATTCTAATATTAATTGTTTTTATATGTATGAATATTAAAAGATAAAAATTAAATTAAGGTATATAAATATTATTGTATTAAATATACATAAATATTTAAATATTCAAAAGTAATAGATAAGGAGGGACTGAAGGGATTTTTATTCTCATTATCTATTGATTACATTTGAAATTTCGAGATTGCTTACAATATTCTAATATTAATTGTTTTTATATGTATGAATATTAAAAGATAAAAATTAAATTAAGGTATATAAATATTATTGTATTAAATATACATAAATATTTAAATATTCAAAAGTAATAGATAAGGAGGGACTGAAGGGATTTTTATTCTCATTATCTATTGATTACATTTGAAATTTCGAGATTGCTTACAATATTCTAATATTAATTGTTTTTTATATGTATGAATATTAAAAGATAAAAATTAAATTAAGGTATATAAATATTATTGTATTAAATATACATAAATATTTAAATATTCAAAAGTAATAGATAAGGAGGGACTGAAGGGATTTTTATTCTCATTATCTATTGATTACATTTGAAATTTCGAGATTGCTTACAATATTCTAATATTAATTGTTTTTTATATGTATGAATATTAAAAGATAAAAATTAAATTAAGGTATATAAATATTATTGTATTAAATATACATAAATATTTAAATATTCAAAAGTAATAGATAAGGAGGGACTGAAGGGATTTTTATTCTCATTATCTATTGATTACATTTGAAATTTCGAGATTGCTTACAATATTCTAATATTAATTGTTTTTATATGTATGAATATTAAAAGATAAAAATTAAATTAAGGTATATAAATATTATTGTATTAAATATACATAAATATTTAAATATTCAAAAGTAATAGATAAGGAGGGACTGAAGGGATTTTTATTCTCATTATCTATTGATTACATTTGAAATTTCGAGATTGCTTACAATATTCTAATATTAATTGTTTTTTATATGTATGAATATTAAAAGATAAAAATTAAATTAAGGTATATAAATATTATTGTATTAAATATACATAAATATTTAAATATTCAAAAGTAATAGATAAGGAGGGACTGAAGGGATTTTTATTCTCATTATCTATTGATTACATTTGAAATTTCGAGATTGCTTACAATATTCTAATATTAATTGTTTTTATATGTATGAATATTAAAAGATAAAAATTAAATTAAGGTATATAAATATTATTGTATTAAATATACATAAATATTTAAATATTCAAAAGTAATAGATAAGGAGGGACTGAAGGGATTTTTATTCTCATTATCTATTGATTACATTTGAAATTTCGAGATTGCTTACAATATTCTAATATTAATTGTTTTTATATGTATGAATATTAAAAGATAAAAATTAAATTAAGGTATATAAATATTATTGTATTAAATATACATAAATATTTAAATATTCAAAAGTAATAGATAAGGAGGGACTGAAGGGATTTTTATTCTCATTATCTATTGATTACATTTGAAATTTCGAGATTGCTTACAATATTCTAATATTAATTGTTTTTTATATGTATGAATATTAAAAGATAAAAATTAAATTAAGGTATATAAATATTATTGTATTAAATATACATAAATATTTAAATATTCAAAAGTAATAGATAAGGAGGGACTGAAGGGATTTTTATTCTCATTATCTATTGATTACATTTGAAATTTCGAGATTGCTTACAATATTCTAATATTAATTGTTTTTATATGTATGAATATTAAAAGATAAAAATTAAATTAAGGTATATAAATATTATTGTATTAAATATACATAAATATTTAAATATTCAAAAGTAATAGATAAGGAGGGACTGAAGGGATTTTTATTCTCATTATCTATTGATTACATTTGAAATTTCGAGATTGCTTACAATATTCTAATATTAATTGTTTTTTATATGTATGAATATTAAAAGATAAAAATTAAATTAAGGTATATAAATATTATTGTATTAAATATACATAAATATTTAAATATTCAAAAGTAATAGATAAGGAGGGACTGAAGGGATTTTTATTCTCATTATCTATTGATTACATTTGAAATTTCGAGATTGCTTACAATATTTTAAAATTAATTGCTTTTAATAAAAATAAAGTAAGTAATTAAAATAAATAAATATAAAGCATAAAAATGTCTTACTTAAGTAGCAAACAATAAAATTCAATGGTCTTTTTAAGCAGGAATTGGATTTCATGTCTAATATTCTCCAGCAAAAATTCGATAGCTCAATTAAACCAGAAATCAGAACTCTTATCTAGTTTCAAATTAGTCAGCGTCTACTAACCATTCTATTAATCAGTGTCTGCCAACCATTCTATTAATCGGTGCCTAATTAAGCTATATTAATTAACTTTGTTAGTTATCCCCTTTAACTAGTAAAATCCTTTTACAATTATAACTTTCTTCCAGTTATGATTTAAAAAATCACTTAATTTCTTTTCAAAAAAGAGGCTTTTAAATGTTTTAAAAATATACGAACATTTTGTACTTGAATAGCAACATGAAGAATGTTTTTTTTTTTTTTTTTTAAATCACGTTCTTTGTCTACTCTTCTCAGTAAAAATAACTTCAAAGATCCATTTTATCCAAATATCTAAATTCAAATCTAGCTACAGATTAATCAACGTCCTTTTGATTTAACTATTAAAAATATTAAGCATTCATAAAATAATGAACTGTTTTCCCCCTCCTATGATGATTATAAAATCTTTTTTTTTTCCTTTAAAAAAATAATGGATTTACTTTAAATGATTTTAAAACATATGAAAATTTTGATTTTGAATAGTAAGTAATCCATAAAATGATTTTTTTTAATAGTGGATCATGCAACTAGCCAAATCTTCACCAAGAAAGAAATTGATAACTCAACTCAAAACTACAAATCTAAATCAATGTTTAACTTCAAATTAACCAATACTTTGAACTATTAAAATCATTAGCATTCATAAAATATTTAACTCTGTTTCCCCCTCCTATTGTGATTATAAAATTACTTTTTTTCCCCTTTAAAAAAAAAAGGGGGACTGACTTTAAATATTTTTAAAACATATGAACATTTTCGCGTTTGAGTAGTAATAAAAGAAAAACAATGATTTTTTTTCTAATCGTCAATCATGCTCCTAGTCAAACCTTCACCAATAACAAAAATTGATAGCTCAACTCAAACTACAAATCAAAATTGACGTTTAGTTTTAAATTAACCAGTGCTTTGAACTATTAAAATCATTAGCATTCATAAAATACTAAATTATATTCTCCCTTCCTATTGTAATCATAAAATCACTTTTTTTCCCTTAAAAAAAAAAAAAGGATGGACATTAAATAATTTTAAAACATATAAAATTTTTGAGTTTGAGTAGTAAGTAATCCAAAAAAAAAAATATCGATGATTTTTTTTTTTCTTTCTAATCGTAGATTGTGCTCTTAGTCAAACCTTCATCAATAACAAAAATTTATAGCTGAACTCAAATTATAAATCTAAATTGATGTAATAATGTTGTTCAAATAATTTTAAAATATACGAAAATTTGCTTTTAAGTAGTAAGTAATCCAAAAAATCAATGATTTTTTTTCTAATCGTGGATCATGCTTCTACTCGAACTTTCACCAATAACAAAAATTGATGGCTGAACTCGAACTACAAACCTAAATCGATGTTTAGCTTCAAATTAACCAATGTCCACTCGCTTCAACCGGTTAAATTATTTGATAATATATATGCCCTCTCAGCTTATACAACAGCAACCTTATACAAAAAGGAAAGAAGGAAAGAGGCAAAACCGTAAACAAAAACCCTCAAAATAAAAGATAATGGACGTCTGCAGAGAGAGAGAGAGGGGACCTCAATTTCTAATCTCAATGAACACGTCATGTTCGCATTACAACGACAGAGTTGTCCCTACATGAAATCCATCTCCAGCAATTGAACATTAATTACCTTTTCGCGTGTTTGTTGGCCTAGCCCAAGAATTTCAAAATATCGGCCCACGCAAGCAAGGCCTTATTTTTCCCTTTGTTCTTGTCAACCGGTGATTATGATGGATTGGCCGAAGGGCCTCCATGTCTTCCTTCACCAGAAACTGTCAGTCCGTCTTCGACTGCTGACAGTTCCATGGATCCAGACACCACCCTCTGAGACACGTCACGATTCTCCAGATTTGTTTCCTGGTGTGACACTGTGACGCCATTGCGCTGCAAGGGTGTGCCATCGTTCGATCGCCCAGACGAATCCGTCATCCTAGTTAGCAGAAGGACAGTTAGCATGACAAAATAAATAAAGCACACGTTAACTTCTTTTCACTTGACGGACATTATGATGGTCTTGTCCTTTACCATGAATATTATCTTTCGCTTCATTATTGTGAATTACGAAAGCTGTTGTTGAAGGACAACGTAATGCTATTATTTATTTATTTAACGTCTCTTGTTTTAACTTTTGTAATCGTATAACATTTTTAATTAAAATTTTAGGAAAAATAAACATATAATTAGCATTTTTAAATATTTTTTTAAAAATTAAGTCCTCTGCGTCAGTTTCACTTTTTCATAAAACATTCATAAATGTTCAAAGTAACATCCAAATTCGATTTTGGTGGAAACAAATGATTTGGATAAAAATCGAAACTTTATTAATTGTTTTATTTCAAAGATTGATCCTTTAGTTTTCGGAAACCGTCCAGAGACATTTGAGATTGAGAAAGACTATTTCATCACCAGCTATTAGGATACTGAATTAATGTATTAAAAGCTTTCAATTGAATATCTGAAAAACTGTATTCTTTTGCTACACTCACATACGATCAAAAATCTATTGAAATTTTACCTATGCGTTTGTAATGTTATTATGTACGCACGGAACTAAAATGTTTTAAATAAATTATTTAAAACCTTTTAGAGATCAGTGAATGACATTTTTGTTAAAAACATTACTTTTCTTTCTTGCATTTTGGCTCTAAGTGACTCAAGTATACTTTAGAATATTATTATCCCTTTAGTTCAATTCAGTGTTCAAGTCAATGCAATATGCTTTGCACATTCTTTCATATACATTGGAATGGAGTGGTTACGTAAATAAAAATAAAAAATCACTTTTATTTTTGCTATATTTTAACAAACAAAAAACTTTTCTTACCGTATTTTAATGTACACATTTTAATTTTCATGTCTGTAAATGTTTCATAATTAGCATAAAAATATTCCATAAAATATTTTTTTAGAAATTTTGGCTCTGAACGTAGTCGTGCCATTTAATGAGGTTCTAAACATTAATTTTTGAAACTATATAATTTAACTGAAATATCGTAAGTTATGTAGTGAAACCTTATTTGATCCATCAATGTTTAAGATTGAAAGAAAAATTTGAAATTTTTTTAATTTTCATTTTGTGAATTTATTATATTGGACACACGTTACAATTTCATATGTGTTTATTGAGGTTTCGCCATATTGGGTAGCATAACAGTCTCTCTGTATAGAGATGTCATTATTATGACCCCGTATAACCTCAATAATGACACACCAGAGGGAGCATTATTCGATTAACGAGACGAATAAGCTATTCTATGTATTTGTAAGTGCAATTATATTTAACTTTAATAGAAAATGATAGTTGCACCGCAAAATAAATAAAGCACGTTAACTGCTTTTCGTGATGAACATTACGTGACGATATCCGTTCGTTTATAGGATGATTTTGACATTTATTATCTTTCTTATCATAGTTGTTAAGCAGATAAGCTGCTATTAAAGAACAAGATAATGATAATAAATAATCTTAAGACAACTATTATTTCTTTTAAGATTCAATGGCAACCCTATACATAAATATTTGATTTTTCGAAAAATTATAAATCAGGTTTTTTTTCGTTGGAATTATCCATGTGTTAAGAAATGCGTGAATATATATTAAAAATTATAATTGATATTAATAAAATTGTTAGGAAAAATTACACCTTTCGATTTTTATATATTCGTATCTGCAAATAATATTAAACCATTATTATTATTATTATTATTTTGGATTCCTTAAAACAGGAGAAAATTTTAGTTAACAAATGTAAATAAAATTGTAATTGGTATAAAAAAAATTCGAGATAATTGTAAATGGTATAAAAAAGAAAAACAGAGAAAATTGTAACTGTGTGTAATGTGTTTTTACCATTTTCCCATCACAATTATTATTTTTCCCACTCCCTTAAATGTTCCATAATATTTAAAAGAGAGTATAGTAATCTCAATTTTATACAATCTATATAATTGAAATTTATCATAAATAAAATAAAGTTTTTTTATTTAATTATTATTATTATGAGAATTTATTCTGTTGAGAAACAGTAACATATACGTGAATATTTAGTTTTCTCAAAACTAATGCGTTTTAATAGTAAAAAAAAATATTGAAAATATTTGTTTAGAACTTTTCCTTCTGTTATTTTATTAATTTTATTCATATTTGTAAAACATGTAAAAGTTTAGGTAAGTATCATGAAAATAAGTGTTGTCAATGTTAAATAAATATTAATTATTTTCATCATGACTTTTTCCCTTCAAAAAACTATTAAATTTTCATGTGATAAATTTCATTAGAATAATATCAAAGTAAATTTTCATTCTCCCCATATTCTGACAAAATAATAGTTTTTTTTAAGAATAAAATTATGTTCACAAAGGATTCACTAATACATTTGTGAATTTGTAGCTTTCTAGAAGTAAAAATTATTCTTGCAGAAAAATCTTTGAAAATTTGGAGACAATGATATATATATACATATATTTGTTTGCTTATAAGGATAGCCAACAATAATAAATAAACCAAGAAAAATGACAGTAGACGAAGCAAAATAGACAAAATCCTCCTCTTCTTCATTATGAATATTCATAAAAACAACTTTGTTCTTTACGAATATTATTATTCTTTAAGAATATTATATCTAGCAAAACTGGAAATAAATATAGCAAGAACCCTAAAACAAGAATTCTTAAAAATGTATTAGCATTTTTTAATATTAATGCTAACCGTTTTTTTATTCATTATTCCTTAAATAATAATATTTGAGTATCGTTTGAACAGTTTTTATCAAATATTGCTACCTTTTGAATAATTAGAATTTTTAAACAATGCATTATTTTTCATATTATACCAGGAATGTATGCCATTAAATCATATGTTCATAAAAAAATGAGTTCATTATATTAAATTTGTTTATGTTATTAATAATTAATTAAGTTGTAATAAATCATCTATACAAATTTTATTATGAAAAAAATTTAACATAAATATAAATATATAAGCAGTGTTAATATTATTTTGTTACTTTATGAAATTTTCTTGTGTTAATTTAAAATGTATTAAAAAAATACACGTTTCATATAAAAAAATTCCAAAAATATAAATACCTGAAAATTTTTGTTCAAATCAATGATATGAAACCTATATGAAATTATGTAAAAAGTGTAGCAAGTATGTGATGTATGAAAGCGTAGCAATCGAATAATAACGATTGTATCATTGATAATTTAGAATGAATTTAACTCCCATATTATTTTTAAAAAAATAGCTTTCCTTTCGAAAAATAATGTTCAAATTAGAATGATATCAATACAATTCTTTGTGAATTAGCAATGTTTAAATTATGGATGAAATTTACTTTAACAAGGTAATTGATATAAATATGTATTGTATGTACTACTATATGCGACTTAATATTTGTATTGAATATAATGTTGTTAAAAATAGCAGAATTTAATGCAGTTAATAACATCCGAATTTGTTCATGCTATAATTTGTATTCAGCCTATATTTTTTTCTGAAACTATTTTCCTTAAAAACATGAAAGTAAAATCAATGCATTTTTCCTATCTTTTCTTTTATATTTTAAGGATTTTTTTTTTTACTTGCTTGAGAATTAAAAGCATGAAATTGTCTAAAATAAATTAAATTTTTGTTTTCAAAATTAAGCAAGAATTAAATTTTTGAATTATTCTTATACATAAAACTTGGTAAATAATAATAATTTGTAAAAATATATTCAATAAATGTGTGACGAATTTTTTTATTGCCCCGTTCTGTATCGTCTAGATGAAAATTTATAATTTTTTTTTCTATTATGCTTTTTTTTTTTTTTTTTGTAAAGTTTTTTTATTATTTTTTTTTTAATATATAAGATCAAACTAATTTTTTTAAAATAGGATCCTAATAACTACATTAAAATTTTAAATAATTGATTACGATAAACCATTATTTTTTCATTTTATAGAAATCTAGTTTCAATTGGAATAGAATATTGTAGAATATGTAGAATTTCAATTGGTGTTATATGTTTATAAGTTTGTTACACAACATAATTATCGTAAGTAAAATATATCTTGCAATATACAGAAGTAGGGTCATATTTGTAAGTTATACTACATCATAAATTATTAAATAAAATGTATTTTGTAATGTTTCCTTTTACTTGTTTTTTCATAGTTGTTCCTTAACATAGTAGTTTTGAGGTTTTATTGAATACAGTTCGTGAATCACAGGTACTCAGAATGTTATTATTATTTTTATTTAACCATTGTACTGAAATGTAATGACAAGCTTGAAATGCCTTGGTTCTCACTACAAAAAATAATCTAACATTTCAATGCTAGTATAAAAATGAGCAATTTTTTGTTTTGAAGAAGTGTATGATGTGATATTTTTGAAACTTAAAAAAAAAAATTAATTAAAAAAAAATTATAAAATCATAAATTTGTAATAAAAGGATTTGCAAAGGAAGGATAAAAAAGATTTTTTAAATTTTTTTTAATTTAAAACTGGAAATTCCTTTAAAATTAAGAAATTAATTCTTAGAAATTTTTGAAAATTAAAATTTGTGTTCATATATATAAATTATATATATATATATTTGACATATTTTAGCTTAGCATTAGTTCGCTGGTGTAAGAGTGAAATTAAGTTCAAAATTTCCACAACATACTTAATAGTTTTAATTTCAATACAATTTTCATTCTTCATATTTCACGATTTAATTTAAAATTTAGAATGTTGTTACAAATTGAAAAATATTTAGTATCTAGTCTTCTGAAATTTTCTGTTATATTTTATATATTCGTGTTGTTGTAGTTATAATGGAGATATTTTTACTTGGAACAACTGAATTTTTTATACATAATAATAAGATTTGAATAGTATAAGCCTATTTTAAGATTTTAAAAATGTGTACTTGCTACAGGTGATCATGATAATTTGTATTTACAAATAAAAATATGAATGCTCGTTAAATATTTTCTTACATGTCATTTTATTTTAAACATTTTTTTCTTATTTTAATCATTCAAATTCTTATACTAATTTTCCTTTGTTTAACATTATCTTATCCCCAGAAGAAAATAATTAAAAATATTTTAAGGCTTGCAAAAAGTGTAATTTTGTATATCTATTAATTTTATTAAAGCTATTAAAATTTTTCTTAAATCAGTTTTATCAATTTTTATTTTATTTTATATGTTTCATTTTAGGCATCAAAGACAAATATCCAAGTGTTTGCCAGCTGTATTAGGAGAAAAAAACAAAAATATATGTTTCATTCTGATATATTGTTTACTATACTTATTAAATATCAAAGTAAAATTGTCTCACATAATTACTTATTGTATTTTTTTTTTCCTATTCTTTTGCTTTGTAGTGAATTAAAAAAAAATTCAACCACTATTAAATTTTTGTATAATTTATCACTAATTTTTATTTCATAAATTAAATTAAAATTTTTTAAATTAGAATTTTTAATGAAAAAATTTCAATTTGTGTGATCATATATATATTATTTTGCTTAAATTCGTTCATTTGGAAAGAATTAATATGAGTTGTAGTGTCGATGTGTTATTTTTATACCAAGTCAAAAAACAAAGGAGGAAACAAATGTGAATCAGTTTTGAAATAAAAATGCGCATATATGCAGTTTTATTTTTATACGAATGTAAACATAACAAGTTTGAAATAACGACAAGGAGACAAGGACTTGTTTTTCTGAGGAGCGGGAAACAGCCTCTTTAATAGATCTTCCGGTATGAAAGTGGATGATATACTTAGTAATAAATAATAACAATATAAAGATGTACATTTCATAACGAATAATGACCTATATACAAGTGACGATGCAATGGAAGCACTCCTCAGAACAGGGTAGACCGAAAAACTGAAAGGGCCTTGAAACGAAAAAGAATCACTGAAAGACTCGAGGATACTGTGAGCTGAAATGGAATAGACAACAGACAAAATATACAATTTAAAAACGAAATTTTTTTTACATGTTAAACGCTGACTGTAAGTAAGCAATTCCGTTTGGCGATCGCCAATGTTTCCGCCAAGTTCACATTGAAGAAAAGCAAACTCAACTTTTTTTCCCCTTTTTCAAAGTAAAATTGGTGCGTGACCCGTGGCTCACGGTATGCAGCTAGCATCAAGGAAGGCGTAGAGTTCGAATCTGCTGTTGGCGTTCATTGAAATCTCTGCTTTAACTCGATGATGATTGAAAAGCCCTCAATTGCCCATCAATAATCAGGCTTTTTGACAGGAGTTTTTTCCCCATACGACACTCAATTGGGGGACAATTATTTCCCTTATTATTTACAACTGGATGGCAACGGTCTAAGTGAAACTTAGCCCAACTGATTTCCAGAAAATAAAAGTAAATATGTGATAATTTAGAAGAATCAAAGTAGATTCAAAATTTAATTTTTAATTATAGAATACGAAGTAATTATTATTAATTCATATTAGATGTAATTTTGTTTTTATTTTGAAGAATAATTCTATCGGAAAGGTTTATAAAAAGATTTACCTAATCAGTTAAATTATAATAATGAATTTAAATCTGCAACAGATTTTCTAAATGTAGTCCCAAATCATTGAACACATTATCGATGTATATTGTTTTAAGTCCTCATACTAACTAAAATGTTGAATTCTAATACGCATGTCTTCTACAACGATTGTTCAAATGTGTATGGAGATTAGAACGTTGGTTTTCAAAACTAAAGATAGATCCGAAGACTGGCTAGTGCCATCGAAAATTCGGAGTTAAATCTGTGGTGCGATCCTCTCACCGATTCACCAAATACTGCCAGATCACAACCTGAAATTTTAAAAGGTAGCTCGTGTGGACGTACGAAATTACTTTATCCAGTACCACAACCAAGGAAATGATTGGATGATATTATTGGCCACAACTAAACGGAATTGCCGCAGTCAGAATCTATGATAATTAAAAGAGATGATTCACAACATTGCATTGAATTGAATTCTTCGCCAGAATCCAAGTACTCCCATATCCAAGAGTCTTTCATGAAATACTCGAACATTTAAGTACTTGAAAGGGGGGGAATTGAGTACACGAGACATTTTAGTATTATATATCCTGAGAGTGTTTTAAAAAGTCTTTCTTCGTTTTTCGTTCATTATCTCATCATTTTATTTTCCAGATTTAAGTCTTCCGGAAAGTGAATCACTAAGTGCAAAGAAGCATGGGATTAAATCACATATCTTGATCATCATCTTTAATCTGCAATCACTTGGTGTTTGCCAGAATAAATATGACAGTTAATTGAAAGATGAAACAGTTTTACATGTCAGTTTCACACAAGCATCACAACGAAATTCCTAAATACTTTGGAAGTTTTGTTTGTCATTAAAAAAAAAAAAAAGATTTTCATTTACGATGAGAAACTCACACAAAGGGTGACAACAGGCTCCCAA
This sequence comes from Caerostris darwini, assembly GCA_021605075.1. Lineage (NCBI taxonomy): Eukaryota > Metazoa > Arthropoda > Arachnida > Araneae > Araneidae > Caerostris > Caerostris darwini. The sequence goes on along the minus strand of BPLQ01009022.1, from coordinate 490,400 downwards.
AATCATATTTCTATTATTACAGATCAAAATTTAAAATCTTTTTTAAAAAATATTTACACTTTGTTGATAAATAAAAATATACACTCATCCTTTGATTTATGTGTTAACTTAATAAGTCTAATAAATAATTAATTTTCGTACATACAAATTTTTGTAATTTATATCCACTTCTTATTTGCGTCAATTTACGAGTATAAAATTTTCCACAATTTTTATCACATTAAAATAAATAAAAACGGTAATTAAATAAAATATAAAAAAAATTTGAAATCGGTACACGAATTTAATTTTGTCATGTGCTATATAGTATATCACTTACATCTGCAAATGGCAATTTAGCAAATTAATTCATTCAAAATAATTAAATTATCTTTTAAAAATGTCGTTGTATGATGAACTAAATTATTAAACAATGGTTGCACAATCTCAGTAGCAATTTTTTTAACTATTAATATGGTTAAACTCATGATGATTTAAATCAGAATTTTGGAGATGCCTTTTCCTATATTTTATTAAAATGTGTAAAATTACTAATTATTCTGTCGAATGAGTATTTCTTAGGAGCATCAATTATCTCACAATAGTATCCCAATAATCGCATTCTGATCTCAAACTAATCTCATACTAGTCTTCATACATGATGAAATGACCTAAGCATCTCCAAATCTAGCGACACATTATGCATAGAATATGTTTTTGAGTATTGTTTATTTCCATTAACAAATCAATTTTTTTATGAAAACACATTTAGAATGTATTGTTCATTTTATTAATTTTTTTAAATCGGCGAATTAATTTCAATTACTAATTTTCGGAGCGTTTGACTTCACTCCAAACAGAAGAATTAAATTTAATACAAGTTTCGTTAAATAAGCATTATAAGGCGAAAAAAAGAAGAAAAAAGTATGTAACGATTACATACAGAAAAATTTGTTCTTTTCTTATCAGGAGGTCAAGCTAAAAACATATTCTATGTTGAATTCTGAGTATTTTATGCAAACCTAAGGATGAGTGTATTTTTAATACTTTCAATACATTACTAACAAATAGAATCCAAATAGACCAAATTTCAATAAAAATTATGTTACAACACATCACAAAATGTCACATATTGTTCACGAGAAAACATATGAACGCAAATCAAGTCATATCAACATCACAATGATTTCGTAAATTAAAACATTAGGAATGTTTTCTAATACCAAAATATATAAATTAAAATTTACAATCACAACTTGTCACAACCAGAATATACAAAACACATTTAATTTCTTCGATTACAAATCAGTCAATTATTGAAAAAAAAAAAAAAAATCAGTCAATAGCATTGTTAATGGTCAAAACAGTTTCTGAAATGATTTCTTCACCTTAATTGCAGCATTCAAAAATAAAAGAGAAACTTATGAGTATTAAAATAGAAATATATAAATAGCAGCATAGATGGTACTTCTACAATTTTGAGTATTTATTGACATTTGATTTTCAGATAAAGTAACGCTGAACATGTAATGGATAATACGGAAAAAAAAAGAGAACAGCTAGCCATGCATTTAAGCTATATTAACAGCATAACACTCTACATCTCTAAGTTACCGTTTTTCCAAAACTAGTACTCTTTACTTTTTAAATCAAATTATTTTTAATAATCCTTCGATCTCTGCAAATCAAATTAATGTTAATTTATGTAGAAGACACATAAAATTTATATTTCTATGAATTTCATAGATGTCCATAAATAATTTGAATTTATAAGTAAATATATATATTTATATATTGATATATAAAAATCTCTATATTAATAATTAGAAGAAAAACATTCACCGGGAGATGTTTTGAGTGTATGCATAAATTTTATTTTTATAGAAATTATTGCTTTTGAAAGATATGCACAAATATCGGCAAGAAATTATTTTGAAAAATGTAAAACATCATAAATCCATGCTCATTTCAGTATTAAGTCTCAAAGGATTTCCATCGATATAGTAACACCTTTTTCAAACGCCCATTTGGGTAATTAGTTCAATTTACTATTGAAAAAAAAATATATTAACATGAGTAGAAAATGTACAAAACAATTCTCTTTCTCCAATTTTGTTTATTAAAACTATATTTTAGTTTTTCTCTTAAGACCAAAGCAAACAGTAATAGGTTTCTGAACCAAATGTTCTTGGTTGGAAACGCGGCAATAATGCCGAAAAAAAGGGAAAAATAAGTTCCACACCCATGCTAAAATAGACACGGTAAAATTGTAGACAGGAATATCCTTCCAAAGGTCGATGAGGAAGGTATTCGTTAATAATGGTACACTCTATTGCAGCAGGCCCATCGCGGTACAATTCTGGGTAACGTTGCACCTGTCACATCGCTGCCATTCTAGAGGTGAGTATTTTAACCATCATTGTAACTTAACAGACAAGCAAAAGTTGCGGCCATAATTTTTGAGTTAATTTGTATTGTATTTTACAATATCACATATACTTTATCATTGAAGATGATAATCCAACGCTGGTCATTTGATATAAGCGATTCAAATATGACATATTTGAGCCTTTTGCTTATCATAATTTTGACTCTTAACATATCTATTTATCGACAAGTGCGGGTATATATGCATTTGATATATTGAGTATGCTTACATTTCCCAAGTTAATTTCTTGCCGATGTAGATAAATTTAAAATAAAATAATTATTTTCCTTAAATTTTTTCGGAATCTAAAAAGAATAATAAAAACATTTGTGTTTATAACATGGAAGACAACAATAAGTTCCAATAAAAAAAAAGAACTAAATATAATAATCATACTCTTTATAAAACAACAACAAATAAACAAATGTCTTACGCTTTGTAGAATTCCAGAAGAAAATAAGGATAATTTTGCAAGAATACAAAAAGTACACCAAATGGATTGAGAAAAACTTAGAGATACAAAGACATGTTTGGCATGATTGCAGTAAATTTAGGCAACACTTTTAAATTTCTAATTTTTTTTGTAATGTGAATCTAGATAAGTTTAAAAAACTGTGACTTGCAGATCTAAGCACTTGAAAGGGTGCTTGAGAAAAGCCTTGTTGCCCACAAGGGCAGAAAATATGTCGGAGAGCAGCAAACTTCAGTTTGTACTCCAGTTCTTGAAAGCAAACCAAGAGATATCTGCCTACACGAGTGCTTGTCATCCAAATTTCAAATTAAACGTAAGCTTGCCAGTGATTGAGACCAGAACAGTAGACACGAGTCTACGTAAGTATTTTATATTTATAGATCTATTTATAGGAGTGTATTTATAGTTATGTACACGGGTCCTGCAGACATTGTGCGTCTGTGTAATGTCTACCATCTATCAACTGGATGTACACAGCAAACAGCAACAGCAGCACCAGTTGCTCGTGTATCACTGGAGAGACCAATAAAAAGAGAAAACTTGGCAAATTATTATGGAGGCACCATTTTTTTTTTTTTAATTATGTATAAGGGTTTTTTTTTTTTTTTTTAAATTGGTGTACTAGACAACAGCACATCCACATGATCACACGTACTTGCTCGACAACTGTTTGGCGAGTTCGGTGTACTTAAGAAATTTGGAATGGGGGCTTTCGTCGATTGGTGCCGGAGGTGCAAGTTCCTTCTGGGGCGAAGCCGGTTCACCACCGCTGTTGCCTGTCCGGCTTGGTCCGGCAGACACATTCCCGCACCCGTTGCTGCTGCCTCCGGGAGATGGGCTGGTTTTGCTATTTCCTGAGGTTGAAGGTGGCTTCCAGGTGGAGGCGGCTGCAATCTCCGCCAGACTGCCATCCTTCACAAAATGCATTTTGCTCAGATGGTGCCTGTAGGCGCCCTTCGAGATAAAATGCGTTTCGCAGAAGGCACACTTCATGAGCGAGTCCGACGCCGTGGCCTCGTTGCAAGCCCAGCTGAAAGCCAGGATGGACCCCGGCGTGGCAGGCAGGTTTGGCCTCGATAAATGAGCATCTGTTTTATCTAAAAGTTTTTGAAGTTCTTTGAGGGGATGATCGCTGGCCGCTGCGTCAGAGTGTTTCTGACGGGGTGAGGTCACTTCGGAACTATGGGTAGACGTCGGTGACCCCATGGCGCTGTCACAATCAACATTGCCGATGTCGGAACCTTTCTTACGGTGGGAATGTGATCGCCGTTTGCTACTAGATGGCGACTTGCGAGAGGTCTCCGAATTCTGGCGTCTCTTCCTAGGAATGCTTTTGGAGGAAAGTTTATCGGGAGACTCAAGACATGCGGCAACCACAGCGGGACTGGTAGACAGAGCCATCTCGGGTTCGCAACTTGAGCTTCTTGATAAAGGTGTTTGTCTGTCCTCACTCTTAGGAGTCGGTTCGCGACTGCAGTCAACCATATGCTCATCGTCAGATGCAGCAGCTTTTTCTTCGCGGTCATCACTGGTTAAATCTTCTGGTTCTTTGTTGCTCGTGACTTTCTGTTGGTCTTGCTGGTGGTCTCCGTCCTTGGCTGGTAACTTTTCAGAATGGTCGCGATCGGAAGAAGGAGTGACTGAACGTGTTTTAGGGGATGAGTTACATAAAGCGATAGCTGCCTGAGATGTTGATGCTAGATTCGTTGCCTCCTTGGACATAAAAACCGCATTGCGGTCATCTGCCGGAGATTCCGGTTGGAAATGCACCGGTGAACAAGACTGAGATGCACTACTTGGAGTGGAAACGCGATTCATGACGTCTTTTGCAGAAATACCGAACGTTAATCTTAAGTGTTCATCAAAAGTGTGGTGCTTTTCGGAGGTCGAAGAAGATCGGCTGCGACTCTCAGACCCGGAAAAGTCAGCCATTTCCATTTTGAAGTCATGCAACCTACCTATTGGCGAAGTAGATTTTCTCTGCATGTCAACAGTACTTCTGAGAACACCAAAAGCACTCGGAGAGCTAGATGGGTGCCAAGGGGGGTAGACTTCCTCATCAATGCCCAAGCGCTGCAGTATACCAGTGGATACCGCGTTTCGCCTGCCTTTTGTCTCGAAGCTTTTCTCTATCAACTTCTCTATTGCATTCAGGACTGACGTACTACCAGTGCTCTCAACGCTATCACACATGCTGTCTTCTTGAAGAATGGGCCCAGTGGTGCTCTTGTTCGCTTCATCTGCTGGTGATTCCTGAGATGCTGAAGGGGATGAGCGTGGCGCGGCACCTGCTTCCGATGAGGTTGGAACGTCAGGATTGGTGTCAACACTTGACGATTTGGCTCCATCTGAAGCTGAAGATTTAACCGATTGTTGAGATCGGGATCCCTGAGCGCAATTTTTGATGTGCTGTACAAAGTCTTTGGCATCTACTTTTTCAGTACACTCCTCACATGATATTTTACCATCAACTACCTCATTTTTAACTGGGTTTATTACATCATTCGAACTAGCAGGGCTTTGTTTGTTCAACTCCATCCTCTCCAGCTCTAACAGCTTTCTGACAGGCAGAGATTTTTTCCTTCGTTCGCGAGTCTGTCGGCGCCTGCCACCACCTTCAGTTATTGAGCGTAAGATGTGTTCTTTATAATGCGAGTTTTTCACCATGTGGTAGCTGAGTTCTTTAAGACTGCCAAATGCTTGATCGCACACTTTGCAAGTGAGTACGGCATTCACTTGAGACTGAGCAGCCATTTTATCTTCCGGAGTACGCCATGAAATGATTTGTTCTTGACTTATTATATTCGTGTAATGTTGCGTCACCCTCATGTGAGTGGTCATGTCGGCCAACGTTTTGAAAGACTGCCCGCACCACATGCATTTTAAAATTTGACGAGTTTGTTCGGCGCCTTTGCCAAGCCATACGTCTTGCCCTCTCACCAGTTTTCTGGGAAGAGTGACATTCTCTTTGATGACAGCATTCGCTGCCGGCCCAGCTGCAGAAGATGATGATGTCGAGCATTTCGCAGGTAATGGAGATTGGTGATGGTTATGTTGGTGATTGATAACAGAACTAGAATTGGGGGAAGTGGCTGGCAGAGTTGTCTGCATTCCGGCCATGCCGCACCTCGGGGATTGCTTCATGTGCACCGTCATGTCCTCCAAGCTGCGGAAAGATTCTTTGCACCACACACAAGTGAAAACGTCCCTTGTCTGTTCACTGCTGCGACTCATCCACTGACTCTGCCACGGGTTCTGCCTTCCTGCAGGTCTGTACGGATCAGTCTTTGAGCTCCCTGCACTGCTCTTTCGACTTTCGCTCATCTTGAGAGAGTTCAGTGGAGGACTAGCATTCTTGTGTAAGAGCGGGTTGTACACATTTGATCTATTGAGCGAAGAATGTTTGGATGCCGTGCCAGAGGCGTGTCCTTTGTCGCGTTTCTCAGACTTGACCTTGCCGTTCCACATGGGCACCTCTGCCACAGTGGCTTTAACCATTGTCTTTGGCAAGTGCTTCGGCGCACTGTAGCCCCACGGACTGCTAGGCAGGTGTAAAGCAGTCTCCAACTTAGCAATCTTTGCCTGCCTAGGTCCATCACCGCTCCTGGTGGATCGCCTTCGGGGTACAGAAAGGTCCAAGGGACCATCTTGAGATATGGAAGGCGGGTTGAGCCCATTGGGTGTCATGGATCTATCGTCATCGGTGCTCTCGTCCTCTGTGGCCCTTTTCACACTAAAGTCTAAGGGAGCGTCTTCCTCGGTGGCCACACTGGAGGACATGTCCTCTTCAGCCTCGTCCTCGTCGTCCTCCGTTCCCTGGATAAGCTCGGGGTTGGAGATCGCTGTCCTTGATATGTCCATAATAGGAGGTGCTGGGGCTTTGCTCATCAGTTCCATGTCCTCTTCCTTGGGGGGTGCTGGCGGAGGAGGTGGGGGCGGCAGCAGTAAGGGTGAGGATGCCGGTGGGGGCAACTCGGGACTCGCGCTTCGACTTGAGTGCGTCGAGTTGCTGTTGTCTTCTAAGTCAGGATCGTCGCCACCTTCGCCAGTTGCACTCTCTGATGGATCTTCAGAGTTCTTGTCCTTGGTCTGATCACCATCCTCCCCTATAAAAAAAACCATTTCACATCAGTAAATTGTAGAATATAAATCATAATGAAGTACATATAATTTCCATAAACTCGGATTGCTGTAGAAAAATTTCGAATTACTCGTCAGGACAACATTGCCAAGTTGAGACAAATACATAAAACAATGACAAATTACCAAAATAATCAACTTGTATTGTTAAAAAAAAAAAAAAAAAAAAAAAAATTGAAAATTTTCGAAATTTTAATTGAATAAGACTAAAACTCTATAATAATCTTCCTATAAATATTGAGCACAAAAAAAATTTAAAAAATATTTAATTAAACTTCGAAAAAGAAATATTTGACTTTTGTAATGTAACAAGTTTATGTGATGAAGGAATAAAAATCTATCTGTTCTAGAATGCAAAACCCACTAAAAATGTATTTAACATATAGTATAAAATGTATATATTATAAACTAGATATGTTTCAATTATTTACAATTAAAAAAATTTCTAAACTAAATGCTATGAGCAATATAAAACTGTAAAACATTTGATGTAGATTATTAGGAACAATAATTCCATTTTCAAAAAAATTAACTAAGGTAGCCAAATTTTTTCTATTTTGTAACTGTATATAAAAAGACAACTAATTTTTTTTTATAATATGAAACTTCACAAATTTGACTGTTTGAAAGTATTTCAAACAGTCAAATTTTTATAAAATTCTAACAGAAGCAATTTTCTAATACAAATAAAAGCAATGCTTTTTTGTACAACAAAGTATAATGTTAAAAATACATTGTATGGATTTAAACTTTGAAAACTGTAATTAAGTTCCACGTTTGCTTTAACTTTGAATTTTTATTTATAACGATGCATTGAATATTATGTCTCTCTTAAAGATAGTTTTTTTTTTCTTTTTTAAATTATTCTCATAAGCAAAAAATTAAAAATATGAAAGGCATGAAAAAAAAAAAGTCTTAAAAAAGTACAGCAATCCTTTTTTAGAGATCAAATTATCTTTTACAAATTCCAACAAAACTTTTTATCAGCCTTTTGATAAATAAAGAAACAGATGCTGGATTTTTGCATTCTAAGTTGGAAAAAAAAAAAAAAAAATAAAAAAATCAACTCATCTCTCCACAAAATGGGATTAAAAAAATCACACGGCAAGTTTCCACAAAACGTGGCGTCGTCAATAGTAAAAAGAAAATTTCAATGAGAAGCAAAAACAAATCTTATAATTTTTTTTTTCCCAAGTCATCCATATTAGACGTCTTTAAAAAGGCAACACCCCGAAAGAACACTAAATGGTTTAAGTAAAACTCAAAAGTTGTTTGAATGCAGCAGGAAAAAAAAAAGAAAATTTTTTTCTAAGCCCGTAAAATAACCCATCAAAATAAAGCTTGTTTTTTAAATGACTTTTTGCTTTCCATTTCAAAACGGAGACATCCACTTCTTTGCAGGTTAAAGCTCATTTTAAAGGCTGTGACAATAAGCCAATTTCGACTTGTTTCAAAAAAAAAAATGACGCAAAACAATGAGATACAACATTTCTTTAGCACGGACATTAATCATATATGTAAAGCACAATGCAAAAGAAAACGCGTAACGTAAAGTTTTTTTAACCGCCTCAATTTTTTTTTTTTTTTTTTTTTTTTGGCGACATTTCGTTTTGCGCGACTTTGTTAAAGGCGTTGTCGAAACGAACTGGGATGTTAACGTTTGAAGACTGCCTCTAACGGGATAAACTTTGGAAGGCTAGTTAGTCTCATGAGTATGCAGATACCGAGTGGGCCCCTCTGATCTTATTTATGATTGTTTCATATCTTGCATGAAAATAAGGGTAGGCGGGTTAATATCTTAACATTTACAGGATTATAGCGTTCGGTTTCTTTCACGTTTGATACGTGGCGGGGAAAAAAAATCGAGTAGGGGGGAAAAAAGGGAAAAATACGTCGAAGGGATGATAGAGAGATGAAAAAAAGGAATAAAAATTAAGCGCAGAAAAAGCGCAGAATTTTTAAATAAGTCAAATCTGATTTCAGCGAAAAGATTTATCTCAAAATGTGCAAAAAAATCTTTTGTAGAATTTTTAATGAATATTTCATCGCAAGTTTTTATCAAAAACGTTTTTACAAGGTAAGACAAAAAAAGTATATGGCGATAAAAGTAGGAGGATTAAAATGGGCCGAGGGACATGTGCCCTCTTAAATTAAAAAAAAAAATGTTTATAAGAGTATAAAGTTGAAAAATATTAAAGTAATTTTAATACAATCTGTATAGTTTATAAGAGAGAACATTTATCAACGATTGCTTCTTTTTTTGCAATATATTTGTTACAGATTTTTTTCATGTTAAATTTTACCATTTCAAAATTAATTTATAGTTGAATCGGGGTGAGCAATTTTAAAATGAAAAAGATATGTAGTGTCAGAAATAAAGTAACTAAAATGAACTTCAATGTTCTCTATACTAGCTGGTTATCTAAAAAATTTAAATTATTCTATAAATTAAAGTCCTGAAATTGCATTATCAGAAACACTCAATATCAAAATTCTAATTTCAAAACATACATTTCTACAATTATAATCAATAACTAATAAATTTTTAATTAAACATTAAATGAGAGATAAGAAAAATAATTTTTTTAAGATATATGGTAAATTAAATACTTCGAATATTTAATGATCATAATAATTAGAGAATTGTTATAAAACAATTGAGGTCTTGTAAAAAAATTTTTTTATCAAAATGTATGAATATTTCTTCATTTTAAATAACAAATGCAAGATAATTTTTAATTCGAAACTTAATTTTTTCTATTTACCTTAATTTATTGGAAGGTGTATACAATAGCTTCAAAGGGTCATTCATTAAATTTAAAATAAAAACGTTTATTCCTCTCCTTTTATATAAAAGTTACAGTCGAAATGATGATTCAATGAACAAACAGATAGAACAATACAGAAGAAATGATTCAATGAACAAACAGAAAATCGGCCAATAAAAATGATATATTTTTTAACAAGACTACATTATATGAGACTATTGTAAGTATAAAAAAATTTGATCAAAACAATTCAAATTTTTTGATAATAACAGCGGTGTAATTTGTCAAATCTACTGTATCGTCACAATGGCTCATGATAAACATGCCAATGAGAGATGGATACAATTGACTTCAAAGACGACGTCTTATTAAAAATAATTGAAATAAAATAGAGTTGATACGAAAACCATACTCCATACTAAATCAAATCAAAACCATACTAAATCAAAATTATGTGTTGAAAATATTTTATATTTAAAAACATCTCTAAGTCTAAGAATTACAACTGAAATCAAATATTTCTTGTTGACTTACACACCTTTAAACGCGACGATAAAAGAGAGGTTAAGACTGAAACAAAAACAATTTTGAAATGTAAATGTTTTTAAAAATCACAACGTTAAAACAGAAAAAGAAGAAAAAGAAAAGAAAGTCATCCCAATTTTCTAACAGGCTTTAAAAATATTTATGATGAGATTCGAAAACCCATTCGTCATTTAATAAGATGTTTTCAATAACGTTGTTATTTCAAGAAAATAAAACCGTGCAGATTGAAGGCAATAATTGTTTTAATACTACCTCGAAATATTAGTATTTAATAACGTTCTAAATGTGACAGTAACTTATTTAACAATAAGGGAAATGATTTAAAATCGGTCCCAAAAAACTGCAGCAGTAATAAATACACGCGGGACAGAAGATGTGTCATTACCACAGTGAGCAAACACTCGAGATTCTTCGAGAAAATAAAAGTTATGAGAAATCTATTTATAGATTAGAGTTGTCACATTTAAGAGCTATGAAGTCTTCAAATATTAATTTTTAATGTGACAGGAATTAAAAGTGGAGAAAGAAAAACAATGGTATGAAAATACGTTTAGGAAAACATCCCATTTTATGCGCGGGCAAATGATGGTTTTCAGACGAGCTCAAATTATTTTATGTGTTTGTCTTCAGCCTTGGATATATCGAATGAGAAATAGTTTGAATATTTTATCATTCATCGGTTCCATAGATTTCTTTATTTGAATTTGCTTTGCAGCTGAAAAGAAAGTTATTATCAACTCAAATCCAGATTATTACAGACAGATTTTTGTCAAAATATATTTTATATAAGCAGAAAAATAAGTCATGTTTTAAAGTACTTATTTAATATTAATTTTCAAAAAGATTAATCTCTGCAAAGCACTGGTAAATGTGTATATTTAGGGTTCGTTTTAATTTAAATTAAACTGAAGAAATTAATCAGTGAAATTATAGAGCATGAAGCCTTGCATTAATGAAAAAAATAATTGTGAAATATAGCACGTGTCACAATTGATATATGACTGCTTTTTAAATAGCTTGATATAAAATTGTTTACGTAAAATACTAAACAAATCATCCAAGATATTGTGATAAAAGTTATGTAAGATAATTTCATTAGAAATAAAATAAGTTCAAACCAAGAAACATCAAAATCAAATATACATTTACAACAGAATGTATTGTAAATGACAATATTTTGTACTCCATTAGTTGCTTTCAAGTTTATCCAGAAGACTATCATTGGGCATTATCTCTATTAATCCAGAGCTTTATAACTATAAGAAATGCCCATGGCGATAACCAAAATTTTAAAAAAGAAGAAAGAAAATGATACAATAATTATTTTTTTTAATTACATGAGAAGAATAGGATTTTGTGTGTGTGTGTGTGAAATAGTATTCAAGAATATTCTATAAAAAAATCGTAATATCAAATTTAAAAAAATTGCTTAATGGAGAGCCAAAACAAGACTCAAATTCAATGAACAACAGAACCTAAGTAGAAATATATTGCTGTTAAAAAAAATCTTAAACATTTATTAGATACTTTTGATGATAAAATATCAATAATATGGTAATAAAAAATACCATATTATAAAATATTATAAATGTGGTAATATTGGATTTTCTAAGTCAATTTTTAAATTGCATAGCTTATTCATGACTTTTTTTTCTTCTATTAAATATCGGTAACGTTTAATTGTAAAAAAATTAAATGGACATCTTTGAAAAATTTATGCGTTATAAAAATAAATTTATGCGTTGCGACTTCTCTCAATAATATTATGTAAATTCAAATGCCGAATCATTTTCAAAATCCAGCTTCAAAACAATTAAAATGAAAATATTCCATCACAGAAAAGTTGCTGATAAAATTTTTTCTCTCTTTTAACAATATTTCTCAAAATTATTCATTGAAACATAATTCATTTTAAGTAAACGCCAGTAATAAAAATTATTTATGCCCAAAAATTTCAGAAAAGAAAAATTCGCATGTTTTTACATACCATAAAAATAAGCAATATTAAAAATAAAATAAAATAATACGTAAAGAACAAATAAACTAAAGATTTCATGGGGGAAAAAAAAAAAGTAAATATTGCTTGCAAATAATAGCGATAACATAACAATATATGTGTATTATGTTTATAGAGATTTATCAATGAAAAATTCCTATTTCAATTTATTGCCTGAATAACGTAACAAAGCATGCATCAGCAAACGTGAAACACACACCAATAAATGTTTGCTTAAAGAAGCATTGACGTGGATTATAAAACGGTGTTTTTGTCTTTGAAGTTCCAAAAGGAATTGCTACAGCCTTCTATTCCTATTAAATTCAAAACACAGCTTTTAAGACACTCAAAGAATGTTTTGATTTGTTTAAAAGGAACTCCATTTTCCAGACGGAAAACAAACTGATTAACAATAAAATAATAAACTAGGTAATGGATTTGTCTGTCCTCCAAAACTGCAGCAAATAAGTTTAGACACCCTTGACAGCGATGCCTGACATTTAAATAGCATCGCGAATAGGGAAAATAGGTAATAGAATTAAAATGTCATTGATAAGTTGGACATGATTCGTTTAGGTACATCATCAAAACAAACAATTTTAAAATATAGTAAATTGTGTATACATATAGCCCAATTTAAAAAAAATCATTTTTGTTTCATTCCATTAAAAAAATTAGTTTTCTTACTTATAAGAAATTCCGCCAAGTATTTTAAACTATCTAGTTAAATAATGTAACCTAATGATTGAGTAAATTAAGTAATTCATATAATTTTAATTTACTCATCAATACATTAAGTATTTACTATATTTATACATAAATACTTAATGTATAACTTAAAAGACATTTTATTTCTTGAATAGTTAAAACTTAACAAATTTTTTATGATAAATAATATTTTGAATTGCATAATTCATAATTAATAAATTAAAAAGTGATCTCTTATGAATTAAAGACATTTTATGTAATGGATCGAAGTCATTTAATCAAAAAGTTATTAAATTTAACAAAATATTAAGGTAACTTTCAGGTTCAACGCAATTATACATTATCAAATTACTTACAAAGTACCCTATTTAGAATATGAATGTAGTTAAGTGTTTATTGGGACCTGATGGCCGAGTGACTAGCGCTCTGACGCTCGGTGGCACAGGTTTCGGCGGTGCCATGGATCTTCGTAGAGGTTCGGATTTAACTTTAAATCGTAGGACCTGGTTTAAGATGATCGTAGAGCGTTAGGCATAGGGCTGGCAACCCTACCCCGTAAAAAGATAATATTTCCTGTCTCACCGTTGTTGATGATAAGTGTTTGTTGCTTGCCAAGCATGCGTTCAAAGTTCATTATACCTCAAATATTTTGAAGTTAAGTAACTTCAAAATAAAAACTATTACAGACTATTATTTGTAAGAAATTATTCTTTAAATAGATTCTTCTTATCTTTTGAAAGAAACACTTTATCCTTAAACCATATTCTTTTATTTCTTACAAAGAAAAGATAATCTAGAGTGATAAGAAATTTTGGGCTATAGGTTTGATGGAGGGCCTGAATGACCGAGTGGCTAGCGCTCTGGCTCTCGGTGCCACAGGTTTCGGGTTCGAATACCGGCGTTGCCATGGATGTTTGTAGTGGTTCGGAATCCACTTTAAACCGTAGGTTCCGGTCTAACGTGATCGTAGAGCATTGCGGAGGTAATGTTACTCCGCGTCCGTAACTTATGTTCAAGCTACACGTACCTCACGGGTAGTGCTAAGTGAGTAACATCGGTGCAGCGCTTGCCTTAAAGCATCCAAAGCAATTGTCTAAGTGGTTGCCAGCCGCATTAGAAAAAAAAAATGTTTGATGGATTATTGTTTTTATGCAATCAAAATAATACATTTTATGTATTAGTAAAGGGGCCTCATGGCCGAGTGGCTAGCGCTCGGTACCACAGGTATCGGGTTCAAATCCAGGTGTTGTCATGGGTGTTTGTAGTGGTTCGGAATCCACTTTAAACCTTAGGTCCCGGTCCTATACTCTCGTAGAGAGTTGCGGGTGCATTGTTACTCCGCGTCCGTGGCTTATCTTCAAGTGACACGCGCCCCCTGGGTAGTGCAAAGTGAGTAACGTCAGTGCAACCTTTATGGCATTAAAGATCACGGTCTATTTGGCAGCTGCATTAGAAAAAAAAAGTATTATTAATAAAAGTAGTTTTCAATCCACTGCTTACATAAAAAAGAAGTCGATTTAATAATTTCAGAAAACTACCATTTTCACTCCGTTTTTGAACGAGTGATGAACCTGCGCGCCAAGAAATCGGAATGTCGCCAGGATTTTTTCTCGGAAGTTCAACGCTTTTTTTTTTTTTTTTTTCTTGATGCGAAAGTGTGATCGAGCCCAAACCAATCACCCGCGTGTTGTAAACAATCGCGGACAAATTACCGGCATAAAAAGCGCAGCTGGCCAAACGGCGGTGCCGAGGACTTCCGCGAAAACAACATTCTTGGCTCGCAGTGAAAGCGCTCTCTGTGTAATCACATTTCATTCATGTGAGAAGAGAAGTCAACATGGAACGATACGTTGTATAGATTCCATACGAGTCGTTCCCTCGTAAAACGGGTACTTGATTGAGAAGAGAGATGACACCGCCAAAGTTGTATTTAAGGGAAACGGTATTATACTTAACAAGCATTTTATTGAAGTATATAGTTTTGTCAGAAATTACTTTTTCAAACGTTCGAAATTTCCTTACAAATTCCTTTTTTTATAATTAAAATGTCATATAATTAAAACATAGCACAAAAGACTATACAGTACTTTTTAATTTTTTTTTTTTTTTTTATACGGGGAAAAAAAAAAAAAAAAAAAAAAACCCGAGCATCTTTTATTTTAGAATTAGATTCGATGTTGTGTATAGAATATAGTTGTTTTAGAATTAATTATATCTTATTAAATTTAAACAAATAACTAATAATAATATATTTAAAACTAAACAAGAAGTAGATGAAGTCAGATATTCCAGAATGAAGGATACAGATTATTTTCATGTAAATTAATAATGTTAAACATGAATGTGTTAAATAATGAAATTTAAAAAAATGGGTAAAATTGAAAATGTCCCGTAATTTTTTGAATAAAATTTTAAAATTATGCACATTATATATCTATATAGACAGATAAATTTTTATGAAATTCACGAAATATTTCAAAATTGCAAGAGAAAATAATAACATCCATTGTAGCTACAGACTATTTAAGTATTATTAGAAATTAGCATTATTGGACGATTATAACGGTAAAAATTTAAAAAAAAAATGCTCTGTAATACGAGCTAATTAATATCTCTCGCAATGCTACATTTTCAGATAAAGTAATTGATTATTAATTATTCATATTTATTAAAACAAGTTACTTAGCACTACTACATATTAGTAGCAGATTTAAAATGTTATTCATGTAAAATTAAAAACAAAATATGACAGTTCAAAATTTATATATAAATATATATTAGTTATGACTCGGCCTATGACAGCTTTAAGAAGAGGGCTACCCTCAGGTACATGGGAACACTTCAATTTTTATTTACAAGCATTATATATATAGAATTTTGGGTTCATATATATTATTTACAAAAAAAGAAAGAAAATTAAAGATATGAATTTCATTCAAAAGTGCAATTCCCTTAAAGGTTTGACTCAGCGTTATCGAGTCTACGACGAATCTAAACATCTGGTCTGCGGCAGACCTTAATTAACACACGGCGTGATACACGATACCTGAAAGGGGCTCACTTTGTAAACAGGCGGAATCTCCGGCCTGTTCAATCCCTTTAAAGAAGAAGACAAAAACAACACTTCTTGTTGACTCGTAGCAGGACACTGTCTCCTTCTCCAAAAACTTCCTTCTAGAAAAACCGTCAAGGGAAGAGGGTCAGCTTTCTTCACTTCTTATTGGAGTGGACACTTGCTCATTACCAATCACCATTCAACAACTCAAGACGTAGTTCATACCATATTGTGTAATTGTTTCAACCTGTGACAATCGCTCATTTCATGATGTATCATTATCCATGACACTGATTATCTGTTGTCACATTTGAGTGACAGGTTGTTCGCATTAGAACAAGACACTAGTTGCATGCAGTATAAATATTCCGGACACTGCTTATCTGCTGTCAGATTTGAGTGATAGGTTGTTAATATGTATTTGCTAAAGAATATACATTCATTTCCCCTAGGAACGGAAATGCTATATCAATTATCGTGGGAAAAATACTACAATATAATTTATATATGAGTAGGAAGTATATATATGGCTTGCTAACGTCATGAAGCCACTCAATAAAATGCTTTAGAAAAACAATCCATAGAACCTATAACTTTTTGAAATATATGGAATAAAAATGTTTCCGTTCGAATTATAAAAATAATTCACCACAATACAAATACGAAATAAATCATTTAATAACTGCAACCATAATTTAATAAAAAATAATATTTGATTTAACTTGTTTTTCTCGCAGATAAAACGAAGAAAACAAAAAGGACGTAATTCCTATTTAATGGAGCTCATAAAATCGTCCATCAAAATACGAGCATGCACTATTTCACGTAAACATTCCATCTTTTCTAGATGGAATGCCAATTATTGAGGAAAATAACAGGTGTTAAAAAAAGTTTCAATCGAGTTTGCTATTTTCTCGGGACTTTGCTTTTATACAAAGAATTTTTTTTTTCTTTCTAAATAATAAACCGTTACATAAAAAAAGAAAAACCTTTTTTTTTTTAAACTTGAGAATACAATAATTTTTATTTTTGAAAGAAAAAAAAAAGTAGGTTAATCGGCTACTGAAAAAAAAAAAAATCACCTGGGGTTCTTAAAATTAGAGGTAAAAGAAAAAAAAAAAAAGGTGGGATGGGAAGGAAAGAAAAAAAATCGTTAAAAACCAGCTTGTACATTTTCTTTTCCCCCTCCACTCTTATATTGGACAGATGTTTTGACAAAACCATATTAATTATAGTAGGAAAGGGTGAGAGATAGAAAAAAAATTGCAACTAGTAAATGATGAAAAGGTTGGTTAAACAAACTAACAAGTAACGATTTATACAACATTGTGAGCTCTATATCATCTCTGCAATGGGACCACGGGGAAACCCAAAAAAACTCTTCATACATCAAATATACTATCATAAATATATAAATAACTATATAAATAATAATATATATAAATAACTAAATAGTTATCATACTCCCCCACTTTTTATATATCAAAATATAAATAAAGAATTAAGAAAAATTAAATAAAGATGCGTTTTTTAAATAAATATAATTCATTATATGACTTATATTTATTTAAAAAATATTTTAGTATTGTGTTCAATTTTTGTTGTAACCAAGCCCAAAAGTGATGAGATAAGTAACTTTTAAAACTATATACTTTTTTAAAAAAATATTGATGCCTAAAAATATTTGTTCACAGATATGTATTGATCAAAACAAGCTTATTATTTTCCCAACATGTTTTGAGCAATAAATATGAAAAAGCACGTTGAGGCTAGCATGCTATTGACAAAAATGCCTGACCTTCTAGTTTGCAATAAATAAAACATTGAATAAAATATTTCTTTATTATATTTAAAAAAAAAAAAAAAAATTAAAGTTGAATCCTGTCCCTTGTTTTAATCTTCTGTCAGTATATTGAAAATTTTTTAATAACATTTACATTATATTTTAAAATTGAAACTGATAAAGGAGGCCGATAGAAAAACAACAACCACGCTCGTTTTATGAAAACATTTCTTTTTCCTTTTTTTATTTTTTCTGTTTAACATATCATTATTCATAATACTAAATCTTAGACATAACTAATTGAAGATAGTTATAAAACTAGTTGCATAACAGAAGTTACAGATGGTTCGCAATAAATTGCGATTAACTTATATTTATAGCACAAAAAAAAAAAAAAAATTAAGTTCTAAATAAAAAAAATTATTGTTAATTAATTGCCAATTAAAAAAATAGCTTTAGAAACTAAATTATCAAATAAGAAATTTTAAATATAAATCCTAAGCACATACATGTTAGTTGATAGATATTTTAATAAAATAATATTAAAAATCAAACCTATCACTGGTGTTATAAATTTACAACTTAATTATTTTTTAACAGATAATGCGAATTAGTCATTCATAATTTTTTTTATGTGAATTGTAGCATCCGAAATATTGAAATCGAGCATTTAACAGAAAAACATAATTCTTATAATTACAACAACAAAATTTCCTCTAAAATTTCATACAAAACAAACCCAAAGAATATAAAAGTAATATCACTTTCTCATATAAAGGTTATGTTATAGCTGTGAAAAATTACAAAAAAAACTGTGAAAAATTACAAAAAAAAAAAATCTTAAAGTGATAAAAACAAAAGGTTGCTGTACAATTAATAATCAATAAAAATAATAAGAAGAAAAATAATTTAGTTTAACTTACTGTGAAAATAAGTCCTAAAGAGACTGTCAAAATTCAAATCAAAAGTCTCGAAATTATTGAACGATTTTAAACATTCGATTAATTCCTGGTCTTGTGTAGACTGGAAAATTCCACATTTTGTTTCTTTAGTGAATTTTTTAAACTGCGAAGGTTCCATTGCAGGTATATTTTATTGCAACAATTTAAAATAAATAATTCAAATGTTAAATAAAAAAGCATCAAGTCTTTATGAACTATACAAATTTTCAAGCAATGATAACACAACACCACTATCTTTCAAAGGCTACCACTCAGATGAATATTAACAGATGACTGCACAGAAATTCGTTTGCACGGCCAGTTTTCACACACTTTATATATACTGCAGAAGGGGAGATTCAACCAATGGAGGCAGAAGTGGGGTAGAAGTTAACCCTTTGCATACCATTGGTGGGGCCACTAAAGAAAGACTACAATCGTACTGGACACTAGAATTTCACGTGAAAGAATACCAGCCAATCGGAATCTTGAACTTCATTCTCACTGTCCTTTTGTTATATCACCTTAACAGATCATTTCTTAACTTTGGAACATCAATCGGAATAACCATCGGAATTTCGGTTAACTGACACTCTCTATTACATGAACGCAAATTTTAACCTGATTGTAGGTAGTAGTTATCAAAAAGTCAAAATACTTCTTTTTTACGTATTTTTGTTTCATAATATTTCACAAATACTGGCATAGTTACTTATTTCAATACGTATGATACAGATATTCATTATGTTCATAGCACAGTAGTTTCTTGTTCTATCATAATGTTCGCACATTTCGACAGAGGGAAAGGCGATATAACAAACGACTAAACTTTTTTTTATTAAAAATAAGAGCATAAAATATTCGAATGTACGATATATCGATCAACTACAATGTTTAAACTCAGAATTTAATAATTGGACACTAAGATAATGTAACTTGTCTTTTAAAAATGTATTTGTAAGCCATTTGTTATATCACGAACAATTAGCATAGTGTTACACTTGTATCAGCGACAAAATTATTATGTAATAAAAGCCAAATACTGAGTACTTCCATAAGCAATTTCCATTTAGTTATAACATTGCGCCTTATGCTGTGCTTCTTCAGGTTTTTGCCACGGAGAAATTTCGCTTATTTTCTAATTTATTTTTATTTTCTTAGTTTTTATAACAAACTTATCTAATTTCAATTGTGAACAAAAATTATGATGTTATTCTTACAGTGTCATAACCTGACAGAATAACGTAATTTTCCGACCCATCCCTAACAACTGATCTTTCCAATTATGTTCTCGTTTTTATTTAACGACGACCCCTCTCCCTCCAAATAAAAATGATTACTAAATTATACTATACAATAATGTAGTTGGTTTAAATAATTTAAAAAGGTTTAATTCTCTGTTGGCGAAAAAAACGTATGAAATTGCAATAAATCACAGTTCTTTTACTATAAATAAATGAGAAGATCTCGAAAACATATTTAATTTTGTTTTATCATCAAATCTTGATTGGGTATTTCATTTTACAAATTATATCAATTTTCAAAAAGAGAAGTCATAGAAAAGTAAACAAGGATTACGAACTTAATATGACTAAACAACACATCCGATAGGAACTATTGGTCTAGTCGGCATGTTGGCCAGACAACTAGAGTATACGCATCACCCGGAAGTCGCAGGTTCGAGTCTACTTAAGTACACTTCTACAAATTAAATTATTTTTTCTATACAGAAGCTCTATTAAAGGACTTTTTTAAAATTAGTTCTGATAAACATGAATGTTATTCAAAACCATACAGCTACTCTGTAACTTATACATTCCAAACTAAAGTATGCGCTTGTTTACTTTAAGGTTTCTTGCTTTTATTAATAATTGCTCATACTTAAAAAGGAATTTAAAGACAGCAATGTCTTTTTAAAATAATTTCATTATATTTATGAATCATAAATTTTATATAAATAGAAATTTTGAAATTCTTGTTTAAATTAATTTTTTGTAATAAATAAATTGAAACAAAAAGAAAATGTTCACTCATGACACAGATACTATATTGATTATTTATTGCCTGATGAATCGCCAATAATAAGTTGTAAATCTTATTAATTACTGCATGTAAGTTTATTTAACAGAACACATAAAATGTATATGAAAAGTAAATACTTTTGTAATTTAATCCAAACAATTTAGTTTTCTGCTTCGAAGTTTAGTTCCACTATCAGTGTATATAAAATTCATTCATTTTAAGTAAACGTCAATATTCACAGTATTCAGATAACTAGGAATTAGATTTTATTAACAAAAACAGATACTTAAACCATATTATTTTGTTATTTGAAAATATTATAGAAACATATTTATACTATTATATATTTTAATAAATTTTATATGTCGAAAAAGGAATTGCGTTTAAAACCGATGGAATTAAGAAAGCTTCCATGTTGAAAAAGAAAAACTGTGCTAAAACTACTTTACGATTGGGTGCATCTCACTGTGGAAATGAATTCGTTTGTAAAAAGAAGGAAATTGTGTCAAAAAATGGATACAAATGATAAAAATTATTGAATATATGTATTTTAGTTTTCAATTTACATAGTAATCTACTGTTCATATTTCTAATTTATGATAACGAAATATTTTTTGCTTTATAAATACATTTGAATGTACAAATTTATTAATAAAATTCTATTTTTCCACTTCAACATTTGCCTCTTTGCTTTTTTTCTTGAATTAGTATGTATTTGTAGAGCATAACATATTTTAAGATAAGTTTCATCATTCGCGCTCTAAGCTATATTGAAAATATTTACTGTCTATGCACATGTAGAAAATAATTTAGTTATTTCTAACTACTTTTATTTCATGAAATATATTTTACTGAATCTAAATAAGAATTTCGGTGAACTTTTTTTTTTATATAAATTAATGTATAAAAAAAATTAATGTATAAATTATTGTATCATTTAAATATTAAATGTCCGTTTGTGTTTTAAATCAAATATGTAATACTAATTTATTTTAAGCAAAATAAAAATATTCAAAGACACTTTATTCTTAAAATTTATTAATTAGAATTAAATCATAATGTTTCAGTACAATTTTTTTAATACTTTATTTTTAAAAAAAATAATAAATAATTCATTTTATTTATTTATTTATAAATTATTATTTTTTTAAAAATCCTTTTCTTGTTTATAAAATGCATACATCATAAATACCTAGATATCAGAAGAAAAAAAAAATCAATAATATTTAAATATAGCAAAAGTAAATCTACAGTTATAATTAACGGTATTTATCAGAACAAGAGTTTAGAATTAACGGTATTTATCAGAACAAGATTACAGATAATTGAATGTTAAAATAGATGAATTATCTTAAATTGACAACATGGACATTTAATACGGAAAAAAAATTCTTTATACATTTTTTTTTTTTTTTTTTAATTTTTAATATAAAATATAGTTAAACTTAACATTAAATCGATACTACATATCAAAAATATTTCATTATTTTTTATTATTGTTTTCGAATGATTTAACAATTGATTTCAGCATCGTTCAACATCAAATTTATTTATACATTTATTCTTATTATGTTTTAAGTTCCGTTATTTTTCAACGTCTATCCACTTAATATTTTTTACCAATCATTTTTAAGAAAATACTCAAAATTTTTAAATAACAGTTGTTCCCAATGTTTACATTCGTCAAAATCAAAGGCGCGAGATTTAAAAAAAAAATAATAATAATTCTTAATATATATATTTGTTTAATTTTTAATACAGTGAAACTTAACAATACATCGATACTATATAAAAGAAATGTCATTATTTTGTTATTATTGTTCTCAAATGATATAATGATTGATTTCAGCATCGTTCATCAGCAAATTTATTTATTTATACATTTATTCTTATTATGTTTTAAGTTCCGCTATTTTTCTCTATCCGTCTCTCCACTTAATATTTTTTATGAATCATATTTTTTAAGAAAATACTCAAAATTTTCCAATGTTTACATTCGCCAAAATCGAAGGAGCGAGATTGAGAAAAAAAAAAAAATTTTTTTCTTAATACATTTTTTTTTAATTTTGAATATAAAATATAGTAAAACTTGACATTAAATCGATACTAGATATCAAAAAAAAAAATTCATTATTTTTTTTATTATTGTTTTCAAATGATTTGAAGATTGATTTCAGCGTCGTTCATCATCAAATTTATTTATTAATTTATTCTTATTCTATATAAGTTCCGTTATTCTTCAACGTCTATCCATTTAAAAATTTTTAACCAATCATTTTTTTAAAGAAAATACTCCAAATTTTCAATAACAGTTCTTCGTTGTTTACATTCGCCAAAATCGAACGTGCGAGATTTAAAAAAAGAAAAAATTCTTAATACATTTTTTTTTTTTAAATTTTTAATATAATATTTAGTGAAACTTAATATTAAATCGACACTAGATATAAAAAAAAATTGATTATTTTTTTATTATCGTTTACAAGTGGCTTAATAATTGATTTTAGCATCGTCCGTCATCAAATTTATATATGAATTTAATATTATTATATTATAAATTCCGTTATTTTTCAACGTCCATCCACTTATACTTTTTACCAATCATTTTTTAAGAAAATACTCAAAAATTTTCAATGTTTACATTCGCCAAAAATCGAAGGTGCGAGATTCGAAAAAAAAATAAAGAGCATTCGAACTAACTAATTAAAAAATAGAACACAATAGGGATCTCTCACCTTTATCCAAACATGTCTCGGGATACAACAGGGGCGGGGGTGAGCAGGTGGGGAATTTCAGACGATCGACCTTCAGTTGTCGGTCGCAGTTTGAGTGACAGTTTCATTGAAATATCGACGCGCAACGCCCTCTAGCGGCATTCCACACCACCTATCACTCAACTCGTCACTGGGGCTTCCTGTCAACGCAAACAAACACTGCTCTCTGTGGTAGCCGCGCAGAGGCACTGACAATCGATGAGAATCCTATACGAAATTTCGATAACTGTTAATAATCCAGGACGTTTATCGAAAGGGTGCTCTGACGATCGGTGGGCAGGCGGATATCGGGAGCACGCCGGGCGAGTATGAGAAGTGGGAGACGAAAACGCACCGTTTCCAAGCGCTGGTTGCTTAGCAGCATCTACGGACGGTTCGGAATCATCGCGACGGTCGGTTCGTTCCCGGCGACCTCACGGGAGTTAACACTCGCCACGGTTGCCGGAGTGAGGGGCGGGATTGGCGAGAAAGCGCCCTTTTGGCGCATCTCACAACTTCGGTGATGGTTTTTTTTTTTTTTTTTTTTTGGTTTCGAGTTTCGGAATTAAGTTGGGGGAGGTATTTTATAAATTCAAGAAAACGTATCACAGTATTCATACGGTTATGTTTTTAAGATAATATATACTATTATATAATTATTATTATATATTACTATTATATTATCTAATTATATATTATTTTATAATTAGATAATATATATAATTTGAATGTTAATTTAATTAATTATTCAGTGTTAATTTAATAAAAATTAAAAAAAAAAATTGAAAATTTAATAAATTGTTTTTAAATTATTGCAAATCGCTTTTTTTTTTAAATTTTTTTTATATAAATTCAAGGAAACGTATGACACGAATCATACGATTATTTTTATAAAAACTAAATAATATATATTATTTTATTTTTTTGCGAAAATCAGTGTTAATTTAATATAAATTAAAAAAAGAAAAAGATTGAAAATTTAATAAATTGTTTTTAAAATTATTGCAACTCCCTTTTTTTTCCGAGTTTCAGAATAAAGTGGGGGAGGTATTTTATAAATTCAAGGAAACGTATCACACTATTCATAATATCATATATATAAAAATTAGGTAATATATAACATTATTTGAATTTCTGCGAATTCAATTAATAATATTTAAGTACGAATTCAATAATAAATTTCAAGTGTTATTTTAATATAGATTAAAAATTTCCATTGAAAATTTAATAAATTGTGTTTAAATTATTGACATTAATTATTAGATAAGATATTAACGATATATGTATAGCTTCAATAATTTTTTTCAAGAATAATAATATATTTAATTATTGTCATTTTATATGGTATAATAATAAGGATAATTTTTTTTACGAAGTTCAAAAAATTGTTGAAAATATAAAATAGCCAAATATTAATAAATGGATTTAAAAATATACTAAAAATATAATTTATTAATTTATTATTAGAAAATAAAGATGAAGCATTCTAAAGAATAAGAACCTTGAAGAACATATAATAATAATTATTATTTAAAATTATATTAAACATAAATTATTTATATATATTAAACATAATTTTTTTAATAATAAATATAAATTTTTATATTAATATTTTATACATAAATTTTTAATCAACATATTAATACAATTAATAAAATTGAATAGAAATCTTCAATAATAAATTACGCTACGAATAATTTACTAAGCGTATATAAAAAATTTTGTTTAAAATAATACATTCAATTAAAGCATTGTAATACTTAACTTATATTAGTTTTAAACCAAATGAATAAATATATAATTTATCCACTAAAATTAATAAATACTACTCATAGATAAAGACTAATCCCCTATTGAGCATTAATAAACTTACTTAAATAAGCTACGACATCACCTTACTCAGAATGGAGCACATTAGCCAGGAAAATCAAACACATGAAGTGCTTTATTGTGATCAATGGAAGGAAAATTTATTATTTTGGCGCGTTAGACGAAATGCGCGCTACCTCGCCAAGGGAGGCAACCTCGCGGCGAGCGTGACGTCATCGCCACGCGCCGTAGGTCACCAACGTGGGTCCTGAGCGAGTAGGCGTGCGGTCGCCATTGGCCAATGTTGTTCGTCTGGAGTAGCCAATTGGAGGCTGGTTCTTCCAACAGGACCTACACTCATAAAACACCCCCTGAGCTATTGGACGATTATTGATCGAGCACTTGATTGATAGATCCAGAATAACTGGACAGCAGATAATGTGGAGTCAATAGAGTGGACATTGGCATTTGGGTTGGTTAAAAAGTTGACCAATGCTCGAACCTACGTATTTATTATGCATATAAACACTAACTAAAACTTATAATAGTAATTATATATAGTAATTTTACTTACATTATATACAACAAATTATAATTATGGTAGAATCGTATTATATTACATTTTATTTTTATTTTTAAAATGGAAAAGAGGATGGTAAACAAAAAAAAAACCTTTATTGTTTTTTAGTGGTTTTAATTAACATATTTTCACAATAAATAATTTCAGTCACAGTCAGCTAGAAGTTAGTAAATTTAATGCTGTCAATTTTAAAGCTGTTGTTTTAATATATAAAAAAATATTTTAATAATATTGCTAGAATAATCAGCAATTATTAAAAAAACAAAAGGTCATGACCAAATCATTCATTTTTCCTTCCATTTTTAATTTTACAAGTTTAACACTACTAACGGATTTAATATTTTTAATTATTTAATTTTATATTTCATTTAATTTCAATATTTAAAATATGTCCACAAAAATATAAATATAAGCACATAAACAGTAGAACTTTTTTGTGAATAATAATAATAATAATAATGAAAAAGAATTGAGCATTGGTCAACTTTTTAATCAGCCCAAATGTCGACTTTACTTTTAAAAAAATTCTTTTCTTAGTACTTGTACTTCCCCCACACTTAGTACTTGTCCATGATTGCCTATGAAATTGAATACAATGGAGTCGAATATATACAATTTAAGTCACTAATGAATTGAGCCATTAGGACAGCAGCGATAATAATTCCTAATTTAACCATCTGTATGTCTTCATTGAATTATTTTAGAGATCAAACGAAAATCAAAATGGTTTCTTGCGAATCGAATCTTTTTCCGGCAATTCAAGCGAAAAATAAAGTTATTGAACTATTAAAAAGAAAAACACAGTGATTAGAATAAATTTTTAAAATTGGATAACAGCAAAAATTGTTGAAAATTATTTGGATACAATTAACACACTATAATACACAAAAGGGCATGATGGCCGAGTGGCTAGCGCATAAGTTTTAGGTTCGAATCTGGGGAGGTGCCTTGGATAGTGGTTCGGAAGGCCTTTAGTGGTTCGGAATCCACTTTAAACCGAAGGTCCCTGTCTAATAGGGTCGTAGAACGTTGTGGGGGTAGTGCTAAATAAGTAACAGCGGTGCAGACCTTGCTGATGGCATAAAGATAATTGTCTGTGTATTGCCAGGCGGCCTAATGACCAACTTGGCTAGCGCTCTGGCCTTTGGTGCTTCAGGTTCGCATCCTGGCAGTAGCATGGATGTTTGTGAGTGGTTCGGAATCTACATTAAACTGTAGGTCCCAGTCTAATGTGCCCAAAGTTTGCAAAAACTGACAGTAGAGCGACAAACTAAATTGTATTGCCAGCTGCATTAGGAAAATAAAAAACTATAATACACAAAGATTTTTTTTCTGTCTGTTAGCTTTATCTTTTTAGTAGAATTCTCAAAAAATTTATCTCAAATCTTTAGTAAATACATATATTGAAAATTTGTGGTCAGAATTAATTCGCAAGTTCACGATATTTTATTATTTAATTCAATCCTAAAGAAATCTCGGAAGCAAATCTTTCTTTAAAAAAACTTTGACCAGTGACCCTTCAATTAAAATAATTTCTTTTTTAAAGAAAAAAAGAGTGGCTACATAAACACCATCCACGCATGGCTAAACCCATATCCAGCACACCATAATTGATTTTCTTCCTAATGCGCGCTTTTTAACAGTGTCGACAGACCATAAAACAACGCTAATGAAAGGCCGATAGGCAATTTACATATCAAAATGAAGCCTATTAAATAATCGATGAAAAAAAGCCGCAACCTTAAAACCCCGTATTAATACTGAACCGAAAAGAAAAAAAAAAAAAAAAAATCATATTTGTACCGATGACAAGCTATGAAGTCTTCAATGAGCATGTCGTCTCAAATGAAGCGCAACGAAAACTTTTTTTTTTTTTTTCCACCCACCACTCAAATAACAGCATATTTGCGGTCTGAAACCGTACATCAACAGGAAAACCCCACCGTGTGTTTTTACGAAGCTGTACAACAACAACAAAACCCGATAAAATTGCCTCTCAACGCTACAGTGCGCTTTCCAAAAGCCTATCTTTACCATCAAAACAAAATAGTGCACCTAAAAAAAATAGTCGAGAACTTTTGAATGGGAAATTTCACCTTAGCTCTGCCGAACTGCCAACAACGATTTGCGAGACTCTCTTATGAAGTTTTTAATCCGCGTTGACAAGGATATATTATTTTAGGAAACAAAGTAGTTGGCCACATCAGAGCTGACTTACACGATAAAAAAGTCACGCATGGCAAAACAGTCTCCAAACGTTGGGGTAGGGGGGAACGGCGCTCTTATTTATGTCTATTATACTGAGAAAACTTGTAAACGCGAAGGTTTAGCATTAAAAAAAATAAAAAACTTGTAAAGGGTACCGCACCCATACATGCTTATTTCCTTTTCTTTTTCATTTTCCCCCCCATTAATTTCGTCAAAATAAATACATACCGACTTCGACGCCGATCCATAAAGGGCTATTCACTTAGCATGACAAGATTTAACTAATTCTTTTTCCTAACACATTTGTTATCTAATTCAGAACAGATAAGATCATAAATATACACCGCTGGAAATCAAAGAAAGAAACTTGCAGAGCCGTGTTTATTTTATCCATGTTATGGTAGTTCTTAGCGGCTTATACCGTTGTCTATAAGTACCACAAGCCCACCAAAATATCTCGTATTCACAGAAAGACATCAAACAGCAGTAACATTTCTTCATATAAAAAAGGCGCTAAAAAAATTCGGCAGAATTGTCTAATAGCACGGCAATAGCGACATGCGTAATAAACTTCATAAACATGCAAGTCGTTCACAACTCCGCAAATTCATTTAAAATTATAAGAAAGTGACTGTAGTAATATTAACGATACTTCATCGGAGCAGTGGACTTCGTTCATTGAAAACTAGGAATATATGAATGGGCAAATTCAATCAAAATATTCAAGTGGAAAGAAATTCACATTCTAATAAATATGTTGATTGAAAAGGGATTTATTAACTTTAACCAACACACAGAAACATTTAAAGTATTCACTTCTTTTTAACTACATTATACGGGAAAAAAAAGAAGGAAAAAAAAAATGACTAGATAGAACTCTGGGAATGTTTCAATCGAAAGTCGGAGAGTGAAGACTTTCACACTAACTTGTATCATTTGAATTTTCGTATTATTATTGATTATATTTGGAAGGCACCAATTTTCCCATAGAAAGGGAATTATTTTTACTGTAAGTTCATTTGTGAGCAAGTAAAAAATCACAAATAGCGGAAAAAGATCTTAAAATAATGTTAATTACCAAAGAAAATTTTAAGAAATCTTGCCAAAAAATTAATTTTTACTTAAAATCAGAACCTAAGATATAAGCAAATTTCTCCTTCAGAAAAATATAAGATTTCATAAATTATTTGTTTTGACGTATTCATTCCTGTAATTTTCCTTAATAAATAAAAACTATAAAGAAATATGCATTTTTTAAAATAAACGTAACTGTAATAGATTATCATTTTAAAAATGATTGTAAGAAAAAAAATACCTGCAAATTTAATCTTAATTACAGTGCATGCGAAAATCAGAACCCAGAACACCAATAATAATTCTAACCCATCTGATCATCGATTCCAACAGAATTTGGATAGCAGGTACAAATAAAACATTTCAGGAGGTTTTACTAGAAATCATCAAACTGGCTGGCGAATGGTAAAAAGCCAGGGTCTCAGCAACCATTGGCCAATTGGTGCCAAGGTGTAGATTAAGACAGCAGTTGAACATCCTCTGTATCGGGGAAAGTTTACAACATCAACATGCGGCAGCGCGTGGTCCTGTTAAAAGGTAAAGTTACGGAGATCTCGAAGATAAACCCAAAAAAGAACCTAAACACATTGGAAATATAACAGTGGAAGTCAAAACTAAGTGATATACGATCAAGAAGTGACTGCAGCTAATGGCACCTCATTTCCAGGTACTAGGTCCAGATGATGACGACGACGAGAACATGGAAGAAAATGGTGTTTCATCAGTGCCTTTGCCTTCACACAAGGAATGCAATTATGATGCTATTGCCTGGAGAGACGACATAATGCTATTCTAGTTTCCATGCTGATTGTGACACTGTAGGTGCGCCAGCTGTCGTTTCAGCAGTGCAAAGAAAGCCGCACCAATGGTCGCCTTGCTGACAGTCCTGTTGATAGATATATCATCGTTCTGACCGCGATGGCCTCTGTCGTTACGCAAATGAGTTAAGTTGCTGACTCAGAGTATGAGACATGGTAGTTCAAAAATAGAAACCGTACGGACATGCCTGTCTTCTTGTAGGTTAATGTCGATGGATCGCCGCATAGTATTCTATACATTCCTCCTAGAATCAACGATTAGATATTTTCATGACAGCTATGGAATCTTCACCAAGAGAAATTATGTGAAATACCCTAGAATAACAACATCGCAACCCACAAGTCTAATAAACCACGATTCAATTAGAACACATATTAGTAGGCGTTCCCATTTCTTAAGGTAGGTTTCCATCTGATATTAAAATCTCACGTCATACAACGTCAACCAGTCGGACGCTTGTTCTTCCCACTCAGTCTTCGAATCCATTCAAATAAGTACCTCAAAATTATTCAGTTAAATATAGTTGATATTATTGAAATATTTTCATTAAAGAAATTTTACCTTTGCACAATAAAGTTTCCTTTTTTTAAAAAATCTATAACAATATCAATTTAAATTAAAAACTCGCAATAATTTAAAAAAACTTTAAAAATGATATTTACAAAATAAGGTTATGAAAGAAAGAAAAAAAAAAATGCTAAGTGACGAACTGTAATTACAAAAAAAATTAACCAAATAAAGCTGTATCGTGTAAAAATTAATATTTTTATCTCTATTCCAGTCGACCGTAGAAGAAAGTGACGCATATAGACAGCTCGGACACAAAATATCAATCTCGGAACAAATAAAATTTAACAGCTGTTAAAAAATTACATCAAAATTTAAAATTCGGCCGCAAGTTTTCAACAGTAATTGATTTTAAACCTATCATTAAAACCATCACGACTCTTTTTCAAGATGCAAGAAGGCGTTTTCCCATCACTTAATATGCAATGACTTGTCAAACAAGTTAAACAATTACTAGTTTGAAAAAAATACTTTGACTTTGTAATTGAATTAAAATTTTTAACTTAAAGCATAATCGACACTTACAGATAAAGAGAAAAAGAAATGCGATCAAATCCCAGACAAGATTTGAACATTAATCACAATGAGACTGTTGAAAAATGAAAATCATAAAAAAACTTTCAAATGGTTTATTTTTATGAACAAAATAATTGTATTTAAATGTTAACGTTAAGTTATTAGGTAATCAATAAATATAACAATTATAAGTTATTTAAAATTTTAATATTTTTGCCGGTTATGACATCGTACGATTTCTTGATTTGGTTTGGTTTGTCGCTCTACGGTCATTTTGTGCAAACTTTGGGCTAATTAGACAGAGACCTACAGCTTAAAGTGGATTCCGTACCACTCACAAACATACATGCTTCAGCCAGGATTCGAGCCTGAAGCCTGCGATACCAACGACTATGATTTCTTGGAGGTCATGTTAGTGGTTCCATTCTCGCCGTTGTTCGGACGGACCTCTTAAAATAATAAACTGATATGAGTTTTAAAAATATTTCTGATTTGTTTTGCAAAAATATTTTCAGTTTTATTTAAAAAAAAAAAAAAAAAAAAAAAAAAAAAACTTTTCACAGTACTGAT
Source organism: Caerostris darwini (assembly GCA_021605075.1). Lineage (NCBI taxonomy): Eukaryota > Metazoa > Arthropoda > Arachnida > Araneae > Araneidae > Caerostris > Caerostris darwini. The sequence goes on along the minus strand of BPLQ01009022.1, from coordinate 458,669 downwards.
ATCAAGCAAAAAATAAAGCGAGTTAAATATAGATTTAAAATAATAAGCAGCTTCGGAATAACATATTATAATAAACACTTTGAAATTGAGGAATTCCCGCTGCGATAAATATCATTACAATTTTTTTAGATAGTATGTATTGCTCAAATTTCTAAAAATTTTACTTTTTTTTTCAATATTTATATAACGGTTTAACAATACTCAGGAAGATTTTACAGTAAAATTTACCATTTTATAACAGTTATATTTTTTTTAATTAGGTTTACAGTATGATTTTCAAAAACGAATAAGAAACAAAATATTTAATTTGTAGATCTTTTTTTTATCAAAATTCTCATTTTACTCCCTCAACTGAGAGGACTACTATTCAACTATTTACAAAAAATAAATCTATTACATTTATAAATTTCAAAATATTAAATAAAACTTTATTTTACTTTTCTATATATCAAGAGAAATACTTAATAATTAATGAAAAAATCAGTAATCGTTATTAATTTAAAGACAACTGGTTATGATGTTTAACAACAAATAAGAATCAAAGGATTTAATTAGAAAAAAAAACAAAAATAAAAAAAAAAACAGCAATTTGTATGTCACACTCTGAACGTTATATTATCAATCCTAAAACGTAAAAAGTTATCTACAGTGATAAAATAATTATTTACATGTTTTTAGGCATACAATGCAGCTCCTGCCACTGATAAAAACGAAGAAAAAAATAATCTTTTGCAAGTTCCATTTCCGTATCTGGCAGTGCCGAAAGACAAGCAAACGATTTGTGGAGCCGCCCCATCAGCCGAGAGGGAGAGAGCTCACGAATTGACCATTTGTAAGGCCGGCCGTACGTGCCTCATTTGCGAGCTCCCTCGAAGATAGGGAGGGATTTCGAGCCATCAAGATTTTATGGCCCAAATCAATGGCTTCTTGAGCTGGCTTTCGTGACCCGGCGCGCTTTCATGCACACTGGCCAGAAAAAAAAATGGCCACACCAAGTCTGCATCGAAAAAAATTATTCCCACCTATTTTTCAAATGACTGAAATTAAATAAGAAACGATATAATGTGAATTACTATCCGCTTGCTTATAAGAATCTTTTCCAAAATGATTTTTTTTTATTATAATATTTGTAAACAGAACATTATATGTAAATATTGTTATTAAAAATGTACGAACAAGTTATATCGCATGGTAATATTAACTTAAAAAATTGGTTTAACTTCGAGCACCATGGAAACAACCAAGCATACAATCTAATGCAGGGTAGCATCCAAGATTTTGTCTTGGACTGGTTTGTCACTCCGCGGTCACTTTGTGCACATTTTAGGCTAATTAGACCGGAACCTACAGTTTAAGGTGAATTCCGAACTACTAATATACATCCATCCGAATCTTAAAGCCTGTGGTACCAATGGTCAGAGCCTATTGGCCATCAGATCGCTATTTAATATTGGAGATCTTGGATGTAAAATCCTCAATATCTCCAATTTAATATTGGAGATATTGAGGATTTGACCATAACAATTGGACACAAATGATAGAGTTTCTGTATACCGTTTTTAAAAACGTTTACGTGCCTGAAAGTGAGTAGTTTAAGTTGAATTCCGAGCCACTAACGTATATCTATGACACCGCCATGATTCGAACTGAAGCCTGTGATATCAACGGCTTGAACGCTAGTCTATTGGCCATCAGGCAGTAGGATTTTGTCCTGGAGATGAGCTGAACAAGATAAAGCATGACAGTTTATAAAACTTCAATCGGTCGTGCTAAACTGTAAGTAATAAGTTGGAAAGTTGTCTAAAGTCGAAATCCCAGCTTTAATTATTTTATTAATAATTTTTACAGTGCACTAGTTTGGTTCTCATAAATAAAAAAAAGAGAATATTAAAATTAACAAATATTGTAGAAAAATTAAAATTATATATAGAAATTATAAAATTAAATGCAATCTTCTTTTCAAATTTTTGAAAAAAAAAAAAAAAAAAAAAATTGTTGACGGGTTTCACCAATAATTTTTTATTCTTTGTATTTTGTGTTTGTTTTCCGCAGGAACAAATGTAGATTTAATAAATGCAAAAAAATTGAAATGACTTTTTTAAAAATTAGTTTTCTGAAATAAATAAAACCAGATAAAATCTCATTTGCTCCTAAACTGAAAGCGGCCTGATGGCCAATATGCTATTGTTCTGGCCTGTGGTGCCACAGGTTTCAGGTTCGAATCTAAGCAGTGGCAGAGATGTTTGTCAGTAGTTCAGAATCTATGTTGAACTGCAGGTCCCGGTCCAATCGGCCCAACATGTGCACAAAATGACCCAAGAGAGACAAACTAAACCTAAACTGACTGAACTCAGGTCTCGCGATTAATTTTTTTTAGCTATAAAAGAAAAAATTTCAACTCAAAAGTAAAAAACATCTTTTGTCTATTACCTCAAAAAATGGAATAGTTAGATTACACTATTTATTAAGTACAAACAAGACATAATAAAATTTAATCAAACATTGATACATTTCGACTAAAAATCAAGCATTGTAAGTCAAGAAATATGACATATGAAATTCGTATTTCTTTGATATACAAACATAAATAATTAGTTGATTTAAATTATTAGACTGAAGAAACAGAAACCACTGAAAACTATTAAAAAACAAATTTTCCATGGAACATTTTACAATCGTTTAAAAACTTTTATTCGCCTATTTAATAAAAATATAATCAAGTGATTGTGGCCTAAATAAACATTTTTAATTTTAAGTATTATAAAAAAATTATAAAATAGGCATACAAGGAATGAAAATTTTCTCATATTATTGTAAGCGGTCAATTTTGTTTAAAATCTTATCTTAGAGTTTAATATCATCGTTAGAGAACTACTAAATCATCATATTAAATCTATTAATTTGCCATGTTTATTTAAAATAAAGCATAAGAAGTGAGAGATAAGATTTAAAAGTTTAGCAACAACATCAATATAGTGGTTATTAAAAATTATATATTATTGTCAAATAATTTAATCATGATTTCATTAAAATATATATATAAAAAAAGGAAAAATTCAAAATAATAAAAAAATTCAAAATTTAAAACGTTATTAACGGTGAAAAAAAGGTGATGAAATAGACAAACAGATGAACGACAAACAACCGCATCATCCACTATAGAAAGAAAAAAAAACATATAATTCTCGACTAATACTGAACAAAAAAGCTATTTAACTACATTTTCCGATTTTCAAAAGGTACAAATAACATTAAGAAAGCTCAACTAGGCGTGAGACGACGACAACAATACGAAACCTGCAGAATAATTCATCGTTTATTACCCGCACAGAATACCCAATTAACATCTTTTCTTGGATTTTTTTTTATTAATTAGACACTTTTTTTTCTTTAAAAAAAAAAAAATTATTATTAAAGCCAAACGATAACCGGGGGAAAAAATAGGTCAAAGTAACCACCCGTTGGCTGAATTGCGCACAGGTGTGAAGATTTGGCGGAGGATTTTTAAGGCGCAATCAAAGTGCTTTTCTCAGCACCAAGTGGCGGGGTCACCCTCCTGAATTGTCGTCTGCCGGATCATTTATCAAGCCCTCATTTCCGTGGGCGACTCACTCTTTTCTCACCACCCTTCTCCCAATTCGAAAAAGGTGAGTCAGCGGCCTTGGCGCCACTCGCCAGCTTCCTCAAACAGCCGGGGTGGTGGTTGGCGACCTTTTTGGCGGTGCCTGTTGATTGCACTCAAAACATCAACAGTTTGAGAAAAAGATTTGCAATTATTTAAGGTAGGGTCGGCGACAAGCACGGCGAATAAATTTTTAAAAATTAACGAGGAAAATGTTTGAGAAGTTGCCAACAGGAAGGAAGGTGCAGCAGTGCGATGTTGAGAACCGTTGTTGTTGCTCTTTCAAGTTTAGTTTACGAGTGTAAAAAAATTCGCAACACAAATTATAGATATTTTTGCACCAAAATACAAAGTTAATTAACGTGGAGATAAATAATGCAAAAGTAGAAGAAAACAAAAAATTCTACACTAAAATCTTTTCCTATTTTTTTCAATTCCTTCTATTAGCTCACACTCTCCCTATATATATCTTGTTCAAATTTTCCATCGTTCATAAAATACTTCTCATTCGTCCACTCCAGTTCAAATAGATTTTTTAGTAGTGGATGGCAACTTGTTGTGGATGACACTTGATGTTAACAGTTTTTTCAAATATTAATTCAGTAATTAAATTTAATTAATCACTTTTAGTTTTTTTTACATTTAAGTTGCATGTATCTAATAATAGATGGCGCCAGATAAACTTTAAAAATGAACTGAGGACTTTTTGCAATAGAGTGAAAAAAAAATAAGAATTGACTTTAAAAAAAAATATTTTATTACTTGTTATATTAATCTACCTAACTGAACCAGTGTCGTTGCTCTCCAAAACGAAGGAAAGGAATTCGACTTGAAAAATGTAACTCTACGTAAAATATCAAAATTTATAAAAAAATTCGATATTTATTTAATTGCATAGTAAAAAAATGGTAATTTTGAGGCATGATAAATTACTTGGGAATCAAATTTAGCTTTAGCAAATAGCTTTTGGAATCAAATTTAAACATGGCTCCCCATTATCCACTCAAATTTAAACATGAACCCATCGACTAACCTTTCGTTATGATTGAAAATCATCAAAATCTTTCTTCATTTTTCATTGATGATCAAACGCTAATATTTTTAACACGACTAACAATAATTTTAGCTATTTCACAAACGTAAATTGGTACACTAACTTTTAAAGAATACGTGATACTTTTCAATGTATACGTGATAGTTTGGTATATATATATATATATATAATTCAGATTTTCACGCAACCAGAGAGTGCTGATTTTAAATGGCTGACTGCCACCGTTAATTAAGTTATAGTACAATAAACAAGGTAGAAAATTTACAATATTAGTTAGCATTTATTTTCCAAAATAAGAACCATTATATTCTTAAAAATAAAAGATAACAAAATAGAAGTGAAAAAACATTATTGGGATTGGTTTGGCTAGTTGTTCTACGGTCATTTTATGCACACTTCAGGCTAATTAGACAGGAATCTACACAATTTAAAGTGGATTCCAAACCGCCAGCAAACATCTACGCCATAGCCAAAATTCGAACCTGAAGCCTGTGGTACCAAAGGCCAGAGCGCTAGCCCATTGGCCACCCAGTCGCAACATTATTGAATAAAAACAATTTCTTTATTTAAAGAGAATTATTTTAAATCTTACTTTTAGTTCTGCAGAGATATTTATTTTTAATAAAATTTATAAAAGCTAAAAATGTTTGAATTCCTGCAACTAGGCAACATCATGTCATATCTGCTAGTGACACCGTAAAATAACTCACAGATCACTCTTTCCAACTTCCATTAGATGTTTGGTGGTGGTTCGGATTACACGTTAAACTGTAGGTCTCCATCTATTTAGCCTACAGTGCGCACAAGATGACCGTAGAGGGACAAACCAAACCAATCTTCTGTTCTGTGCACGCTCAGAAATGGTTTTCCATCACTTGAAAGTAAAGAGTTACAAAATCTTTTTTTTTTTTTTTTTCCTAGTAGAACCTTAGGTATTTTAAGAAAAGCTTTTGAGAAAAATTATTGGAAAGAAAACCATCATCGTCTTCTCACATGTACAGAATATGAAAAAACCAGAAATATGGATACAACCCCCGGTACCACTCAGAAATCCTCTCCCCCCATCTTCGTTAAAGCTGCCTAATCTGGCATCCGAGGCGCTTCTCCAGTTTAAAGTTCATCCCCAAAACACACACAGTGGGGGCGACACACACACTTCACAGTATCACCTTCCCAATTTACAACACCCCGCCCCCGCCGACTTCTTGCTCCAGTCCTTTTCTTAATCGAAACCTTCGTTAGGCACTATCTCCTTCACCTGTCTTCCGAATAGCAACGCTCGTGTCCGTCCTGACGTCTTCGGATCGATAATTAAATCTTAAAAGGGAAGGGGGACTTGACATTTTATCGTCTGCCGGTGACAACCCCCGCCAAACAAAGGGATGGAAGCCGGTTCCGGTTCCTCTTTTCTCTTCCGAAAACGAACGTCCAAATGTCTGTCGGTCTGGTGAGTGACAAACCCTCCTCCCTCCTTTCTTCCTTTTCATTGGTGCTGGGGGATGATGAGTTTGGTGGGTTTTAATATATAGATATATATATATTTTAGGATATTCGCTGCTGAATGTTTTTGTTAAAGAAGGGGTACCCACACCCCCCTTCTCGCCATTCCACGTTTCGAACCCGTTTGGCTTTTGTCTTTGAATGACAGTCAAGTGTTTTACAGTTTGGATTTAAAAATGTTGCTGATAATGTCAATTTCCATAAAATAAAAGGGCTTTTATTTGTTGCTGTCATTATTATTAACACAGCTTTTGTTTATTGGAATAATTTAATAAAAAAAAATAATACTGGCGTTTTGTTGAAATACTTTTCCTAAACATGAAACATTTAATAAAATAAAAGATGTTTTTGTGTTTACAGAGATATAAGCAGAAATGCTGTGCATAAAAATAAATAAACGTTTGTGCAGCTAATTTAAATGTATAAAAATAAATTTAACTACGTTTATTTTAGACATTGTAGCATTTTTTCTCACGAGAAGAATTTTGGTATTTCATTCAAAGGAGAGATGCATGCATGTTATTTGACAAATATATATTAAACCCATCACTCAGATTTGACAGCAGACGAGCTTTATTATGAGCAGTTATATTACATGCAATTAGTGTTTTGTACTAATGAGAACAACCTGTCACTCAAATCTGATAGCAGATATTCGGTATCATGTATAATGAGGAAAGTAGCAGAAGGTCTGTGCGACCTTCACAGGTCAAAACAACTACCGATTGAATATGAATTATACTATGAGTTGTACCATCGTGACTGGGGATAGATCACAAGTTGAGAAATGTCTACTCCAATGAGAAGTGAACTCTTAGAGGAAGTTTAAGCCATATCTAATACACCAACACACAATTTCTTATCACTTGTCGATTTATTATTGATTCATTTTGCAACATGAATATTTGATAACCAGTTCTTATTGATTCTCATTTAAAAAATAATAATGATATAGAAATACGTATTTTTATAAAGTTGAAAAACAAATTCATAACATGGAAATTATTCAAAATTTTTATGAAAATTATTCTTTAATAACTGTTTTTAAATACAGAAAATGAATTATCTGTATTTTGTAATTTTATAACTAAAGAATTAATGGCAGAATATGAATATCCATTTATTTTCTAAATAAAATCTCGTACTTGTCCAAGTTATTACTTAAAATATTTATACGCAAAATACTATTAAATGACTAAATTATACTACTAAAACGATATAACTAACTGTACTACTAAAAACTATAGTGAACTACTATTAAATGACAAGTAAAACTGTATAAAAATACTGTAATTTAAATTCAAAAAAATGAAACGATATCCACATAGATTGTTACAATAGAATATAAAACAAAATCCTCACATAAGCAAAGATAATTTTTTTTTAAAAAAAGTAAAGACTTATAAAGCAACTAGGCAAGTGAGGAAAAAAAATTTAACAATTTTTTTACACAATTCTTCTCGACAGCCGATAACCGAATAAAAGTCTCTAAAATACATATTTATTCCAAAAAAAGTCCACTTCCATTTTAAATATCTGGTGCACCAAGAGGGAAAAAAAGAAGTCTATCCCATAATCTTTCACAAACAATTTTGCGTCAACTCCCACGAAGACGTCGCTTTTTAGAGAAAGAAAGACAGAAAAATAAATCAGAGAGGCCGAATTCAATAGTAACAACTCACTCGGCACTTTGGGAAAGAAGCAAGTTCTTCTTTTTCCGCGTAGTATGTATACTCGAGAAAGTCGTTTGATTTCGCGGAAGGTTACATCCGAGCAAGTAGCAACAAGTGTCATATTGTGGTGTGTGTGTGTGTGCTATCAAATCAGTAGACCGCGTATGGGTTTATCTCTACACATGACCAACCAACCTCTTTGGACCAGGTCTTTTGCCTCGAGTGCCTGTTGATGCAGGGGTCTTTCAGAGTTCTTTTTTTCTTTTATTTATTTAGTTTTTATTTCTTTACACCTTTCGTCACGATGACCAATGATATACATTTTTTTTTCATCCCCCTCTTTGGCGTGAAGAAGAGTTGTGGTTTTGTTTTGTTTTTTCTTTTGCAAAGGTTCAAGCAACGGATATTGTTCATCGTTCCATGTCTAATTGAATTCGGTCGTGGTCTCCGAACGTTCACGTTGGAAAAGAAAAAAAAAAGAAACATTCAAGTGACAATTACCTAACAGGGAAGGTTTCTTGTACATTTGGATACATGCTGATGCTTGTCGGAATTAAAATAATTACACTGTAGCAGATTTTATAATCATAAAATTTGCATAAATCTTTGTTTTAAGTGAGGGGTGAATAATAGTTTTATTATTGTAAAACATAATAAAGATATTTTGCTTGGGATGAAATTTATAAAGTTGCCGTTAATTTTGGCAAAATTATTGCTTTTGATCGTTATTAATCACTTAAAATCGAGATAGTTAAATTAGAGGAGGAAATATTCCAGAAAAGTTATTCACATTCAATAATTTAATGAATATTCTTATATATATATTTTAGGAAATATTTCATGACAAGTATTTTGTCATATGTTACAAAATTGAGTCACATTTTATAACAATTATAAGAGATGTTTATTTGTTTAATACTTTTTGCAAACAGAAAGTTTTTGAAACAAAAAATTAATTGTATTTTCTAATTTAAATAGATCTTGCAACAAAACAAAATATTATATATAAAAAAAAAAATACTTTTAGGTGTTTTCTGGTAGAAAAAAAATATTGTGTTGAATATCAGTAATGTTAGTACCATTAGTTTTGAGTATTTAGTTTGTCGCTCTACGGTCATTTTGTGCCCACTTTAGTCTAATTAGACCGGGAACTACAGTTTAACGAGGATTCCAAATCACTAGCAAACATCCTTGCCACAGCCAGGATTCGAACTTGTAGTATCAACGGCCAGAGAGCTAATCAATTGGGCATCAGCCCATCCGTGATTTCAATTGAGATTCTTATTTTCAAATCTTTACATCAAATACAGAGTACAGTATGTTAGGTTTTCTATTCATATTCAACAATATAAAAATCGCAGGGCATGGTAGCCTGTGGTACCAATGCCCAGAGCACTAGCCAATTGGCCATCATGCCGCGAAGACGCCCATGAGATGTTTGGTTCTCGTTTAGAAGTACCCTTAGAGCAAGTAGAATGGGCTCTATAGTGATTCCCCATTGTTAATTCCGTATACTAGCCCCAGAATAGGGACGTAAGCCAAGTATCCAAACAGCAGAGTCAGAATAAAATCTTGGTATATGATCAGTCATGCTAGCATATCTCAGTAAAGTACGAAAAATTTAATGGTTTAAAATAAGGTTGGAGATACCTCTTTCTCATTAGATATTATGTATCCAATACTTTTACAATTTTTAATTAAAAAATAGAATTTTAAGCAATGACAACCAATTATCATAATTTCCCTGCGTATAATCTGTGGATTATAAGCTAAAAAAACCTTAAAATTTAGAGGAGTATATTATAGGTCGCTGTGTACAATTTATTAGAGGTTTTTTTTCCTAGAAGTGTTAAAAAAATTCAATAAAACCGCCATTTTTGCTAAAAAACAGAACTTCGCTTGAGAGAAACACAAACAATATAAACACTAAAAGGAGGCATAACAATTGTGGATGATGGCAGGGAGTCGTATTTCCGCAAAATTAGACAAAATGCGACAACGATCCTATATCGGTGTGTTAAAAAAGGTTTGGGATAAAGATATAGGTAGGCCAAATTAACATGAGTTATGCTTTTGATCAAGATTTTAATTTGTAATAAACCATGAAAATTACAAATCATCGGAAAAATGTGGTCACTTTTGCTTTTTACCATAGTTCGTCAATGCATATCTACGTTCTGGTTTCTCTTAAATTTCTACATTTATAGTTGTGGTATTTGATATTAGAAACCAATTAAGATCCAATCTAATTAAAAAAGGAACTAAAATTTTACTATACAAAACTCTTATAAGACCAATATTAACATATACATCTGAAACATGGTCACTAACAGCAGAAGAAGAGAAAATGTTAGCAATCTTTGAAGAAAAGTGCTACAAACTATTTTTGGTGGTATTTCAATGACAATGGAAATTGGCGTAGAAGATACAATTTTGAACTTTACAAACTTTTTAGAGATATTGGCATTCTAAAATTTGTTAAACTGAACAGAATGAGATGGGCTGGTCATCTCATGAAAATGGAAGGTGATAGAGCTGCTTTGAAGGCTTTCAATGCAATCCCTTTTGGACCAAGGAAAAGACCAAAAAAGCGATGGGTCGACTGTTTAGACTCTGATTTTAATGTTATTAAGATCAAACTGGAGGTCCACGGCCAAGACAACAGGATCTTCAAGGCTGGATCTTTTAAAGAAGGCCAAGGTCCACAACGGGCTGTTGAGCCAGTTATGATGATAATTGTGGTATCTAAAACGTCTTTTAAAATTGAAAAACGATTTGTTACTGTTATAAACAAGATTATAAAAAAGCAGAACTTGGATGGTATACGGCCCGCTAGAGATCAAAGCACGAATCATACTCATGTACTATCAACAACTCTGTTGGTACTGCACGAGATCTGTTCAGGCTGAAAATTAGGCTTGCGGATTAAAGACAAGAAATTGCGGCAGTCAAAAATTGAATAGAAATCACGATAAGTAAATGGCTGTTTTGAAAGACTCCAAGAAACCTCGAATATAATTTCCCTCTTAAAAAAAAAGTCTAAAGACAATGTTTCATAAAAATCTGTCAATAAGGTACCCGCCATTTTCTTCCTTCTTTCTCTCTCTCTTTCAAAAGAAACCGAAAGATAGATAAATAAAAAAAAAAGGTGGAATTAAATAGGAAGAAAAAAGTAGAAAACGAGCGACATAAAGAAAAAAAAAAAAAAAAAAAAAAAAACACAAAGAAATTCCCATGATGATTGCTCCGTGGGTAAGCCAAAGACTATAGATCTGCATTTGTCAGCCAAGACTGTGCATTGCTGAATTCCTAATGGCTTAACAACACAGATGCGGCCGTTATGAAACGTTGGCGCCAATTCTTAATGATTGCGAAGAAGGGAGAGATAGAGAACGAAAGAAATGGAAGGGAAAAAAAAATATGATAAAGAGAAAGGAATGAAGGGAAGAAAGAAAAAAAAAAGAAAGGAAATCCTGAATTTTGCTCCCGACTAAATCCGTTTAATGGCCCCTACAGAGTTTCTTTAACTGGCACAGAAAGTAGTACTTTTTTTTTTTTTTTTTTAATATACACATATTTTTTGTGCATGTCAAATCCAGTGGGTGCCTATTAAAATAAAGTACGATTCGAAAAGTTGATGGGGGGGGGGGTGCAAGAGACTGGCTGAGATAAAAACAAGAGAAGACGGGGGTGGATGGAAAGGGAAGGGAAGAAGAAAAAAAAATAATAATAAAAGATTAAAGATTTCTGCCGATGAAATATGATGCTATGATGGCTGATTATGCAAAGAAAGGGGTTTGTTTGAATAAGGATTTTGATATTGATTGTTTTTGAACGGCCTCGCATTTCAACAAGTTACATTGCAGACAGTTGGTTTCGTAGAGCGAGGAAAGAGGGGGAAAGATTCAAAATAACTCAGTGAGATAGAGAGGGAGGTTTGATTTAAAGAGATGGGAAGGCCTTTTTATTTTTTTATTATTATTTTCTTCAGTTGGGGTAATAAAAGCGATCATTTGTCGATTTTTGGCCAGCAACGCAGAGATCGATCAGTATTTATTGGAGAGCACTTTAATAATTCATTTCACACTTTGGAAAAATTGTAACTCTATAAACATTTGATGGTAAGTTAGAAGCGTAAAACAAGTAAAGAAACTTGGAAAAATTTGGTTATGTGTCATTTAAATCCAATTTCTTATTGAATTATAAGAAAACTCCAACTCAAAACTCCAAATAGCATCAACAATGTATTACAATGTTTAGAGTGTGTACAATCGAACACGTAAGAACTTGAAGATATTCTTGAATTACCACGAAGAAATTTTTAAACAGTAGACGTCCGATTGAATGAAAATTGCACAATGCGTTGCCAGTTCCGAAGATGTGTGAAAACACCGAATTACCATAAGAGAACTATTAAATGACAGTCATTTAATAGTATGCCTTATACAAGTATAACACAACGTCAACGAGTGATGCCAATGATGACTTATGATGAAGAGTTACAATCATATACCATTTACGAAATTAATTTTTCATTTGTGTGCTTTACCCTTTAAAATTTCCCACCCCAACCCACATTTAAAAGAGTCTGCTGTGCAAGCTGAAACAGTAAATGAAATACAATCAATAGTAGGAGGAAACTTTCAATTCTTCAATATTTTTAATGACGCAGAGTGATTTTTTTTCTTTTTTTAAAGATCCAGTTTATTAAAAAAAATCATTGTGATGAATATTAAAAGTTTTAGGACATAACATGACTGTTTAAAACGTTGCTTTGTTCATATATTTTTTTTTAATGAAATTTTTTATATTTTTTCTTTTTTGAAATAGGCATTATACAATTTTTCAATTTAAATGAATTCTGAATTTTTTTAAATAATATTTCTGGTTTGCCAGAACATGAATCACCGCAGCTATATTTAAAGTGGGTTTTCACCAGATACTAAAGTCTCACATCGTAGAATACTAGCCAATCGGAAGTTTGATATTCTACCCACTCAAGCTTCTAATTGGCTAGCATTCCATGATGTGAAATTTTAGTATTCTATAGAAACCCACCATTAGAAGAATACTTAGATATGAAATAAAGCTACTTTCTTTATAATGCAAAAGTCCGTGAAAATGTAGCCTGGCAAATTACTTGCAAACGTTAAAAATTTCGTGACATGAAATTTTAGTATACTGTAGAAAACTACCATTAGAGTCTTCAGATAAGAAATAAAGTTATTTTCTTTATGATGTAAAAATCCATAAAAAAGTAGCCTGGTAAATTTCTCGCAAATGTTAAAAATCTTATATTCATAAATGCAACTTTGTATTATTGTATTGAAACCATTGGAAACTTTTTAGATACTGAAACCGTACCGACACAGTTTTTTCCATATAGATAAAGTAAAATCACGATACTTAAATGAGAAACATGAATGAAAAGATGATCAAACATCTGGTGAAAACATTCCAGAATTTTCTATTGGGTTTTGAGATTAAATTTAGTGGAATAACAAGTTTTATGCTACCTGGGAGGTTTCTTTTTCTGTTAAGGATACAAATGGCCACTTCATTAACTTTCGCTCAGAAGTTAAGTATTTGCTGCTCCAGAGAATGGCAGATTGTTGTGGAGCCATCATTACCATTATCATTAGTGTTTATATAATGGCTAAATATTCTCGATACACACCAGCTGTCACGTTTTTCTCACAAATAATTAAGATATTCATCTCTTCATCGTCCAACTTTCAGTGCTTCAAGCAAGACATTTTTCAGAAATATTTGGCAAGTCATTTGTATCACTTATGATTATTTTCAAATTTATAATGTGTACAGAAAATACTCAATTTATTATTGACTGATTAACCTACTGATATGAGCGTAAGTTTTTACTTTGAATAAATTATGTTAATAATATATTTTAAGTGAGAACATATGTAAATTCAAATAACAATAAATGAATACACTTTTTAAATCCATTATTTTTTATTAATATTTATCTTCGGGCGGAATAGTACTAACAGAATAGAGATATGCAAATTATAATCCAAAAAAAAAAAATTTAGAAGAGTAGGACTTTTAATAATTTACATCAAGAATTTAAGAAATACGCGATTTAATCGGGAAAATTGAAATAAGTAATGAAATCTACAATAGTAACAAAATTTTTTTTTTGCTACTCAAGCATTTTTGCGAATATGTAACATCCGTGAGCCTCATGGACCACTCATGTATTCCCCAAACAACCCACCGACGGTGAATGATGAGAGGATAAAACGTTCCTTGAAGACTTTTCATGGTAATTGTCTAAATTTGAGTGTCATATGGAAAGAAATCTCGGAAAACTTCAACCAGGCAACTCAACTAAGCTCGAGACGTGTTTTATACATATTGCCACAATCTCCACCGAGTCTCTTTGTTTCTGAAAGAAGTGATTACAACAATGTCGCCAGCAGATACTAACCTAGGCAATCCTGTATGCTAGCAATACACATTACCACCGGCTACTAAAGCATTTTCATTATAATATGCGATTGTATTTTCGAGAGCTTTTTTTTTCTCCTTTTTAAGTAATGTCTTTCTTCTCAGCTATTTAAATATGCATATTATATTAAGGTGGAATGGGGTGCTTAAAAGTTACAGTTATAAAACTGCATGACATAATGATCGTTAATTCCTGATTTTCTGACATTTTCAACAACGTTGTAAACACTCACCTTTCGTTAGTTGCGCAACAAGATGGTGAGAGTTTTTGCAAATATCAAAGATTGGTTTGTCGCTCTACAGTCATTTTATGCTAATTAGACCGGGACCTACAGTTTAACGCGGAATCCGAACCACCAAACATTCGTGCCACCCCCCTGATCTGAGCCTGAAACCTATGGTACCAAAGGCCAGAGCGCTAACCAATCGGCCGTCAGGCTGCAAATATTATATATGTATTGTACTGCGATTTTCTTTAGATGAAGATGTTTGAATTATGAATTATATTGCAGTAAAATAATTAATATCACATGAACATATGCATTAATTTATCGAACATTTGAAATCTTTCAAACATTTCTAAAAAATTGATGTATACACTCATACATTGTTACACTAATTCTGATATCGAAAAATTTATATGGAATTTTAATAAAAAATTTTCATCATAATATAAGTTCTAACATTGACGAACTCGAATAATTCAAATTTTATATTGATACTTTATTAATATTATCGGTAAAAATAAAGCAATTCTGTGGGTGGTATAATTTTTCACAAACACGGAAAAAAATAAAACGTTACCATGATGCTCACAAACCAAATTCGAATGGCAGTCATCAATCCATTTTTGACATTCAGTTGCACATAAACGTATGCCCATTGTCCAATTGAATGGCTTTTACTTTTTGGCATAAATTAAAAATAAAATTTTTGTTTAAAAAACTTCTAAATAATGACCAATGACGAAGGAACACAGAGTCATTTCATTTAACACTAAACGGACATTCGCATTCATTAAAATTCAATCTCATTCATAAAATATTTTTAATAATAAGGCAAAGGTTATTAGAATGGAAAGAAAGCCTAGGCTCATCATCTTCTTCGTCTTCTTAATTTGCAAAAGTTTGTTGTTGCACAATGAGGCGCAATTAATTGCTACAACTTATTATAAACGAAAAACCAACCGGGGAGGGATCTTCAATGATGCGATAAATCAGACTGTTCCATTGTCACTGCTCACGAAAGGTCACACGGGGAGACCAATTATGAAATACTTTGTGTCCATAAATCTTCGAATGTGCAACTATATCATCAAAAAAAATGAAGAAATATATATATATATGTCGGGGCATAAAATTAAATGTTATTTAGGAATAACAAGAAGCAGGCATGGGTAAAAAAGTGCTGTTTTTTCCAGGAACATCCCCCCCCCCTTCCATGGCATGATACAATGAAGAGGGGGGGAGGGTCGAGCCTAGAGCCCGGGCTACTCGGCGCCGTGTTTCGCCCATCCAGGTGATTGATAGTTGTGAATCTTTAGAACAAAGGCCATCCATAATGGTTGCAACCAACCTTCGCTCCTCGGGTTAAGGCTGACTCAGGCTGTGGATTCTGTCTTATAAATTGCGGTCAGTCAGACAGAGTGGACTGACACATCAAGTACCGTGATCCATACGGGGGGCCGTCCCCTCAGTGCGACGGGGCGGTGTTCGTAGGTCGCGGACTGCCATTATACGAAATCGTCCCTCGTCACGATGGTATCCGGACAAGACAACCACTTATGAGACATAAAAAGATAAACATCGAGTCGATCATTCCAGAATGATAAGATAAAATTAGTTTAAACTAAGTACAGTGACTCTTCGTCACATCGCATTTGTTGAGAAATTAAAATGCTATATAAAGAATGATTTTCCAAAAAATTTTGCTATTTTTCTTTCTCGAAATGTTCTCGATATAACGAGTAGCTGTAGTATAAATCCTCCTCCTCATCAACGTAACAGCCCCATGGTGGGCCAAGGGCGTCTGCCCTATTGGCTGATTTTGGACGAGAGATATTTTATTTTTACGGGATAGGGTTATCAGCTCTACGCCCAACACTCTGCAGTAATATTAGACCAGGATCTACGGTTTAAAGAGGATTCCGAACCACTAAAACATCCCCAGCACCCCTGGGACTCGAACCCGAAACCTGCGGCACCGAGTGCCACAGCGCTAGTCACGCGGCCATCTGGCGCCGAAGTATAAATAGCTTGCAAAAGCGGACAAGAATACGATTCTCGTTGATGGCATAGACTGCAGTGTATTGTACAGATTGTTGTATCGACTTACTATTTACTGCCATATTACACGCAATTGAAAAAAAGTTACTGCTAAAAATTGTATTCCTGAATGAATTAACTGCCTATTCTTATCAACAGTTATTCAAGAACAACATTAACAATTCGAAGAGGTTTCAAGTTAGAGAGGTTGTCAACAGTTTTCCAAAACAGTAAATTAAGTACTGATTTCATCCCTTCGTTTTTGTAATTGATAACAAAAAAATTTTATCTTCAAAAGTAATAAAATATTTTTAAAACGTAAAAATATTTCAGAAAATTAAAAAAAAAAAAAAAAAAAAAATTCTTCCCAAAATATGAAAAGTTAATATGTATCTCACAAATATAATCTTTTTCTTTTTGTTAATTAAATGAATTAATTTTGACTTCACACCTTAATAAAATTTAACGACAACTATATTAGTCAATAAAATGAATCTCCCGAAAAAAGAAAAACAGTAGCAAATAAAATAAAAAGTTTAAATTAAAAAAAAAAAAAAAAAAAAAAAAAAAAAAAAAAAAAAAAAAAAAATTGGAATTGCTGTATATATTCTTATGAAAGTATAAAAGCATAAATGATACAAAGTAACACATTTCATAAAAAACTTAACCTCTGAATACAATTGATAACATACCAAGAATTTTAAACAAAAGGGAGAGGGGGGCACATGAAACTTGCAATCTATGGACATGAATCTTCTAACAACAAAGAATATTATGACATATGTTAAGAAACTTATATAGAACTTAAATTTAATAAACTCATAAAAAGACAAAAGCAAAACAGCTTATTCAAAATGTAAATTCATCAGTAACTTTACTTCCCTAGAGACTGCCAACAAGAAAAACCAATTTTTTTTAAAAAAAGAAACTGTAAGACGAACAAGACAAAGATGATACAAAAACTGAACATAACTATTTTCTGTTTTTTTCTGCAATACTTCCCTCTCCTCTTGGGCCGAGTGCCATCTGGGGGCCTCCACCATCCATCCATCCAACCAAAAGAGAAGCAAGCAACAATCAAAAACTAATGGTTGTCAAATGAGCAGGTAGGGCTCCCCTCCAAGAACAGACTATCCCCGAGCAACCTTCGGGCTCAAGATATCGTTTGTCATCGACTAATTGCCACGTTTAGAATCGAAATCCCAGTCGTCTACTCACCATTATCATCAATGCTGCTTGCTTCTTTCCACCATTACTTATTTGTTGGGCCAGAGTCCGTGGAAAAAAGTCATTGGGGCATGCTGTGAAATGTTCCAAACTGTGACTGACAGGTTTCAGGCCTAAGGTAAACCCGACTCGGACGAAAGATCATTAACTTTCAGGTGACTTTCAAACGATTTTAATGATCAGCTGTCCCAACCTCCCTTCTTCAGTCTTCGCTTTCGTGGCCATTTCCTTACTCCCCCCTTTTTCTCGCTACGAATATCCAATTTTTTTTATCCCCTCAGAGGGTTCTTTAGCCCTTTTATTCTTACCTTCCTACTTCACTTTCATCGTTAGAATTCAGTTAGTACTTTTGGTGTAGTTCTAGCTTACATTTTACTTACTTACAACTGATAGATTTTTGATGATTGTAGCAGGAAGAATAAAGGGTTTGTTTTCTTTATTGACTTAATATGAAGTTTTCCAATCCAAATAATATAATAATGGTTCTGAATATATAATAATAATTTATACAGATAAAAATATAATAACGGTTCTGGATCTCTACTATTCTACGTTGCTCAAAAGTGTATAAATAACATCGATATTTATTGTGTTAAATTTTCACTAAATTGCAAAATGATCACTAACCCATGATCTGCAGTCGATTTTAAACAAATACAATAGGAAAAAAAAATGTCAAAATGTCATTACTAAAGTAAAAAAAAAAAAAAAAAAATTTCTTTCTTTTTTTTTTTTAACTTGGTATGAAATATTTTGTCATGAATTATGAAACATATTTTTTTTTTATTCCATTCTCTAAAATATACATGTATTATTATCCAAGTGAAGAATTTGATGTGTGATATTACATAAATTTATTTAGCATTTGATACAATTTTTGTAGTAATCCATCGTAAGGTTTTTATTCATGAAATTTTTCTTCTTTTCCATATTCATCGATATTCATAAAGGTTTGTTTATAAATGTATGTTGATTCAAACTGATTTGTCAATTTTTAAAGTATAATTTCGCAACAACGACATCTGATTTTGCAAGTGCAATTTGAAAAAGAACTTGTTTGGGGAAATAGAGATCGACAAGTATTACGTTAATAGGAATCCTGTATCCAGGATAACAAGCTATTAACTAAAGATCTGACTCAGGAAATTAGCAAATCTTTATGCGACCTTCACAAGTCGACACAACTACAGATTGAATATGAACTATATCGTGAGTTGAGAAATGTTTACTCCAATGAGAAGGGGTTTTGTTTGTCGCTCTACGGTCATCTCGGCCACACGAGGGCTAAGCAAACCGGGACTTACTGTTTACAGTGGATTCCGAACCATTACAAATATTCATGGCACTGCCGGGACTCGAACCTGAAACCTGTGGTACCCAGCGCCAGAGCGCTAGCCTCTTGCCCCCCCCAATGAGAAGCGAGTGAAGCTACCCACGGATTTTCTTAAAAAATGGTTTTTGGTGAAGAAAAAAAAGTTCTGCGATGAGTCGCCTAGAAGTGTTGTTTTTCTTTTTTACCTGAACTGACTGAATAGGCTGAAGTTTCCGTTTGTTTCTCAAACTGAATCCGTTGTGGTTTCGTTCATCACGCTGTGTGACATTCATTTAAGGTCTGCCGCATACGAGCAATTAGATTCGACGTAGACTCGAGAATTCTGAAAAATATCCGACCTCGCAGTGAACTGTAACTGTGATTTAATGGTGCACTTCTGATCAAATTTTATTTTTCATTTTCCATTTCTTTATATAATAACCCACGTTTCATTATTTGTACAATAAAAATTAAAGTATTCCCATGAACCTGAAAGTGGCCCTCTTCTTGAAACGATTATCGGAACGAACGGAAACCTTCTGCCACATTCTATACGTTTCCGCAAACAAAATCTAACGCAAGTTCTTGCTTAATTAATTTAGACATCTTAAAAACCGCCGGAATCAGTTTTAGCATGTCACAAAACCAAGCGTAACTCAAAGACTTTTGACGTCAAATTTCACACAGATGTCAAAGGACAGTACCAACGACTTAAAAAAGAAAAGAAAAATTGAAATTCCATAAGCGCCGGGAAATTTAAATTGAAAATCAGTCTTACTTTTTGGACACAGCAGTAAATGTTACAGATAATATTCGAAAGCGTGTACGTGTGTTTGTAGTCTTTAATAAAACTGTATCCCTGAAATAAAACAGTATTTTATCATCTAACAACAGCGATCCTCGTATGTAGTATAAACATATAAACTGAAATATTAAACTGTATAAAACTCATCGCATGATGCAATCAATATCTAATCAAAGTTGAACGACTCAGCACAAACGCCTACATAAGTTTCACGAAAAATTGAATTTAAAAATGCAAAGTAAAAAGCTCAGCTCATTAACAAACAGATAGTAAGCATAAAATTAACCAAACAGGAGACCCTCTGCCATTGTTCCAAGGCATGTGTAACATGAATATGCATTAAAAGGACGGAAAAAAAAAAAAAAAAAAAAAAAAAAAAAAAAAAAAAAAAAAACGAAGTAATGAATTTTTGGGCTAATGAGTTTTTCAGAATGTTTAAAATATCGAAAGGAACATATGATAATTAAGGAGAACACTATAGCAGGAGTTTTTAATGAGAATGCATCTAATAATGAATAAAAAGTAATTAAAGTATAAAGAGTTTTCGGTATATATAAATATGAAGAAAAAAAAAAAACATTGCTTGTTCGTGTGCTACGTGGAATTTTTAACTGCAGAGATCATGGAAATAAATTTAGTGTGCATAAATTTGGAGATTTAATTTAAACACGATGTGATTATTTGCGCATCAGTACACATGAAAATATTACACAAGACTTTGAATAAAAAATCTATATGATACATTTTCAGAAAAAGTCATGTATTATTTCAAATATTTCATTATGATTTTAAATTAATATACTGTTATTTACTTTTAATATTAAAATTAACTTACTAACTTGTAATAATAAAAATTATTTTAATCATAACTATTAATACAATATTATTAAAAAAATACTATAATTTACATAAAAATCTTATATCTTTGAATAAATGTTAACAGCATCAAATTAAAACGTGTTATTGACAAACAAATAATAATAAGTTATAAATAAATGGTTTTCAAGTACCAATTGATACTTACTTATACTAATTGCTACTTTTCCCAACATTTTATATACAATAGGGTAAAATGCTATAAATATTTTTTCAAATATATATTTAACAAAGTAAATATAATGTACATGGACAATTTTATTCCGTTAGGTAGCCTTACTATCAATGCGAGGCGTTTTACTCACGTAGACATAATCATCATCAATTCTCCTCTTAAAAAGTGGCTGTACGGCGCTCTCCAGCGTGTTCGAATCAGAGTCTTCCAAGATTCTAACTACGCGCAGCGGGCCGATGGCCAATTGGCTACAGCTCAGTCCTTTGGTACCACAGGCTTCAGGTTCGAATCCTGGCAATGATATGGACGCTTTTTAATAGTTCGGAATCCACGTTAAACCGTGAGTCCCATTCTTAATCAGCCCAAAGTGTGCACAAAATGACCGTAGAGCGACAAACCAAACCAAATCTAACTACGCCCATTACTACTGTGCCGAGTCGGGCTTTTAACGCGTCTGAAACGCCAATCCGAACCCTTCATAAAGAACTTCTTAGGATACTTAATTTTTAATGCAATTCATTTGGGTCATTTGATGACTCATTTGAATTCCCTTTCAAATAATTCACACATGAGACATCTATCTGTACTACCAATAATTAACTCATTTGAATCTACATTCGAGACTTTGAACACAATAATATATTTATCACATTCGAAAGAGAATGCGAGACGTCTATCAATGCAACACCAAGGCCAAATATTTGCCCGAGGAATCCGGCAGTCACTCGAAATCACGACCTACACAATTTTCTAGAAGATTAATCCCGTCTTAAAAATCACCGGGCTGTCGAAATAAACAGGTTCCTGGCACTTCCATCCATAAGTACCGGACATCCATCTTAGTCGTTTTTTACAATAAATAGTACACGATCGTCCTGTTTAAAAATAAACTTCCTCCTCGGAATGCAATGCGCACTTTTTGATGCAGAACACGTTAACTGTTTTTTGACATAAAGTTACTGAGCGGTTCTCCAGACAGATATAGTATGAACTCCATTGGATACGAGAGATATACGAGTTTCATTGGATTGCATAGATTTACCACTGTGTTTTGCAGTCTATTTTCGTGCGAATTTTTTTTTTCTTTTTCTTGAGATGTCTTTTAAAAGTAACAGAAAACTTGCAAATTTTATTATACGATTAAATAAATAAATAAAAAAAATAAATAAAAACAAGTATGTAATGTATTTCTGATTAAATAAAATAGCATCAGATTTGAGTGTTCTGTATATGTTCAGAATTACTTCACTTATTTGAGTCTCAAGTAAATGGTGAATGAAATATATTGTATAAGTCAACATTTAGATATGCATAAACTATCTAATAAGCCTCAAATTCTTCAGACGTGAATTTTTAAAAAGGTGAAAGAATTATTTATTTTTTTTTTTTTCTTACGTTATATTAATTTTATATGGACAGAAATTCGGCACACCATAAAAAAAAAAAAAAAAAAAAAAAAAAAAACGTAATCTGTAATTAAAAAAAGGATATGCCTGCTGACTGCGTGATTATAGCGGTTCGAACCCATGTCGTCCTGCACTCTATAGCTGTTACCGAAGCGCGACCGCGAAGCGGACATCTAATTCATTTAAAACCCAAATTTGAAGAATCTATAAGGTCAAGATTTTTAACTTATTTGAACCCACATCTAGAGAAACAATTTAACCGTTTTGTAACTGAATCTGAAACATCGAAAATGTCACTATTTTAACTCATTTGAACCCACATTCCAACTATCCGTACAAATAATCTAACTCATTTAAATCTATATAACAGACATCCATACATCCGTGGTAAAAGACGAATAACAAAAAATCACACACACGTTTTTCCTATTTAAAACCATAGTGAATTTCTTTTCAGGACACCTTGAAGATTTTTTAATTGAATTTTTTTTTATTACCTATTATTTCTTATTATTTTTTTTAATAATCCTTCAACAAATTAAAAAGAGGTGGACTTCTGGTTCATTTTAAACCAAATTTGAAAAATCCGTAAGGTCACTATTTTCACTCCTTTGAACCCACATCCAGAGAAACAATTTAACCACTTTGGAACCAAAACCCGAAATAATTTTATTTTATTTAATTTAATACAAAATGAATAAATGAACGAAAAGGTGAACGCATGAATGTCCCTGAAAGGTTATAAAAAAAGCAAAATAAATCTATCAATACCCGATTAAAAACACAATTACACTTATTTATATACAACGCAGATTGAAGAAACACGCGACCTCTCCTGCCGTTGACTCATAATTAAGCACACATTTAAATGACAAATGAATGGCGACGGCTACCCGTATCGCATTCGGCCTTAATTTGAGTGAATTAAAGCGCTTTCTGCGACGAACGCTTGATGGGTATCGAAGAAGAACAATGACACTTGACACAATGTCGTTCTCTGGCGGTCTACCGACGCAATGAGAACCTCCTCCTCCCGGCAGAAATAAAACGAACAAAAACTTGGTGACCCGTTTTAATCGAAAACGGGTCACCCCTCTCGATATTTCTGTGACAAATCACAGAGAGTGATTGGTCAGAACCGAACACGTGACAATATTCCGAAGGCCAGTGTTTAGTTACTGCCGAGTTTTTAATCATTCATTATGACAGTCGATAGCAAAATGTGGGTTATATAAAATATCACGCCAGATCAGAATCGGCATCTGCATGTCTTCTCTCTTTTACGAGGATATTGTTTCCGCAAACCGAGATGATTTCCGAAAGATCGATTCTTATCAAAGTAAATTCCTGTTAAATTGGACGAGTCACCGTCTTCTGGATGCTCTCGCGTTAACTATATCATTTTAAATGTGATTCCTGTGTTAAGAAACGAGGATGTCTAATGGGAAATGGATGTCTAAGTAGACGTGCGTCTGACGTTGATGTACTACTAATGTTAAGTTAACATTCAGTATTTGCGTGAATAAGGCTTCAAGTTGGTGTTATATAATATGTAACGTTTGTATTCAGTCATTTATAATTCATAAATGTAAATGCATATCATAATTATAATACAAATAGTGTAAACTGTCATTTTAAATTGGATATGGAAAGAGCAAGACCTTTTCATATATTTTTTTTAAATTCTATTTTTTCTTTCTGTTAAATTAAAATAATTTTGATGAACTTCTCAACCACATTTATTATTTTCTTTTCTTAGAACACGCTGGCTCAAATGATGATCCGCCTCTGATTTCATTTCCACATTTATTTGAAGCATTTCACATGTTTCTATATATTTTTACTATATAAGAAAAGACATTAAACTAATTAGGATATCTCCTTCTATTAGTTATTTTTTCGATATTTATTGGCAAAAACATATTTCAGTTTTAAATAAAGTATACGTGATTTGTTATTAAATAATATTTCATAATACATAAACCTGTACAGATCAATACATAATTGTTAGATATGGATTAAAAAAAAAAAAATACGATTCGTCATTTTCTCATTTTTTTTTTTTTCTTTCAGTAAACCGAATGCCCAACTACAAACCAAATACTAAAATACTTACCAAGTTAATATACTATCACAAATAAAATTCAGTATTTGCTTTTGCATTACATTTTATTATTTATTTTTTTTATTAAACATTAAAAATAATAAATATATATATTTGTTAAATAACACAGTTCAATGTTGGCAAAATTGTCCTTGAAATAAATGTGTTGTTTTTTTTAAATGCTTCTTACACGGGGAGAAATGGTGAAAAAATTCTATCGCGTATTCAGCCACGTAATTTTTATCACAAATCGCAGTCAATTTTTAAGAATTGAATATATTAAAGGGGCCTGATGGCCCAGTGACTAGCGCTCTGGTGCTCGACTTCCCTTTCGGGTCCCGGCGGTGCTATGGATGTTTGTAGTGGTTCGGAACTCACTTTAATCCGGTCCCGGTCTCATATGGCTGTATAACGTTGGACGTAGGACTGACAACCCTACCCCGTAAAAAGAAAAGCATCTCCTGTTTCAAAATCTGCCAGTAGAGGGGGGGAGGTGACACCATGGGGCTGTTGCTCTACTGATGATGAGCAAGAAAGCATTATTTATATGAGTTCGCAAGGCACATTAATTTAACTAATTAGAGTAAACTAGTATATTAAGACAGCGATTTTGAAGAAAAGTAATAATAAATAGAGACGATCTCTACGATATTTATTCAATGAAAAACGTGGGAAGATCTTTCGATGGAAGGCAAACATGTTATTATTATAAGAACATGTAATTTTTTTTTATTATATTTATTTTTTATTCGAATTAAGAAAAAAAATAAATTCCACAAATTTGTAGGGCAATAAAATTAATATTGTCAAAATTTCACGATTTCAGATAATTGTAGCAAAATATGAAATCTTACATTAAAAAAAAAAAAAAAATGGATTTCATTTTTGAAATCCACATTGCAAATAACCTAAAAATGTATCACTAAAACAATTTTCGAAAAATACTTTTACGCAGGACTGTGTAATACTTTCGAATTTTTTTTTCTCTTAGGCTTACAGCCTATGTATCCCTAATTTAAAAAGACTAAATATATAATAAGAGAAACAATACGAAAACATTAGCCCGGAATGCAATCATAAAAACTCCTACACGAAACCTGAAACCTCTCCAGTGGTTATATAAACCTCTCACGACATCACGTAAAATTCATTGCGGGCTCCAGAACTCGTTTTCAGGGCCCAAAGGAAAGAGTTCAGAAGAGATTGAGGGAAGGAGTTGAATTCGGGGCACCCCTTGCTCGGGCCCCAACATCCAAGGCCATTAGTATGGTACATAATTGACTTTTGATGGGTTCTCGTTTCGCTGAGGGCGACAACTGACGAAAATAGAAGAAGGGTATTCGAGGTCAGCGCGAGGTTTGGTGTGAACTTCCTCGAGATTTCACTGCACACAAATCCGTGTCCGGACACAGCGCCTAATTTACGACTTCGCGCGATCTATGTTATGAGATAGCGTGGACAGAAAGTTTATGGGTGACACGTAGCGAGGCAGCTGCTGATGCTTCGTTGAGCAAGATGCATGGCCGGATGATGGACTAGGTTGGCAATGAAGCATGTCAACCCGCACCACAGCCAGACTTTTTATATCATGCAAGAAAGTGTAGGAAAATGTGCACAAATGAAATACAGTAGAACCTCTTTAAGTCGAATCTCGATAAGTCGAAAACCTCCACAACTCGAAACAAAGTTTTGTTCCCTTCCCTTCAAGCCCCAAAACCTCCATGACTCGACATTTCAACCCTCTATATGCCGAAATAATGAGTCAATCCCCACAAGCCATTTTGGTATACATTTTCCCTCCGTAACTCGAAAAAAAAAATTGGACCTCTGTATCTCGAACATTAGCAATGTTTGATTTTACAACCTTTACAACTCGATCATTTGAAATTAGTTCGGAATTATTTCGATTTTTTATTGTAGTACATATAATATAACTTTTAAGTTGCAAATAAACATGTTTATTACCTCTGTGAGTTGAATTTTTATTTATTTTACGTCTCGAACTCAAAATAAGTTAGAAAGAATCTAAATCTCTACAAGTCGAATATTTCCTTACAAAATCCGCGTAAGTCGAAATCCTCCATAAGTCGAAAACTCTATAACTCGAATTATTTGGCGTCTCTCTTGAAGTTCGACTTACAGAGGTTCCACTGTACTAAATTGACAATAAAGCAGGTCACCCCTCACCACAACTAGACTTTTTAATAACACGTCAGAAAGTGTATGAAAAAGTGCACAAAGTAAATACAAATATTGAATTCCGTTAAGGTAGTTAATAAATATAGATAATCATAACCAGGGCCGGATTTTCCTATAGGCTAACTAGGCTTCAGCCTAGGGCCTTAAGATCAAGAGGGGCTTACATTCAAATTGTTAGCAAAATTAGAATGACACTATTCTAAAAACAGTAAACACTGAATCAAAAATGAGGAGAATTTCTACACCTATGAATAATAAACAAACATAATAAGTAATTTACAAACTTAAAAATGGGAGGTGAAAGGGCCTCGTAAGTGGAATAGCCTAGGGCCTATTTTCATCTAAATCCGGCCCTGATCATAACTAAAACAAATTTTAAAAAAAAGTATAATAAACTATGGAGAAGAATGATAAAGAAGCATATATCACAACTTTTGTAAGTGTTTATGAGTTATATGTTGCAAGAAAAAACGTGGGCAGAAAGTTCATAGAAATATGCCCAAACGAAATACAAATGCTCAAATACATAATTCAATGTATTGTTGATTATTTATCTTTATTAACAATCTTTATCTCAAACAAGTTCAAAACAATGGATAATGTAATGTGGGAAAGGGTGATAAAGTACATAAATTTTCCTCACAACTATAATTTTTAAAAATTGTATATTGTAATAAAACGAGGACAGGAAGTTTATGACAAGATGTATGAAGAAACCATGAATGATCAAATATATTGAACTATGTTAAGAATAGTTAGTAAATATAAATTATACAAAATACTTTAAGAACATCCAAATACTTTAAAAACGTAATATTCTAAAATCTAGCATCAACTGGCAGTTTTTTTTTTTTTTTTTTTTTTTCAATAGAAATTTCACGATATAAGTTATAAGAAGACTCGGTCGGTAATGCTTATTTCTGATTCGTATATACGTAGTTTGTAATGTTGATGTTCTAATGCAGATGGCAATACAGAAACAGTTAATCTTTATGCCATAAGCATGGGCTGCACCGCTGTTACTCATTTAACACTACCCAGGGGGTACGTGTAGCTGGAAGATAGGCTACGGACGCGAGTAACACTACCCCCACAACGCTCCACGATCATGTTAGACCGGGACCTACGGCTTAGAGTGGATTCCGAACCACTAACAAACATCCATGGCACCGCCGGGATTCGAACCCGAAACCTGTGGTACCGAGCGCCAGAGCACTAGCCACACGGCCATGAGGCCCCCAATAGCTTGTAATGCTTCGTTATTCGAAAAGCAATGCTGATAATTGCTAGATAATAGAATATCGATATTCACGAAGAAAAAGCTCTAATTTTTTAATTTTTAGTTTTTCTCTCATTCACAAGGTAGGTGTCATAAAGGGCTTTTCTACGATTTTTGAATCTTGTTATAATTTATTGTAGCAAGTAATCATCACTATTTTAATAGTGTTGGAGGAATTCGCGCCTGTACATTATGCAACGAAATTATCCTTTTAATCGCATTTTATGGAAGGACAGATTTGATTTCAAGATAATCAAACGATGAATTTTTTTATTTCAACAATAATAGAGGATTGATATATTTAAATGAATGCTAGCATTCAGTTTTGCCATAAAATGTTTTTCATCTGACACAGAAAACGGACGCCTCCATTTACTCAGAAAAAAGTAAAAACTTAAATCACTGAAATTTACTATTATTCAACTATTTACTCAAAATTAATTCACGAGGAAAAGTACAATATTAATACCTATTTGATTTCACAGTAGGGAATTATCAAAAAATTAAAAACCAAAAAAATTATTTTTTAAGTATTTATTCACAAATTTCAATCGGAATAATTTTCATCAGTTCATTCAAATAATTCAATCAGGTTTCTTTTTTATATATTTATTTATAAATTATAATTTAATTCAGTATAAAACTATTAAAACTTAATATTTAAATTTTTCTTATAAAAAATTGAAATGAATAGAACACAGAAATCAAATAAAAAATATAAATGATTTATTTAAAACAAAAATGAATATTTTTTTACATGAATTCATTTTTAATATAAAATTTTATTTCTGATCAACAAAATTTTCTTACTAAAAAAGAAAGTTATTTCTAAAGTACAACTTTTATAAATGATAATAACACATAGCAAACGCAATACATGCCTCATGTTGAATATAAATATGAACACAAAACGGCCTTAACAAATAATGGTTTTATCAAAACTTAATAAAAAAAAAAAAATTATATTCAAAGTTAAAAGTGAATATACGTCGACAAAATAAAACGGCTACGAATATACTAAAGGGCTTTTTTTATCGCAAGTCGGAGCCAAAATTCGGGGCGTAAAAAACAACGAGCGCCCTTAAAGCGCAGCCCTTTGTTGCACGCTGGAGGAAAAGATCAACCGAAAAACTCGAATTCAGTATCGAAACATGATCTCACAGATGAGTTATAACGGCATCAGCCACTCCGCGGTCTTTGAGAAAGCTTCCCGCCGTTGCCACGGCGACGCGTGGTTGCTAGGATTCTTGGAACTCGCCAAATCGCTTCCGGTCGCCAAAATCGACAATTCGGTATTTATGAGCGGGGAAAGAAGCTTCCATTTTTTTATTACTTTCGAGAGATCATTTTGAACGTTTATTAAACTAGTTTGGACATGAAATTAGAAGAATTTATTTTATAATATTTTTTGGGGATATAAATATTTTAAATATTTACTAATTATATAAAATATTTTTGAGTAACAAATATTTAAAGGAATCAATAAAAATAAACGTGTCGCAATTTAATCATAACATTAAGTTTTTACTACTTTGAATTTTTCTTATCAAGCTTGTATGTATTAAGAAAAATAGTTGAAATATTCATTATCGATATGACGATATTTATTGTGAACGAATCTTAAATTATTTATAATAAAAATATTTTCAAAACTTATTTAAAATAAAAATTACGTTTAGTATTTTAAAGTATCAGCTTGTTTTGCGTAGAATAATAGTTAAAAAGCGTCTTTTCTATTAAATATAATCATTCAAGTCATTAAATGATAAAATGACATTCAGTAGGAAGCTTAGAAGATTGTGTTAATTAAAAAAATGAAATCTTTTCCATTAAATAATATAATTGTTCATTAAAATAAATGATAAAATAACATTTGAAGATAAAAATAAAGGATTTAACTTTTCAGCAAAATAAATCCTGATTTTTCTCATTAAAGAAACAATTTTTGATTTGCTCACAAAAA
The DNA here is from genome assembly GCA_021605075.1 of Caerostris darwini. Classification (NCBI taxonomy): domain Eukaryota; kingdom Metazoa; phylum Arthropoda; class Arachnida; order Araneae; family Araneidae; genus Caerostris; species Caerostris darwini. The sequence goes on along the minus strand of BPLQ01009022.1, from coordinate 428,739 downwards.
TATTAGGTTAGATACCATGTTCAGTTTGGCTTGTCGCTCTACGGTCATCTTGTGCTCACCAGGGCTAAACAGACCGGGACCTACAGTTTAAAGTGGATTCCGAACCACTCACAAACATCCATGGCACCGCCGGAACTCGAAACCAAAACCTGTGATACCTAGCGCCAGAGCGCAAGCCATCAGGCTCCAGATTCCGAACCACTAACAAACATCCTGCCACAGCCAGAATTCGAAACTGAAGCCTGTGTTACCAAAGACCAGAGCGGCTGTCAGGCCACCTTAAGGAAGAAGAAGAAGAAGCATAATGAAAACAGCATAAGTTAGTACAGTTTTACATGCTAGCATTTTTACGCGTAATTTTCAAACTGAACTAATTTTTCTAACTAGTTAATAAAGCACGACTTTTACTAACGTCTTTTGGACCTCTTCTATCAAACTGATTCTTGATCCTATCAATAGCTAATTTTACAACACAAATTCCGAACCACTACAAACATCCATGGCACCGCCGGGACTCGAACCCGAAACCTGTGATATCGAGCGCCAGAGCGCTAGTCAGTCGGCCCTCAGGCCCCAACCATGTTCAGAGAATTCATCTGTACCTAGAAGTAAGCGAAAGTAGATGGGTGCGCGGCCCCCCCGACAGTGCATTGAATACCGGAGGCACCTGAACTGCTTGACTATCCTTTGTTTGTAAATGTTGTGGCCTATGATTTTTTGAAGGGCTCTTTTCAATCTCGCTAGCAGGCGCCCTCTGCCGAGCGGCCAATGAGTTGCGCTCCGCCGCACAAACTCTTTGCATCATTCTTCAGAGGTGGACATTCCTTTGTGCGACGCTCCCCCCTCCAAATCACATGCATGACTTGATGCCACAATGCTAGGGATAAAATTGATTTACTGCTTTAATTTTCTTACTTGAAAACACGCAACGAGATGTTTTTCTGTCTATATAAGCGTTTTTTCACGGAAAGAAATGTAGCTGGTGGAATTTCTGTGAAAGTCTTTATTATTCATTTGTAATTTTTATGATGAAAAACAATCGAAAATAATAGAAACACGCACAATTATCAATACTTTAAAATTGAATAAATTTACAACTTGAATTCAACGATTCAATATGTATTTTAAAACAGATACAATATTTATTTACAATAAGCATTTTAGAACTATTCGGGGGCGAAGGATAAAGTGCGATGTTAGTGTAAAGGTTTGATTTGGTTTGGTTTGTCGTTCTAAGGTAATTTTGTGCACACTTTGGGCTAATTAGACTGGGATTTACAGTTTAAACTGAATTCCGAACCACTCACAAACATCCATGCCACCGTCAGGATTCAAACCTGAAGCCTGTGGTATCAATGACCACAGCGCTAGCCAATTGGTCATCGTTAATGTAAAGGAGGGCTCAGGTTTGAATCAGTTGGTGGCGTTTACTGTCATTACTTCTAATTGCTGGCAGTTTTCAAATTTTCTTACATACGACATGTATGCAAGGGCGAAGGGCAACTTGAAAATCTAAGTAATAAATAGCCTTTCTTCACGCATCAGCCGATTGTCCGTGGCATACAGCAGTAGAATACAGGGTTCACTGATAATACAACATAACATGATTATATAACATGCAAATTGCAGGATTGTTTAATTAATATCAACAATTTCACAAAATACCACTAGTTACATCTTTCAAAAATAATTTTACCGAAAATACTTGGCCCGAAGTCTTTTGTTACGAATAAGACAACTTTTTTAGCGATTTCAGCATTATTCAGGAAGCACTATGCAGCACCTCGATTCCATAAGAAAACAGTGAGGATAATAACGTTTTTCAAGACGATTTTCAGTATGAACATCCAGTACTTCCATGTCGTATTGAACTGTTCCAGTACTCTGAAAACAGACAGGCTAACTAGTTTTAATGTTGATATAAGTCAGTGTTACAATCAACACCGAATCTACTCGTTTTTCAAAAAAGCGATCATCGAATGCACCTGTTAAACTGCATTCTACTGTTAGATTGCAGGGTAGATAAAAAGTGGAACTAATTACTCAGTTCTAATTAAAATTACGGATTCGATTATTTTCATAAAAAAAAAAGTATGGTTTTTTTTTTTTTTTTTTTTTTTTGTGTGTGTACTTTTTTAAAAAATGTTTATTAAATGCTATTTTTTGAAAAATACGCTCAATTTAAATACCATAATACACAAATTTATCGTGAAAAAAAAAAAAAAAAAAAGTTTATACCAAAATATTTTTAAATTTTCACTTTTAAAAAATGAAACGAACTATTTTAATAAATTTTAATAATAAAATTTTTATTACAGAGTTTATAATGATTTCGGTAATGACAACGATAGTCATTAAAATTTTTAAAAAAATATATTGTAAACATACAAAAAAAATTGAAGTCATTTAAATGAACGAGTCGAACGTTTCCTAACGAAAACATTTTTATCAGTGAATGTTTTTATTAGTAAGAAGACAAGAATTTTATTCCCTTTTCTATATTTTTTTTTTAGCCTATTGATAAATAAAGTCCCGCATAGCTATTTTTGTCAAAACAAATAATAGTTAAAAACAGAATATAATTTGTTTACGAAATTCAGAGCTAGAGACTACTTATTAAATATAGAAAGTTATAAGTGCTTTCGATAAATTTAAATGAACACAAATACCTAAATCTATTCGAAATAATTGGCATTCTATTTCGGTTCTACTTAGCTGATTTTTTAAAACAAACATAACAATTACTACTATTTATAAAACAAACAATCTTTAGCTTGTTGATGGCAATGATTTTTGTTAGTGACTACGATGAAAAAGCAATGCTAATTTGGACGCAAAAATTTCATCAAATATATAATATAGAATTATTTTACAGATAATTTCCTATTTTTCCTAAAAATAATAATTTCATGTATAAACTAACTTTAAAAATCAAACAGTTATTAAACAAATTATTTTCATTTCTTAAACAAAGCTCGATATTTAGGTTTATAAAATTCCATAACTCGAGTTATTAAAATAACTTATATTTAGATGTTTACGTGATCAAGAATATTAAATAAAATATTTTGCTTTTCATGTAACCATTTAAAAACGTATATTGAAACTGAACAGGATTTCAAATAAATTTTTTAAATATATTTAATAGTTATTAGATAATAAATAAAAAAGACTGTTTGGAGTCGATTGTATTGCTTTACAAACATAAGATTAGCATTGGAATATCATATTATGCATCTCGATTTGATTTTGCCTTATCAATTTGATTTGCTAGTGCTAATTTCTTAGGATTTAAATCTTGATTATGTCTGTTAAGTGTAATATTATCAATGAAGTTAAACATAATTACCGTACCAGGAGAAGAGGAAAAAGTTTCAGGAGTATTTGCTACTTACCTAGAGAAAAGATTTTAGATTACATATTATATTTAATATATCTAGATAAGTAAAACAAGATACGCAATTGAATTTTTTCCAAGTAATAATTTATTTTAATTACTCATAAAATTAATTTCAAGAAACATCAAAGACTATTTTTAGACATAATGCTTGAATTTAAACAAAAAAAAAAAAAAAAAAAATTCCTGCTATTTGACTGTGAAATTTTATATTTTATAAAAATAAAATTATGAAAATTGCTCAAAGTTAAAATTATAAAATTAAAGTGAAAACGTCTTGATCAGTCTGTACATTTGATTTTTTTTTTTTTTTTTTTGAAGAATCACAAATTAAATTAATAAATTTGTATATAAATCATCAAATTGAATTCAACTTATCATCGAATAATAAAATTAGGTTATAAAAAATTAATTCATAAAAAAACAGATTTTTGCCATCTCTTAACTCTTTTTGTATAAATAAATATACACACACATAAATTGGTAAATGAAAAAATCGTAACATGAAGTATAATAAGAATACCTGAAAGTTGCCATAATCTTAAGAAAATAAAAACAAATCTAAATACATACAAATATGCATAAAAATTCAAAAGAACTGGTTAAAATATTTTTTTCCCCCGAAATACAACTACGATGCGTTCTTTAAGATAAAATCCATATTAAAAATGGCTAATAAATATAACAGGATTATGAAAATTTAATGACACTATATTAAATAATTATATGTATTTGTGAAAGCGACAACCACAAAGATTTGACAACAACCGATTTTCACCAGTACAATATGCAATATAGTTGAGGGAAAAAAAGGAAACTAATTTCTAAAATATATTTTCCCACAAAAACGTCAAGAAAAGTAAATAAAACATCCTTTGATTGAACACAAAATTCAGTGTTTTCATGCACAGATATAACTTCACCCGAAGACCGACTTCACAAAACCCCCCACCCCTTGAAAGAAAAAAAACCCTGGTACTAACCTGAACAGCATACAAGAACATCTTACAATAGGGCACACCAATACAATTTTTTCCTACGCACCTTTCTCAATGCACAGTTGAGCAAGTAGGCGCACAGAAAGTTCATTATCGGGGAAAAATCCGGCGGGGTCTTTTAAAATCCGGCCGGCCCCCTGCCGGGCATCAGCTGCCGAAGGAAGGAATAATTATCATATCAAATAAAGGCCGAGTTCTTTGAGGGGAGACGCCACCCAAGGGCCGCTTCTTCAAAGACTTGTTTTCTCGAATAATTTCACGGCACCCCCCGCAGACGGGCCCTTCACCGCAGACACTCACGCCGAACAGTAGCGCCGACACATCCTCGCAAAGAGGGGGTTATCCCCATATTGCGCAATATCTTCTAGTTGAATACAAGGACAGGAATGGACGGTTTTCATTAGAAAGATATATTTCCATTCGTAAAATTCGTATTTATAATGATTTACTTTTGTAGATTATTCAAGATGAAATTCTGTTTCGGGTTATGTGTATGGTGTCCAATTGTGCGTATAGTGTTCAATTGTGTGTATGGTGTCCAATTGTGTGTATGGTGTTCAATTGTGTGTATAGTGTTCAATTGTGTGTATAGTGTTCAATTGTGTGTATAGTGTTCAATTGTGTGTATAGTGTTCAATTGTGTGTATGGTACCAATCTTGCGAAATTTCGCAGGTACTACTCTTAATATCTGTGACTATAATAATTATTTATAGTTGTTAGTTAATTTTGTAAAACAATTTGTTAATCTTATAAACCCTTTCAGATTTTGTTAACATTTACTGAATATTTAACGAAATCTAGATATTTATTACTGCATTTTTTTAATACTTTGATTTGTATGCACCTTTTTAAAAAAAATAAACAATAATTTAGTTTTGTTGTTGTTTTTGTTAAAAGGTAAATATGGTGAAATTCTATATGATTCAAATATTTTCTATTTTAATCTTCATTTCACAAAATGGATGTAATTTAAAATATGCAAGTATCATTCATGACTTTTTTCTTTTAATTGAAATTTATTTACCTCAAATATGTATAAACTATTTGAAAGACTACAAAATCATGATGAGCCCTGGGGTCAGACGACGTTAAAAATCAACGTTAAGTTAAAATCCGTGCTATTGAATGACTGTTTTATTTTTTTTTTAATAAAGCAAAATTTTTAAAACAAATAACTAAATTTTTTTATTTTGAAATTTTAAAATATAAAATATGCATATTTTATTAAATTAAATATAATATAATTTTTTTAATGATTAATGAATAACTGCCGATTATGATTCTTTATTGAATCACAATATTTTTTTAAATCATTGTTAAAAATTTATTTTATTATTATACAGATTTATTATATTTATTCATTTTAAGTACATTTGCTTAATTTATTATTTTTTTATAAGGCAAATGATTATTGCTATGATGGTTTTCTATTTTTATGATAGTATTGTATAATTCAGAGAATATAAAAGGGTTACATTATTAAATCTTCTGTTATCCCCTGCTTCAGGTTCGAATCCTGGCGGTGGCATGGATGTTTGTCAGTGGTTCGGAATCCACATTAAACTGTACGTCCCGGTCTATTTAGCCCAAAGTGTGCACAAGATGACCGTAGAGAGACAAACCAAAATCTGTCATCCCCTTTTATTAATAAAATAACTCATATCAAGAAAATTGTCCGCTGCACTGAGAGTACGACCCCCGAAGAGCCATGCCCAGATTCGGGCCACACACGCGCACAATACACACTTCGGATATTAAGGCAAAGCAGTCGAGTGTTTGCATAACACCGCACCTCTGTCTTCGCCCCCCCTTACCCTTCACGTATCGCAACCTTATCCCCTCACCCCTCCCTACACCCCCGACTCCCACGTAATTTTCTCCTTTTGAAAGTCTGTCGACACAGTGCCCAGAAACCGAATTCGACAATTAAATTGCCTAATTCGAACGCCTTTGCGCGGGGGGTGGTCGTACGTGCTTTTATGAGGATGACTCTTCCCCACGGATACAATATCGTCAATGTTTCCCGAAAAGATAGGGGAGGGGAGCATATTTGGTTTATTTTTATAGTTAATTTCATATTCAGGTCGTAAGAAAGATATTGTAAATCTTGATGAAATCTTTGGAGGATTGGTTTGGTTTGATTTGTCGTTCTACGGTTATCTTGTGAACACGTTAGGCTAAACAGACCGGGACCTACAGTTTTAAAGTGGATTCCGAACCACTACAAACATCCATGGCACCGCCGGGACTCGAACCCGAAACTTGTGGTACCAAAGTGCCAGAGCGAAATCTTTGGAAGAAATGAATCCTTAAAAATGTTTTCAGTAAGAAATACTATTGTGCCCAAAAAGTAAGACCGGTTTTCAATTTAAAATTCCCGGGGCTTATACAATTAAATTTTTTTTCTTTTCTTTTTTAGGTTATTGGCCCTGTCCTTGACATCTGTGTGAAATTTCACGTCAAAATGTTCATTAGTGCTTGAGTTACGCCTGGCTTTGTGAGACGCTAAAACAGATATCGACGATTTTTGAAATGTCTGAATTCATTGAGCAGAGAACTTGCATTCAAATTTGTTTGCGGAAACGCATAGACTGTTGCAGAAGGCATTCCTATATAGGAAATAAATGTTTAGAAGTGGTATAAGCAGTTCAAAGAAGGCAGAGAACGCGTTGAAGACGAAGAGCCCTCTGGTCGACCCTGCACTTCAACCGACGGAGTTCACGTCCAAAAAATTAAAGATTTTGTGCTTTCAAACCGTCGATTTACATTTAGAGACCTTGCTGATGATGTTGGAATTTCAAAAGGATCGGCAGACACTGAATGTGCCAGCTCACACTGTATCGATTCTTTGTGACTTTGTCACAACCATCGTATTCAGACCGTGCTACTTCTGGCTATTCCCTAATCTCAAAAGAATACTTCGGGGACACCGTTTTGAGTCGATTGAAGAGAAGGCGATGAAATAAATTTTGAAGAATAAGTAAAGAGTTTTTGGAAAAAAAAAATAATAATAATAATAATGGGTCTTACTTTTTGGGCACAGTAGTATGTCCTGATACTAGCAAGTTAAATTATTGTAATTCTACGTTTAATTATGTTTGAATATAATAAACGAAGAATAAAAAAAAAAAAAAAAGATTGCCAACATGTAAGCGACAATTGTTAATGACCAAACACCTATATTTGACGATATCCAGCAAAAATATTATCAATATATATATATGTACCCATAAAAATTCCTGTTTCTCATGTAATGCTTCCAAAAAAATAAAACATTCTACTATATAATTTATTTCTTGAATTTTAGGAAATAGAAATTCACGTATTTTAACTATATTTTTCAACCTTATTTTAAAATAATTTTTTTTTCAATTTTCTACTGAAATATGCAATTATGTACAATATATTATTATAAAACAATATATTATTCAAATAGTTAATGTTAAAAGAAAATCTTTCAGTTATTGGCGAGTATCTAAATCATGGATTTTAAATAACAATGTTTCATATCCTGCTGGATAACAGCGAATTCAGTTTTTGTTGATTTATTGTATTATTATAAGATGCATGCTTAAAACATGCATGGTATTAATGCCTATTTCAATTACCTTTAGTTTTCTTGGAGATTGTTTTTGTCCCTCAAGTTAATGCGTCAGTAACTTTAAATAAAGTTATAAAATTTATATAGTCAAGGAAAGAAAACGTTTTGATTAGTAAATTTTGATTAACCATCAAAGTTATAACACATTAATATTATTAAAGCTTTCTTTCAAAAACCTTTTCCGTGTGTAGTTCTGCATGGCTAGGTTTTCCTTTTACCATTCGAACTTTTAAATTAGATAAAATATCTTCAGAAAATTGACACTTATTACACAGATTATTTTTTTTTTAATTTTAAAATAACCCAATTCAATATTTTGGGTCTTAAAAATAGCAACTTTCTGCTAGCGAACTTAATCAAGTGAATCAAAACGGTAATTAAAACCAAACGAACATGATTAATACTTAGAATTGAAACTTTTTTTTTTTTTTTTTTTCAATAGTTTTTCACAAAAGCTTTTCTTAAAGTACTTAAAGTTCTACTAGGGGAAAAAGAAAAAGAAGAAGGGGGGGGGGAATGCTTTTGCAACTTTAACTCTTAACTTTCAAGTGATGGAAAACCATTTCTGAGCGTGCACAGAACAGAAGATTGGTTTGGTTTATCGCTCTACGGTCATCTTATGCACACGTTAGGCTAAACAGAGCCGGAGCTACAGTTTAACGTGGATTCCGAACGACCAACAAACATCTATGCCACCGCCAAGATCCGAACTTGAAGCCTTCGGTACCAACAGTCAGACACAGAACAGTACAAGAAATAAAGGAAGCTCTCTATACGTCGACAAATTTTTAAAATATGTGCGAGATAGGATTATAGCATCCTTATATGCGCTTAATAAAGAACTGATAAGTGAAAAACGTGACATCATGCACCCACAAATTAGTCTGAAGTTTGCATTTATACAAAATACCTATATAGCAAATATTTTATAAACTTAACACTTTTGACCTGTTTTGAAAAAATAAATATAGATAAATTTGTTTATTTTTCCTATAAACTGCATTTTTTTTTATCCGTATAATGTTTTTGTCATATTTCGAGGAAAAGTAGGTTTCCTCCGGATACTAAAATTTCACATCCTAGAAAGCCAGCAAATGAGAAGTTCAATTTTCTGCCAACTCAGGATAACGCATTCTGATTATTTCGTACCACACACATAGACTGATGAAAAAAAGTGGCATTTAGAAATAAAAAGTATCATAAACCCAATATCTGTCGTTGACACATTTCAGATGTGTATAATTCCCGAATGTCGCTTAACAAATTTCTTTATAACGCTGAAAACTCGACTTCAATGTCTCCTAAATTGGCTTCTTTTTTAAGGTTTCGCGATGTAATGCAGGTTAGAATTGACTGCATTGTACAATAAGAGCTTTATGTGTTGTTCTAATGCAGCTGGCAAATGCTTAGACAGTTAATCTTTATACCATAAGCAAGGGCCTAACCGCTTAGCACTACCCAGTGGGCACGTGTAGCTTGAAGATAGTCTACGAACGCGAGTAACACTACCCACATAACACTCTATGATCTTGTGAGACCGGGACCTACGGTTTAAAGTGGATTTCGAACCACTACAAGCATCCATAGCACCGCCGGGACTCGAACCCTCTAGTACCGAGTACCACAGCGCTAGTCACTAGGCCAACAATCCCCACAAAACCAGCTTTATAAAAAGTAAACATTTCATTGTTGTTAGTTATATTTGTTGTCGTATCCCTCATGGAAGGAGGAAAGAGGGGTGCAGCTCCTGTTCTGATAGAGCACCCATAGGTAGAAGTCTGCCTTCTGCTCCGTAACGCTCTTACAGTCACAGGATACTACCCAGGAGGTGCGTGTAGCTTGAAGATAAGCTACGGACGCGGAGTAGCACTACCTCCGCAACGCTCTACGATCCTATTAGACCGGGACCTACGGCTTAAAGTGGATTTCGAACCACTGTAAACATTCATGGCGCCGCCGGGACTCGAACCCGAAACCTGTAGCACCGAGCACCAGACACTCGGCCATTCAGGCCCGAACATTTCATTCAAACAACTAAAATTAATCTTACTACTAAGCATCAGAACCTTAAGTGTGCCAAGAATTGCAAACTTTAATTTATGCATGGTAATTCTAAACCCCTCCCCCTTGTAAAAGAACGGATTGAACAGTACATCTAGTACACGTGAAGAAAAAAAATGAGGAAGATAAAAACAGAGGATGCAGAAGAAAAAGAGAAAAAATAGAAAAGATGAATCGGAAAAGGGTGGGAGGGGGGGATAGAGAAAACTGAAGAGCCAAAGTGATCCGCAGGGCGATGCGCAGTGCCTCATTGCGCAGACAGGCATCATTCTGTGAAAGGCTATCGACAAGGAGCTGACGCACACGTCGAGCGGAGACTGACAAGGGAGGGGGAGGAACAAACAATCCCCCCCTCACTTCCCACTGGTGCATCCCTCGCTTATCGCTCGGAGAAGATCGACCTTTTTTCCTCCCCCCTCTTCGCTGTGCAGCTGGGAAAATACACGACAGGGGTCATGTATGGCTTGCAAACCGACCCATCTTGTGCGAGATCGAATGTTTCTTCCCTACCTTTTTTCCTGGCGAGAAACTTGGGATAAAGATGGGGTTCTTTTCTTTCTGTTTTTTTTTTTTGCTTGCAGTGATCAAGGTTAGAAAGTATCACTCATCGCCTAGAGGCATTTATTATGATAAAAAAAAATTATGTTTCGTACATAGTCATTCATGTATTAACGCTAACAAGTAATGGTGGATTTGATCGCCATACCATAGAATTAAGATAAAAAAATAAGTATTGGTTTCGGAGAATGTGCGAAATAAAACAGTATTTCGATAAGTACAGTTGCGGGGCCTGTTGGCCGAGTGACTAGCGCTCGGTACCACAGGTATCGGGTTCGAATCTCGGCGTTGCCATGGATGTCTGTAGTGGTTCGGAATCCACTTTAAAGCGTAGGTCCCGGTCCTAATAGGATCGTAGAGCGCTGCGGGGGCATTGTTACTCCGCGTCCGTGGCTTATCTTCAAGTGACACGCGCCCCTACGGTAATGCAAAGTGATTAATGTCGGTGCAGCCCTTATGGTATAAGAGATCACTGTCTATTTGCCAGCTGCATTAGGAAAAAAAATATGTACAGTTGAATAAAAAAAAATGCTTCAGTAATACTATGCCCCCCTACTTTTTTTTTTTTTTTTTTTTTTTTTGTTACATATTAAAAAAGAATCAAATCATACTCCCTACACCTTAATGATGAGCTTTTGCTTGACATGATATTAAAATTTCGAATCGTGGAATGCCAGCTAATCAAAAGCGTTATCCCTGCTTACTCAGGTTTCCACTTAGCTGTAATCCACGACGTGAGATTTTAGTATCTAGTGAAACCCCAGCGTCACTTCTAAAACAGATCATAATAACATACTGGCTGGAAGCATTACAAGCTACAAAATATAAAGAAATGAATACAAATAAAGTGCAGCAATCGGTGATATCCAAGTAATCAATATATGAAAATTAATTTTAGCGGTTCTAAAGCAATAAATGAGCAATAAGTTATACTATTTTCTAGAATAAAAACGTATGCATTATTTAACTACACAAAATTTCGATATCGACTATCGTTCGGTTTCTGACTATCGATAGTATAACGCATTTCTACAATTGAAAGTAGATCGAATTTGAAATTTCTATGTTCTTCACATTTCTTTATATAAAATTTCTTAATAATTTGCTCTTACAAAATAATTATTAATACCATATCAAACTATAGAAATTAAATATATTTGAATATGAAAAGCACGAAATATAAATTGCAATTAATATAAGGAAAAAAATTCATTGCTTTTTTATTGTATTTTCATGTTTTGGTTTGCATTCTTTTCAAACCAAATAAAAAAAAATTAGCTAAAAGGATTTAGAGTTAATTTTTCCTACAGAATTCAAAAGAATTAAAAATGACAGAATAATAATAAAATATAATATAAAGGAAGAAATAATTTAAACTATTAATATTACATTTAAGAATATTAAACCATTTATATGTTTACTTTAACTACTGATTAAATTTAAATCAAATCAAGGAAAATGTTACAATCAAAAAAAAATTTTTAGAATCTTGGAGACATCACAAAACTAGTACGGATCATTTAGTTTAACATAACGACACAAACTGAGCAGGAAATGTAATAAAAAATCTTGAGTTATTATTTTATAACTAAAAACGAACAAGATTAAAAAATTTTTTTATTTTACTCAATGTTTTAAATGAATTATTTTCTAATGAGAACGACGAGGAACATAATGTTCAAATTTAACAAACATGCATGAACAGATTCTAGCGTGTTACATGTTAAGCGAACTGTAGTTATTCATGTATGAACAAAAAAGAGAGGATTTTTTTTTTACGAAAATACTATATTGGAAAAAAAAAGTGCCTAATTTAGCAATTGCAATTGAATTTGGCGGTCTGTCATCTGTTGTCGTCTCGCAAATGGGCTGAAACATCACGCCAAGGACTCATCATTACCACGAAAGCGTCGCTTGATGAAGTGCAGGGGTCAATGCACTTCACGGGAATCTGAATTGAACATTTTAGGAAACACACAGTATCACAGTACGCAAGTATATATTTAGATTTGTACATTCCATTAACGGTACCTCTTTTGACTAGAATGTATTTTTTAAAAACTTCTGCTACCCATATCTGTCACTTGGAATATATAAGAATTAAAAGTGAGAGATTCATAATGATAAAATACCATATAAATTTTAAAAATTAACAATTAGCAATTTAAGGAAATAATTAACAAGATTTTTGAATGCCTCAGGTCACACAAAAAGGTTTCGAAAATTAATCTAACATAAGATGATTTCATTTTTTTTTTTTAAATATAATTTGACGTAATAAATTTATGTATCACGTGTAAATTGAAACGTTTTAGTATTTGGTTCGACTTTTGTAGGCATCAAGCGAAAGAGTGACCCCTGGAATGGTTTTTATCTACATCCTTTCAGACAAATATTACGTATATTACGTTACATAATTATGTATATTAGAAACAGCATTTTATACGTATATTTTATTTAGTACGTATATTAGAAACAGCATATTCGTAAACTGCTTTTGCAAAACGAAAGAAGAGATCATATACATTAAGACGAACTTTATTTACTGGAGAACCTAAGGTCACATTCCGCAAGAAGATTTGGTTTGGTTTGTCGCTCTACGATAATTTTTTTGCACACTTTGCGCTAATTAGACCGGGGCCTACAGTTTAAAGTGCATTCTGAACCATTCACAAACATATATGTCGCCGCCAGGATTCGAACCTGAAGCCTATAGTACTAACGGCCAGAGCACTAGCCAATTGGCCATCAGGCCATCCCGCACGGAGAGTTAAAATAATAGTAATAAATACTCTCCCGTAAATTTAGACATCAAAGTCGAAACTTACACTAGTAAAATGAGAATTAATCACGTCATAAAGTTCACCACAATATTTGTTTAGATCAAAGAGAGGTAGCAACCAAAGACATTGTTGCATCCGGCGTACTCTCTCGAAGACTCCCGATATCTTGTTTATTCCGTGTGCTGCAACAACAATTCACGCCCCCATATCTCCCACAAGAGTCCATAGTTATGACATAAACAAGTCATGATAGTAATCTGAAGCAATGAGGGACTCTAAGGAACAACATTTTGTTTTCCATTTCTGCTCTACCTTCACAAGGCAATCAGCTGCATCTATTGATACTGCTTCATTTGCGATACAGTAAACGTACTTTTTCAGACACTCAGAATATACTGCGACCCTAAGTTTCCATAATAAGTAGTATTCATCTTAACGAATGTCAGAGTTTAAAAACTTGTATAACGTTGTTGTTGTTGTTACTTATACCCTTGATTTAGAATTCTAAAAGAATTTTGAACCCCTTGATTTAGAATTCTAAAAGAATTTTGAACCCTTGATTTAGAATTTCTTCTCTATTGATCCAGTAGATCATGCTGTATCAATAGATCGTAAACTGTCCTCCCCTCATTCAACAGTTGCCTCACAGAGGCACCAATACAATTGATGAGATGAGAGGGAGACGCGATGGCCGAACAATGACAAAGGGCATATGTCGTCTCGTCTCGATTGAAGGTCAAACTCTTAGTGTGGCCAGTCCTTAGTCTAGCTAAAGCCGTTTGAGCAGGTCTAGGACAGGAGCACTGCAAGGACATACCAGGATATTTAGCGGCGTACCATGCGTGAATGGGTGGCGACCTCCAAGAGGTATTCACTCTGGCTAAAGTCATGGAATGAACCTCTGAAGCTAACAGATTGGAAGAAGCTTTGGGAAGTTCGCAACCTTGCCTAGCGAGCAGATCAGCAATTTCATTTCCGTAGATGCCCACATGGGAGGGAATCCACTGCAAGCACACCGATCCGATCTGGTCCAAAACAGCTAGTTTAGAAACTATATCCTGCCCTAATTTGTCCAAGGTGCTTGGCCAATCTTTCAAATACTGTATTGAGTGTATAACGTTATTAGGATTTATGTTTCGTTATGTTTCACTGATATATGTCACTGATGGGTGCTTAATGGGAGAACATCCGGAGTCCACGGACTTTTAAGGATAAATGTCCCACATTTGCGTGTAGTATAGGTAACACCCCCATCAGCCAGCCTGGCTAAGGATGCAAGTCACTTTATGCATGTTAACACAATCGTCTTCAAGTCACTTCGAGTTCATAAAGCAGCGATTGCAAAAGACCCATCCAGCGACATCGATACCAGAGTCTTCCTGATCACCGGGCCGCGAGTTGGAAATTCGTTAAGGATTGTAACAGTTATTTTTAATTGCCTTTTTTGGAAGCATATTTTCTTTGCCTAAAATCTGCTAAATCTGACACCTTCTGCGTTCAATGATTTCATAATGCGGCGCACGGACAACGTTAAACTGAATTAGGGTGACAGTCATGTACCAAAGGTTTACAACTAAAGCTAAATCCTATAGCAATTGGTTTGGTTTATAGGCTCTACGGTTATGTTTTGGCTACTTTGGGCTAACAAGACCGGGACATACAGCTTAACGTGGATTCCGAGCCACTCTTACACATTCATACCACCATCAGGGTTCGAAACTGAAGCCTGTGGCCAGAGCGCCCTACAACAATTGAGAAGTACCCGTCTATCACTGACATTATGGACAAATGTCCTGTGGCTAGAGTTGGTTTTGTAGTTTAGTAATCCGAGGCCAGTATGGATACATTTGCGGAATGATCTTATAATATAAGTATAATAAAAATAATCTAAAGCAATTTTTCCCCCTGCTACATTTCGAATATTCTTTCCAAGTTTGATTTGAAGATTAAGTTATTAGTGTGGTTTAATTGCATAATTTAAACGTATGGCTAGCAATGGCTTAGCACTTGTAGTTGTTCTAGAGGATGTTTGTGTTTGCAGTATCACAATTTATGCTTTTATTGAAAGCATTTAAATAAAAATAAAAACAGGTCTGTCATAAACATATTTCTAAGGTTAAATCATCCAATGCTCAGAAGCTATCATCAACCATTTATATTAACTTTTAACGAGCCTGCTATATATAGAACGACTTTTCCCATTGCAGTCCATATTACAATACGTTCCAAAACAGGGCCGAAATTAAAGTCCGCCCGAAGTACAAGAACAAAAAAAACATAAAAACCGTGTTGATCCCAGAGCAGGGTTCTTAATGAGCACAAGCGCTCACAAGAACCATAAATTAGAAAATTAGTTCCGACATAAATTTCTCACCCCGGCCATATTTAAGCCGAGATTGCAGAGCAGCAATATTTTCCAGCAAAAGTGTTATTTAGTGGATCCTCCCTAAAAGGAAGTTGGTACAATCGTAATTGGCAATTTTTTGTCTCCGCCGGTCCATAATAAAAAGATCATATTTTAGAAGGGAATTTATTATCAATAAATCCGCTTGGAAAAAACCTTTTGTGAAGCCGGATTTTTGCCCTCGTAATAAGAAGCCGTAATGCAGGAGATAAAAAAACAGTAGTTCCAGAAACTCGGTCGTATATACTTTTAATTATACATAAATACACATTGCACCGACCTGATTTACGTATACAATCACGGAGTGTTTTTATTGTGATGGAAGACGTTTTTCTCCTCGCAGAAACCGTCTTCTCCAATTGGCGACTTATCGCTCAAAAGTTTCTTGTTGCTTTACTTACAAATTTCATTTTTTTTTTTTTTTTTTTTTTTTTTTTTTTAAAGTTTCCAATACTAAGGTTCATCATTTTTCATCATTATTTACAAATCAGAAAACGGAAGAAAAAAAAAAGACCCATCAATAATTAAGTATTCGCATTTATTCACCTTTTTTAGATGAGATAATTTTATTACATAAACCAAATACATAAAAAAGGGCAATTAAATTTTTTTAGAAAATTACATAGTTGCACTACAACTTTAATATGAGTTTAATTTCATAATTATTCAATGCATATACGATTTATGGGCCTGATGGGCAAGTGACCAAAGCTCTGGCGCTCGGTGCCACAGGTTTCGAGTTCTAGTCTCGGAGATGCCATGGATGTTTGTAGAGGTTCGGAATTCATTTTAAACCGTAGGTCCCTATCTAATATTACTGTAGAGCGTTAGGCGTAGGGCTGACCACCTTAGGTAAAAGGCCTTGGACCATGGCTGTTGCGCTGATGATATATGATTTATAATACAAAATACTTTTTGAATAATTATAATTATACAATTTATTGTACATGATTAAAAAAACAAAGAGTTTATTAAATGATTAAATTTCAGTGAGACTTTATATTTTGCTATTAAAAACTATTAAGATAGTTAAGATGTTTAATGCAGTCATTTTTTATTGATATATTTGATAGAAGTTTTCACTTATAATAAGGTAAATATTATAAAAACAAAAAAATTAGTAATTTAAAGTTATTTCGATACATAAAATGAAATTCTTTAAAATAGAAGTCTAAAAAGATGTCCAATCAAATAAAATACATGAATTTTTTCTGAATATTATATAAGAAACATTTCAGAAAAAAAAAAAAAAAAAAAAAATATCTAAGGTAACCAGTTTAAAATAAAATTTCTTTCTTAGATTAAAATAATTTTTCAACAACTGATTCTATAACTTTCTTGCATATCTAATCACATACAAAAATGAAATTAAAATCAATTTCATCGTAAAAGAATCCAATTTCCTCAGTGAAATAAAAAGAAAAGAATAAAGCATTTATTGGAAAAAATTCAATAAAATTCAATTTGATAGTTTCCGTAAATGATTTTTAAGGATGCAACAATACTAAAGAATACTTTAAAACCATTCACATAAAAGCAACATAATAATGAGTTTCTTCAACGCACTACATTGTACATTTGTGAGATACGATTTTTTTTCCAAGAAAAAAATAAATAAAAAAACCAGAAGTATGAATAAGACGAAACCGGTCAAAATAAATACATTTATTAAGAACAGAAGGGAGTTGTAAATAACAAAAGTTTCATCCGGCGCACAAGCGTCAAGTACAATTGGACCTTTTCCAAAATCTTTCAACTCAAACAATCGAAAAGCTAGCAGAGGTTTGAAATACGGAAAGAAAATGTTTATTGTTTGTCACTAAAAAAGAAATTAGTGGAAACATGTTTTTTCGCACACATTTTTTTCCCCTTACTTTTCTTTTTTCATGGTTGTAAATATTACTTTGTTATGTTTAGCAAAATACATTAAATACAAGATAAAAAAAAATATCGAGTACTTATTTTAGAATACTACACCAGTTAAAAATCAGTTCCTCTACACTCCTAAAAATATTATTACAATGAATTGACTGAATTGCTCCCATCTTTAAAGATTATTCGATTATATAAATATATATAAATGAGCATGTATCTCAAAGTGTCAAGTCCAGTTAAATAAAACCAGCTGGGAGTGTTGCCCTAGAGGACATTTTTCCGCATCTATTATGCAAACATTTTTCAGTTCTTCCGAAATTGACACATTTTAATGTTTATGAAAAAACTGAAAAAGAAGAAAAAAAAGTTGCGAACATTAAAGATGTGTCAATTACAAAAATACCTGAGTGTTCAAACCAAAATTGTGCAATATTTTAAATAATATCCTTTAGATCTAAGATACAATCATTTCGGGTTTCATGTATTTCTATATACTATAGCTTGGTCTAGCACTCAGTGCCATAGTTTTCGTCTTCGATTCCCGGCGGTGCCATGGATGTTTATAGTGGTTCGGATTCCACTTTAAACCGTAGGTTCTGGTTTAATATGACTGTAGGGCGTTGGTCTGACAGACAACCCTACCCCAAAAAATGAAAATATCTCCTGTTTCTAAATCTGCTAGTGGGCAGACGGCTTTGGCCCACTATGTGGTTGTTGCGCCACTGATGATGTTTAGTTTGGTGTGTGGCTCTACAGTCATCTTGTGCACACTTTGGACTAAATAGATCGGGACCTACCGTTTCACGTGGATTTCGAACCACTCGCAAACATACATGCCACCGCCAGGATTCGAACTTGAAACCTGTGGTAGCAAAGGCCACTGATGATGATGATATAGCTTGGTAAATGAAATTTGTATTGTAGTAAATGAATTCTGTATTCTCTTTCTGCTGTAAGAATTTTTAACAATACGCCATAGGATGTTATCACATAAATACCATGATGACTCAAATTCGTTGTTCACGATCATTTCTCCCGAACGTACCCATGTGAAATAATTAATAGAGGATGAATTATGAATACATCCTTAATTTAAATTTACTGTTCTTCAGATGATTTCATAAAGGAAGCACCAAATGAGAAAAAAATGCTTTCGTGTGTACATTTCTAACACATTAGTGTGAGCACGGATTTGGTCAAATACGTTGCCGAACTTCGTGTCTTTTTACCTTTTTAGTGGCATTTTTCTAAACAAAAACGAGGTACGGACTTTGAAAGTTGTTTAATTCTAAATTTTTTTTTAATGATAACTTACTATGCAATTTCATACTAAAGTTAACAACCATGATATTGTTTTGGAAACCAACGGAAAATGTCTCATCCTGCTACATATGAAGGAATACAAAATACAGCTAATTCGATTTTGTCATAAAAAAAACCGTATGATGATTGTTTGAAAAATCTTCCGAGTTAAAAATTAACCATGGTTGATTACGTCTGATCAATCACTCGTGTCCAATTTCGATAGAAGCGTATTTAGATTTCTTAGTTGGAGATTATTTAAACTAAATTAATTTGCGTTCATTTAAGTTCACTTGGGTATTTGAGTAAGAATTATTTACAATTTGCTGAGTAGGAAGAAGAATCTAAAATTCGTTTTTTTTTTTTAAAGTATTCCTTTTGGTATAACTTCCTTTTCCAAGAAATGACTTAAAAATGATTTTATAAACCTTCGTTAAGCATCGTTAAATTCGATGCATGAGTGTATAAATAATTTTGTTCAAATACGTTCGATATTTGTAAAACTTTTCAATAGTTTTAAATATGCATCACCAGTTTATACATGAGTTAATGTGATGCAAGCATGTATAACGTCTCATATGTAATCTCATAAACATAACATTGCCCATAGAATACATAATAAACCTCAACAAATTATGCCCTATGATATAAATCGAAATTTCTAAGTATATAAAAATCATTTACAAACGTTTTCTTACCTTCACAATAAGAAAACCAATTCTCCATTCTTATTGGATAAGAGAAGGCCAACATTTCAGTTTTAAAAAATGTTCAACAATTTATTTTTCGTTCAATTTTATGTTCAAATTATTTTTCGTTAGCTTAATAAAAACTTAATTTAAAATAATAGAAAAAATTAAAAACTTTTTTCAAACTTAAAATATTAATTATCGTCAAATTTGTAATAAAAACAAAATAAATAAAATAAAACAAAACATTGCTATCAAGAACGTAACGAACTTCCAACCATTGGGATCTGTCAACTGGTGAGAGAAAAGCTTTCCTTTTGGCGACGGGGCTTGGCACGATTTTTTTTTGCCGCCACCCTCTCCGAAATCGGGCAACCCTGTTTACCTCCGTTTGATCCCTGCGTGAGAATGACCAATCTTTCGGAATGATTGGCAGGCTTCATTCAGTTATACGGTGGCCTTGGCGAAATGTCTCGCTAATGAAGGAGGCCCGGATGCAAATTAGAGGCATCTCAGGTAGGTGTTTTAATGAAGGCTGCCGCGGTTTCTTCTTCTTTTTTTTTTTTTTGCTTTTCTTTCTTTTTTTTTTTTTTTTTTTTTGTGGAGGTGACCTCTCCAGTCGGCATCGTAAATCACTCCTCAAAAGTTCATGTTGTTCTTTTTTTCTGCCCGCCAAATAATACTTTCGGAAAAGGGGATGAGTCCCAAGTCGCTTACGTGCGAATCACAGTTGAAGCAAGAGTTTTATGGTTGCAATAGTGATGGGTCGCAGGTGTTTATGAAAATCTCCGGGATTTAAAAAAAAAGAAAAAATGCAAAAAATCGTATTACTAAATGCACAACGCCGAAGTCCATTCACACATAAACCAATTAACCAAACACACAAACTTATTACTTTATCTAATATATCAGCCGCAAAGTTATCTTTCGTATGAAACATGCATACTGAATTTGAAGATCAGCGTTTAAATGTTTTCAACAGATTCAGGATTTTATATTAAATTTAATCTATCTATATATAATTAAAATCTATCTATCTATATAATAGATAGATTTTATAAGCAATCAAATTTAATATAAAATCCTGAATCTATTGAA
Source organism: Caerostris darwini (assembly GCA_021605075.1). Classification (NCBI taxonomy): domain Eukaryota; kingdom Metazoa; phylum Arthropoda; class Arachnida; order Araneae; family Araneidae; genus Caerostris; species Caerostris darwini. The sequence goes on along the minus strand of BPLQ01009022.1, from coordinate 407,972 downwards.
AACATTTTAACGTTAAAATTAAAATTATATATAACATCAAAATTTTGCGGCCTGATGACCGAGTGGCTAGCGCTCTGGCTCTCGGTGCCACAGGTATCGGTTCGAGACCCGGAGGTGCCATCAGTGTTTGTAGTGGCTCAGAATCCATTTTAAACCATCGATCCCATTTTAATATGACTGAAGAGCGTTGGGTGTAGGTAAACCTATCCATTAAAAAGAAAATATCTCCTGTCTAGAAAGCTGTCAGCGAGCAGACGGACTTGACCCACCATGGGGCTGTTACGCTAATAATGATGATTAAAATTATATGTATATATATTTAATCTAATCTATCCATTTCATTTTAATTTTTTAACAAGTTCTTTGAAATACAAAGATACACAATTGCATGTAATTGAAGTCTAAAGACTTGATTAATGCTATTCATTTCAGAAAATGTGATTTTCTGGTTACCACCGCAAGCCACGTCCTTTGAAAATGCTTGCGGTTTAGAATATATGGATAGACAGCAATTTATGGGGACACCGACCCAGATTCAAAGAAACTATAAATGGGAAAAGTAAATAACTAGCTATCTTTTATAAGTAAAGAAAGCCGACTTCAGAAATAACATCAATCGAGTTCGAATTTTGAAAATATTTTTTCTTCTTTTTTCTAATGCAGCTGGCACTACAGAGATAGTTATATTTATGCCATAAGCAAGGACTGCACCGATTTTATTCATTTAAGCACTACCCAGGAGGCACGTGTAGCTTGAAGATATGCTGCGGAAGCGAGTAACACTAATCCCACAACGCTCTACTAAAGTGGATTCCGAATCATTAAAAACATCTATGGCACCGGCGGGATTGGAACCTGAAACCTGTGGTACCGGGCACCAAATCGCTAGCCACACGGCCATCAGACATATTTTGAAAATGTATAATTATGCATTCAAATGGTATGACCAATGGTTTTGAATCTTCATCTTCGAAACGAACAAAATAAATATAAGAAAGTATAGGAAACATTCTAATTGCAATGTGATCATACTGGTCATAGAATCAGCCATTAGGCTATATGAAATTGAATAACCACATCTTAACAACTGCCTTTCCAGAACTCCCTCGCAAGTAGAGTCTTTGTAGAGTCCATCTCTATTTTTGATACATCATGTCACAAAAAAACAATGACCAACCAGGAACTACATCTCACTCACAAGTGGACTTCAAACCTTTAGCGTCATCTGTCGGCGAACTTATACGACTAATCTGCCATTGGTACTTTACAATTTAATATTTCACAAATTATTCAGAGAGATCGCCCTATTCACTTGCTCCTCATCAGCATTAAGGCCTGATGACCAATTGGCTAGCGCTCTGGCCTTTTGTACCACAGACTTCAGTAGGTTCGAATCCTGGCAGATGACATGGATGTTTGTGAGTAGTTCGGAATCCATGTTAAACTGTAGGTCCCTGTCTAATTAGGCTAAAGTGTGCACAAGACGATCGTACAGCTACAAACCAAGCAAAACGAAACCATCAGCATTTTAAACTTGTAGTTTTTATGATTTCACTGTTTCAAAACAAGCTAACATCCGATTCGTGGTCCGATGACAACGAGAGCATGTAAGAAGATCCAAGTCTGGCATCATGCGTTACAATCACTGCTTTCAGAGACGAGGAGAAGTGATGCGTTTGACAATTATTTTATGGTATAGAATGATGAGACAACATGTGTAAAAAGTCTCGCCTCGATGGTCAGGCTGCCTGATGAGAGTTTCAAAGGATTTCTTATACATGACAAGCAAATTCAGGGTAGTTATCCAATGAAACCCTTCCGCAAGGCCATATTATTGGCCGTCAATGTGCTACATAAGTGGAACACAAGGCCAGCCGACGTAAAAAATTGTAAACATCAAACATTGAAAAGTTTTAATATAAACAAATGTACAAAGCAAGGTGAATGCAAACAAACGGAGTTTTTTTATGGTTCAGATTTTAACCAGCATCAGCTCAGTTTTTCTTTAAAAAAAAAATCGAACTCATAATTTCACAACAAAGCCACTGAAGCACAACAAAACATCAAATTTAAAACTCGAACCCCAATAAATGGCAAGAGATAAAAAAAAAAAAAAAAAAAAAGAGAGAGAGAGAGAGTGATATCATATTCAGTGTCAAGACAAACCTTTACCTCTAAAGCCAATCTTCAGCCTCCTTGCATGACGTGCTCCAAGGAAAACAATCCGCACACCCTGCAATTGAGGCGTCAGAGGCGACGGTGCGGCCTGTCAGCAAACAAACTGTAGACATATCACTCAAAAATCGCAGCAAACACAGTGCTTATTTAGCATTCCGCTTGGCCGACGCGGGGATCCATCACACGGGCACAAAAACTGCGGAATCAAGACACGAAATTGTACACTAAGTCGGCGCACGAGAATGTGGGATGTACCTTCATCCATCACATATCAGGAATCCCTTCTTCTAGAGTCTTTTATTTATTTTAGTTTGTGTTCTTTTTCGATCCAGCATCGTTCTTTTTTCATCACGAAAAAGGAACGATTTGAATTTTTTAAACTGACAACAACACTGAATTATTTTATTGTATGGTGTTTTACGAGATCAAATAATGTTGCTGCTCAAATCAAGCGGATGGTTTTGATTATTGGAAGTAATTTTGTTCTGCAATGTTTGCAACACAAAATTGTATGATAAATCGTCAGTTTTTACAACACAAAATTGTACGATGCTTTTTCTTTCTTTCTCTTTTTTTTTTCCTCTCATGTTGGATTTTTCTTTTTGTCACCAGAAAGGAATGGCAACATAATTCAATTTTTTTTTTTAACTAACAACAATGAATTATTTTATTGTATAATAATGATTTACAAAATTATCTAATGTTGCTGAAATCAAACTGATGGTTCGTTGATTTGTACGCTAAGCTAATATTAAAATGATTTTATTTATTTATTTTATAACCCTTCATTCTGGTTTGTTCTTTTTTTTTTTTGTCACGAGAAATGAACGAAAAATCGATTTAAATTTTTTAAACTGACAACAATGAATTATTTTAATAATTTTTAACCACAGTATTTAATTTTACGAAATTAAATAACGTTGATCAAACCAAACGGGTGGTTTTGATTATTGGAAGTAATTTTGCCGAGCAATGTGTACAACACAAAATTGTACGATAAAATTTTTTTTTTCATCTATTTAACTGGTGAGGCTTATTAATACAATGTTGCACATCAATACAATGGTTCGTAGACTGGATGAATAGAATTATTGTTGTATATCCAAAAAGTAGTGATAATGGGATAATTCTAGATCTGGAGTTTATATTTGAAATCTACTAAATATACGTTTTATAATAAGTTTATTTCTGTTATTATATTTTATCGTTTCTTTATAAATCACAAAGCAAATACTCTTAAACTACGGGACAAGTTTGTTTAAATAAGAATACATACTTGCTACAGATTTACTAAAAACTTTTTATGGTTTCTACGCTTAGTAACCTAAAATCATTTTTATGGTTTCTATTTTCAAGTTTTACCATTTTTTCCATATTAACTTTTCTAGAAAGAATTAAATTCCAAACTCCGACAGTCGGTTAATATATACCTGAGAAACAAATTACCCGTAAATGATTTATTTGTGGAAATTTTACAACAGTCTGATCGGCAAAAAGCTAGTGAACCAAAAACGTTACTAATAACAGCCTTCAGAACTTAATCTCAGAAATATCTTTCATACAGTAGAAATATATATATTTCATATGCCCTTGTTTAGAAATATGTATATAACAGGCAAAAACCAAATTAAAATAATTGGCTAGGCAAAGAAGGCAGACCGAAGAAGGCAATTACACATATATAAAAAAATTGTTTTCAACAAATGATACATGAAAAATATATTTAAAGTGGGATAAAATTTTAAAATCACTGTTTTAAATAACGCTCTATCATAAATTGAAAATTTGTTTAATTATTTTGAATACTGGAAAATAATAGATTATTGTCACATAAAACATAAGCTATTGACGAAATGAAGAAAAACAAGTAATATAAAAAAAAAAATTTTTAAAGTCAATTCCTACTTTTTTCTCCACTCTATTGCAGAAAGTCCTTTATACATAATTTTCATTCATTTTTTTAAGTTCATCTGGCGCCTTCTATTGATAGATATATGCAACTTAAATATAAAAAAAAACAAAATTACTTAATTAACTTTGACTAATAACTAATAACTAATTTGAATAAGAAGAATATGAATAATTCCTTAAACGACAATGTGACATTTAAGTAATAACATCAAAACATTTGAACTTTTGTTAGATTGTAAGAAAAAACGGACTGTGCAAGCTAACTCTATCAACCTCTCACAAAGTAGGAACAAAAACTCAACAAGAATCTTTCTCCATCAAGTATTAACTACTGATCGACAAGCAAAACAGCATTGCTGCAAGTTCTGCGTACTTCTCTTAAAGGTCTTAAAGACTACTTTTTAAGCCAACAGAATTAGATAGAAAAGAACAAAACACTAACCGAACATCTTCCAGGCAAGAGTATCTAATAAGCAATCTTTAGTACACCATTCTCGTACATGGGCATGGCCATTACCCAGTTAATTAAGGGTACTTAAGCAGTCCCTGGGACTTAATGAAGAGACACAATCAGCAATAATCGAATCCCAACCTCCAAATAAGCGTGCCCAAACAAGGACCCCCGCCCTGGTGGACATCCAACAGAAAAGGACAGTGGAAGCCAGTATCGACCGGCTTTGCTTTTCCTGAAAAGCAAGGCATGTGCATGCCAGTCACATCCGGGCATTTCCTCCATTGTTTGAGGCGGTACTGTCAATCATTCGTCACCCTGACAGTCCAGAATGTCATTCGGGACATTCTCTCTCTCCTCCGCTCGTTCGCTCCCTCCCTTCCTCTCTTCACTTCGCTTCTTCCGAGACATTTTAACGTGCCTCGTGACAGGATGGAACGATGGGCGAAAAGGGAGGGAGACAAAAGGATGGCGATGGAACGAACGAACGAACCAGCGATTCTCCAAAGGGGATTTGCATGCAAAGTGTAAAGTTTATACCAAGTGCGTGTTTTATTTTGTTTTACTTTATGTGCTTCTATTTTTTTTCTTTTTCGTTCTTTCTGCTCCTCGGCCGAGCCTCCGGGCTGCTTGCAAACGATTTTGGGGCTGAGGTGCATCTCGAGTTACACACCCTGCCGGAGAAATTAGTTCCAGTTCGTTTCGTATCCGAGTCTAATTCATCAGACGATCGAGTGGTACTGATTTCTTGCCCCGAGCTGTTGTAGGTTTTAAAATCTCTCTCTCTCTGAGACGAGAGCTGCTAATTCAGCAAATGGAATGAGATGGAAGTGGGGAATATTTGACGCGAAATAATGATCAAGGCATAGCACTCCAGACATTTGATACCATCTCTCTGCATCGATTTGTATCATCCGGAGCTTATTTTGTGCGTAGGTGGCACTAAGAAGAAGTGTTTATGTGGGCCCAGAAAAATATCCAATAACGTATTGTTGGATTTATTCTTGTTTTCCGATTAATATATATATATATATATATTTATGTGTGTGTGTGTTAATTTGTAAAAGAATTACATTGAATTATATCTTTGATTACAAAAGGGATTTAAAAAAAATCGTCATCAATAATTTTTTTGTCCATTGAAGAAGAAAAATTTAGAAGGGAAATCAAAATCGCAAATTTTCAATTTCTGAACCAAGTTTTAATCAAATTCTTTCAATTGCTTAATTACAAACTATTTTTATTGAAAACTATGAATTGGTCCATTTATACATTTTTTTCCAGAGATTCTGTTCTGTTTTGATTATAAAGACAAAATTTAAAATTTTTATTTCCTGCAATTATCTTTTCTGAAATTTCAGCTATCAATTTTTACATTGTGACATTATCATTTTAACATTTTTTTTATATTAATAAATATAATAATTTTAGGCTCATTTTAAAAGCTTGTTTTTGCACTATTTTATAAGAATAATTAATTCTTGTATTTTTTTTCTATAACTATTGTTTTATTTTATTGCTTAATGCTTTTTTTTTTTTATGAATGCTTTTTTTTTTAATTATACTGGATTATATTTTTGATTACAAAAAGGATATTAATAACATCGTCATCAATAATTTTTTTGCCAAGAATTAAAATTTAGAAGGGGAATCAAAATCGAAATTTCAACTCTTTCAATTTCTGAACCAAATTTTATTTTAATTCTTTCAATTGTTTAGTTCCAATCAATTTTTATCGAAAACGATTTAATGTTTCATTTATATATTTGTACATTTTTTCCAGAGATTCTGCTCTATTTTGGTTATACACACAAAATTTAAAAAAAATTTATTTCCTACAATTAATTTTTCTGAAATGTTTAACTATCAATTTTTACTTTGATGTATAACCTATCTTAATAAATAGAATAATTTTAGGCTCATTTTAAAAGCTTGTTTTTATACTATTTTATAAGATAATTAATTCTTGTATTTTTTTTCTATAACTATTGTTTTATTTTATTGCTTATTTTTAAGCTTTTTTTTATTAATGCTGCTTTTTTTATAAATGCTTTATCGTTATTGTTCAAACTGAATTTGTAAAGGATTGAAGATTTAATATTTTTAACCAGAAAAGGGATTTAAAATCATAATATTGTTTTTTTTTTATAGATTGAAATTAATTGGTGAATTCACGATCACACTTTTGCTACATACATACATAAAAAAAAAGCACGTTAAAACCCCCCATCCCTGTCTAGATTCGGATTTTTGGATTAAAAGTCCAAGTCCATTGAGTTAAAGGAACTCAGTACAGGTCAAAATGATTTACACATAAAAAAAGAAAATTTCCAAAGGGTAACTATTAAAATAAATTCATATAATCAACTATTAAAATTTAAAAAAATTGTTAAAATTATATGAAATTAAAATATATTTAATAAAACTCATTAAATAAAATTTGTTAAATATAATGAGAGTATATCGGGGGAATAAAATTAGAAATATTTGGATGGTATTTCTTATTGACCTAATAAAGATAGAGAGATCATACATATGAACTTTTGAAATATTACAGTAAAAAATGTAACAGTAAACAGTAAAAATTTACATTATAACAGTATTATTATAACAATAATTATTATAACAGCAAAAAATTTGCTTACTATCACATTAAATTATTTTTAATGTCAGTTACATCTCAAAAGAAAATTAAAAAAAAAAAAAAAAAAAAAAAAAATTTTTTTAGTTAAAATTTTACGATCGAAATAATCAAATTTAAAAACATCCAACTTAACGTATACTTAATATAAAATTAAAATAACAATAATTTGAGAAATTAAATCAATATTAAAATTGCCATTATCAGAAAAATGTATTAAAAGTTAAACGCATTTAAAATTTATTATTACATTTATGCCTATGTGTAATCTAAATTAAATTTGAAAACAAATTGTAATAGCTGAATAATATATATGATATATATGTATATATATATATATATCATTCAGCTATTACAATTTCAGTTATATATATATATATATATATATATATATTTGAAAAAAATTATGAGTTGATAATTTGTAAAAGGAAGTTGTATACATAAACAATTTTTTTTTATTAACATAGGAGTCTCATCTTAATTATCTTTTTACATTCCGTATATGAATAATGAGTAATATATCTCGTTCGGATTACAAATCCTCACAACAGACGCTATTATATCATAATTTATATAAACATTTGACACCAGAATTAAGCCTGTAATTTGTTGCGGCCGGCATTGTTTCTAATTTCTTGGTATGCCATTAACCAAATCAAGAGAAATATTATTCAATTTTTTACAACACACTATAACTCATGTCAATATAATAATGTCTTTGCGTAATAATTAATGTTATATAACATATGGCCTTTAAATCCATGAATGAATTTTAAAAGAAAGCGATTTTTTTTTTTAGCAGACATCAGTGGCCCATCGGTGCGTTTTTAAGCGGAAGACAGGAGGTGTTTCAGAGGCAATGCCGTTTACGCCAATTTATCGTACGAGAAAAAGAAAAAAAAAAAAGGCTCCCCGATAGTGAATGCGAGAACGCAGCATTCAAACACACCAATCACATTAAATTACTACTACTATTGCACCACACCACATCAATGTGCCTAGAGCAGAGTTACAGTTTGGGAATGATGCAGGTGAGAAGTCTGATTGGTTTGGTTTGTCGCTCTACGGTCATCTTGTGCACCCTTTGGACTAAACAGACGGGCCCTACAGTTTAACGTGGATTCCGAACCACTCACAAACATCCATGCCATGGCCAGGATACGAACCTGAACCTGTGGTACCAGAGCGCTAGCGAATTGGCCACCAGGCCGCTACACTATAGTCATATGAGATCGGAACCTAAGGCTTAAAGTGGATTCCGAATCAATACAAACATCTATGGCACCGCCGGTGCTCGAACCCGAAACCTGCGGCACTGACCACTAGACATTCGGCCATTCACGTTAATTTGTAGGTCCAGGTCTAATTAGCCTGAAGTGTCCACAAAATAACCGTAGAGCGTCAAACCAAATCACGAACGCCAACGGATTCCGAACCTAAGTCCTCTTGCTGTGCAAGTTATCTCTGGGCAAAAGAAAAAAATTCTGGATGTGGAAAAAATGGATATATTCGGATGGGAAAAAAGAATGATTTTTAATTCTAATAAAATGTTGTCCAAAAAAAGGCATTTCAAAAATGACAGTTGAATTAATTGTATCTGCGGTTACAGTTAGTTATAATAGACGGTTAAAAACCAAGCAATACAGCAGATATTACCAGCAAAAGGATGCTGCTATTCCTATTTCTAATGTATAGATTAGGCTGAAACTGACATCGCATATTTTCTTGTGAGCAACCGTCATTCAGCCGTCAAATAGTGAAAATCCGTATTCTCGTTCTCATTCAATATCCTCGTATTAATAACACACTTTCTCTATTTTTCACATATATATATAGGGTTTTTTTTTTAATTTTGTGTATTTACTGCATTTTAATCTACGGAAAAACTTTTATTAGCAATTTATATTATGAATTAAAAATAATATTCCAAGAAGTAGTTCAATGCTTTTATTTTATTGAAAAAAAAAAAGGGTTTAAAAAGGGAAAAAAATTAAAAACTCGAGAAGTTTAAAGTAGCTCATAGCAGTAGTAGCACGTGTAAGGTATAATTTAAGGTAATACTTATCTTTGGAAATACATAAATATTTGCAATACCTAAAAAGTATTCAGAATAATAAGTATGCCACACTTGATCACGTATGAGAAGAAATGTATTATTCCCCCCCACATTTATATATCTATATATTATATGTGCTATACATAATAATGCATTCATTTTTAATCGATTAAAACTAAGTGTGTTTACCAAATGCCTACATCCATTGATTTCTCTCAAATTGTTACCTCACATTCTCTTTAAAAATATTTACTTCCACAACAGCCCTATTGGTACCCATAACAATAAAAAGTTTCATAGTACAGCGATTCCTTCGTAATTATGGATACGGCCCCCACCCTAACAATGCTTAATCAACTAGGTGTTGCAATTCACATCTTTTAAGATCTCCCGAATCTTTTTCGGCCTTGGCTCCACCCCCAGCTCCGCTTCATTACGCGGGATGGTTTACACAGCTAAGGCCCTGCAATTAAATTAGGCAGCCTACCCCCCCAATTTTTACGTCTTTTTTTATTGCGCCGGGGTGGCCTTATTTATAGACCTCCAGTCCCCCTCTTTTATGGGATAAAGGGGGGATAATTTTTGAACGCCGTTATATATGGGTCTATGGATAGATATATAGGAACGGTTATCTTTCCGAGTTGGGTGTAAATTTCTTTGGGGAGGAGCTCGCTTCTTAAGCCCCGCGCTTTTAATTTTACAGCTTGATTTAAAACAGAAGGTCCTCCGAGCTCGAGAGCGGAGGAGTAAATGTCAACCGGATGCGTGATATACTGGCGGCGTTAAAGAGTGTTTTGTTTAAAAAATATCGATGACAGTCAGGAATAAGAGGCATTCATTAAAGCGAACTCGATTCCAACAGACGGTAACTAGATCAATTCAAATAATTTCGAATCACTACAGCATAAACAGTTTATTTAAGAATATCTTATTACCTTTACATATTTAGCATGCTAAGAACAAAATAATGTGAGTCATTGTTAAACTCATCTTAATCATAGGAATAATAATTCTGTAATTTAATAAACTAATTAAAAAGTGTTTTGTTTAATTTTGTATTATTTTATTCATTCAGACTTTTTTTTTTACTACTAAGCAAAGGCAAATAGTTCGAGAAAAAACATTTTCGTAACTAGAACTGCAGAGGTGTAGCAGATTCAACGTTATCCAAAGTACACCACTGGGGCACGATACATTGCATTCACACTGTGTCTCTACAAATTTTAGCGAATACAACAAATGGTGGGGGATCACATCTCCCTCCTCGACCCAGGCAAAAGAACCTTCATTTAATCTGAAAAACATTCATTTCTCAGTATATATATTATAGCATTTTTTTCTCATGGGAAGAGTTTTAGCATTTCAGTCTCAGGAGAAAAAGGATATTATTTGACAAGGGTATACTCACAAACCATCACTCAAATTTGAGAAGCAGACGAGCTTTATTATGGGTAGTTATATTACATGCAATTAGTGTCTAATGAGAACAACTTGTCATTCAAATCTGATAGCAGATATTCCGTGTCATGTATAATGAGATTCAGGAAATTAGCGATTGAATGTGCTACCTTCACAGGTGGAAAACAACTACAGATTGAATACGGATTACACACCATGAATTGTTCCATCGTGATGGGTGATCGCCCATCACGCTGAGAAATGAAATGATGAATGAGCTGAGAAATGTGTACTCCAATGAGAAGTGAGGGAATCTAAACCCTCCCCACCCTCTTAACAGATTGTCTTAAAGGAAGTCGACCTAAGTGTTTTTATATAAGAGAAGTGTTTGTATATAGTGTGTTTGTGTGTATTTGTATATATATATATATATGTGTGTGTATATATAATAAAAATTAATGTTCTCATGAACCTGAAAGTGGCCTTCTTCTTGGCCTCTCTTCTTTAGGCCGATAATTACAATACGAAGACTTTCTTTTATCAAGCTGCGAAACGAGCGCCTTCTATACCGAAACAATCTAACTATCAGGTCATTTCGGTGCATTCAAGAAAAGAAATCACCGAAGAATTTTGTTTTGTCGCTAACAATAGAAGTTATTAGGAAATATGGGCATAACACCACACGATTTAATTCACAGAATCTTTAATACATGGGGAAAAAACCCGTTGTATAAGAAACAAAATTTAATTTGATTTATTAATTATTTTTGACTCAACAAAGCAATTCAAAATTTAAAGACTGCAAAGCTAAGTTAATGCTACCATAGCATCAAAGACGAGACGGGGGGGAGGAAATCACAATATCAACATAGTTATCATTTTAATGTTTTATCAAAAAAGCATTTAAACACATCAGTTTTACTTTCAAGGCATCAAAATAAGCGTTAAAAAAAATCTCCTATTTTATGATTTGCGTATGAACTTTTTTTTATATAAAACCATCAAAGAAACAGTCTTTTACGTTCACTTAATATTAAACAAAATATTATACAAAGTAATAGTAAGATATTTTTTACAGTTACATTCCAAAACATGTACCTAACAATGTATTAGAGTTCGCAGAGAATTCGAACCTACAGAACGCATCTCCCTCCCAAAAGCTTAATCTGCATCACTCTTCAGAGGATATCATGCACACACAGAGAGGGACTTTATAATTTTACCTTTGCCAATCTAATAGCATGCATCCGCGGCAGTCATTTCGAGGCCATCAATGCTACCATAGCTGTCAGCCAATCAAAGACGAGAAGGGGGGAGGGGGGTCGGCCAGAGAGAGGGGGGTCACGATGTCAACATAGCTGTCATTTACGCCTAAATGCCGTTACCAATGCCATTACAGACGCCGATGCGTAAATGCTGGTGTTAAAAGGGTTACTTAGGAACGTTTAGTCGACTCAAAGAGAACTGAAGCGAAGAGAGTGGTGTTGAGAAATGGGAAGGGGGGTGCTGAAAGAGTTGAGATGATGTTCGATTGAGTCGTAGGAGTGGGCATGAGATGTTGGGGGAGGGGGCGCGTGTTTTTAAATTCGGTTCGGTGATGTTTGATGTGGACATGCTTAAGTAGCGCTCTCATGGCACCACATTGCTGGCATGAAGGGTAATCAAGTTTCGCTCCCCAAACTAATCCATGCCACTACGGTTTGGATTCAACGAGGCTTATGGCACGGAATAAATGTGCGCTAAATATCTGCAAATGCGATATGAAGGTTTTCGATATCGTTCATTTTAATATGAGTGGTTGGGGGATAGGTACGGTTGGTCGCGATTTAAATTAATTGTTTTTTTCCTTTTTCCTTTCGAAGGAAAAAGACAGTTAGCATTTATTTAATTGTTCAATTTCTCTGAGAAAACTTAATTCTTGGTAATCAGTGAATGTATAAGGAAACATAGCAATATGCGAATAAAGAGAGTATCTTCACTAAACGACAACCTATTATAGTATCAACAAATATCAAGGATCACATGATATATGCAACTAAACAGAAATGTATTTCAGTTTCGCAATAAGTTCATTTCAATTTTGAAACATAATACACTTAATCTATTTTGCATTATCTTATCATTAGCCAATCAAAGACGAAAGGACAAAAATTCAAATTTTATAAACCTGATATAAGAGATCAATGTTCTTTTTGAGTATAAATTTCTGATAAAAATGTCTGGCTATAAAACTTTTTAACCTAATTAAAACAATTACCAAATTAACAATGAATTTAAAATCAGTAGTTCATAAATAGGGGCCCAACAGCCAAGTGACTTGCGCTCGGTACAACAGGCTTCGGGTTGGAGTTCCAGCGGTGCCATGGATGATTGTAGTTCAGAATCCACCTAAACCGCAGGTCCCGGTTTAATATGACTGTTGGACATAGGGCTGATAACTCTATCCCGTAAAAAGAAAACACCTCCTGTTTCGAAATTTGCCAGCAGGCAGACGGCCTTTGTCTACTATGAAGCTGTTGCGCCAATGAAGAATTCATAAATGAATAAAGATAATAAACCTTAGAAACATTCTTATTAAAATTTCGTAACTGAAATAACTTTTTATACAATGTTTACAACCTGTTCATAATCGTAAATGCATAGGATTAAAAAGCGTTTTGAGTGTTGTACAAAGAGACATGAGTTATTAGCCAAGTTAATGAATCCTTATTAAGTATCAACATTACATAAGTATATCGTATCAAGATTAAATTACTCGCGGTCATACATAAGCTAGCGAAGATATTTATCTTAAATTATGAAACATATTTGAAATAAAAGATTGTTACATTTATTTAAATAACGAACAATTTTTCAATATTTGTCAACAAAAACAAAGTGGTGTTCAATATTCAGGGAATAAAATGAAACAACATTTTTATTAAATTATATTGTGTAACTGCAACTTTATCTGCAAAAGTGCAATCCATTCTCTATTGAATAGATCCAACCCCCTATAGAAATATACAAAAAAGCAACCAACCATCAAGTATAAATATATGTATATACATATAAAAAAAAAGAAGAAAACATCACTCTGGAATATTCAGAAAGCCCATTTCCATCTCTAAGCACATTTCAGAACACCACTTCACAGTAACGGACTTCACACAAACGTCCACCGGACAGAAAAAAAAAGAAAAGAAAAAAAGCCCTACCCCCACCCTAAAACCCCCAGAAACGAGTAAATAAATAAACTAACCGAAGAGATAAAATGTATCCACGCATCCACACATATCCAGTGACGTATTGTTGGCATGAACCGGCGTATGTATATGTATAAACGCATGTATTGCTGCGAGGAGGGTTGGTAGGGGTTAGGGTAACTCTCAGACTGACTTGGATCAATAGTGGCACGTTAACTCTGTCAAGTGTCTTGCGCCCCGAGTCAATGATGCAGCAGGGTTGGGGTCAGCGCTGTCACTCCGCAAAAACCGATCCACGCACCCACACATGCATGCCACCACACACACACACACACACACGTGGTTTGATTTCTTTTTCTCTGCTTGCTGGCTGGTGATGCTTTTTTCTCTTGCTGGTGGGGTGCTTGCTTTTCGCTTTTTGACACTCTCCTCTTTTTGATGCTTTATTCGCGGTGGTTTTCTCCTCTTCTTCTCTCTCGCTCTTCTATATTTCGCAAGATCTTTCTCTCTCTCTCTCTCTCTCTGGTAAAAGAAGGGGGATCGGCCACAAATTCATGTTTGATAGTGTGAAGAGATGGGTTATAGAATATGTTGTGTTTGATAAAATAGAAAGAAAGACGTGTGGAATTGTGAGTAGAAATCAAAAAATGTTTCTGTTTAGACTATTTAATTAATCACTAACTTAATCATTATATTATTTATTTTCAGGGAAGTAAAGAAAAATAAATCAACTCAACTACTTTATGGTAGTGAAAATAAATTCTGATACTTATTGATGGATGATAAGATTTCAAATTTGGGTGCGCAGAAGATCTACCTCCCCGTGGTGCACCTGGTAACACTTTTTAGTGGCTAAAAGATCTACAACTTGGCGTTATTGTTAGATTAATGAACTCTGTTTCAGCATGTTTTGTTGTATCATCTGTGTTTTTCTCTCTCTCTCTCTCTTCTGTAACTGTTCACAATCTGCCACTGAGGGGGGGAATTTTCAAATTTCATTAAAATTATTGTAACTGTTTCATTTTCGCAGTAGAATAGTTCAATGTTCATAAATCAGAAGCAATATTTTATTTAAAAAAAAAAAAAAACCTTATTTTAGTTTTATACTTGATTTTGTTACAGTTAATAATCAGTTAACTGTTTTAGTTACTGAAATATATATATGGATATCTCTAGTCACTTAACAACACATACAAGTCGATTCACCCAACCTTTTTAAACGAACAAAATAATGACTGTATAATTTTAGTACATCACATTAGAAAGCATGATAGAGTATTAGAAGTTTTGAAGAGTTCTTATGGAGTATTATAACAATATAAACATATAATCAAAATTTTAATTAAATTATAAATTTTATTTAGAAATTTTTATATGACTGCAGTTTAGTACAATGTTAGTGAATGATTACTTAAACGTAAATAAATAAATAATAAATTTTTCAGAGTATAAGAAGTTCAATCCATTTCTCGATTTCAAAATGAAAACGACCTGGAGTTAATTGAATTGCAATTTGGGGACGCTCCCCCATGAGAGCCAGTGCTTTCCTTTATCTGTCGGTGGAGTAAGGCGGATACAGATGAAGAAAGAGATGGGAGCAGAGAAAAGAACTCTTGTAGACAGACAGAACCTTACCTCGCGAGAGGTAAATATTTCAACCGGAAATGGGCCCCTTTTTATTGGCCGGGGACACGACAAATATTGAAAGGCTCTCCTCTCTCTTCTCCATTAGGCGGCAGGTGCTTTATTGAAAAGATATCGCTTCATTGAAATGCGCAGCGCCTTTATTTTAAAAAAGGATTCAAATAGCTCGTTTTATTAGGAAGCATTTTTGCTGTTTCGTTTAAATAGATAGCTATTAAATGACTCGCCTTTATCAAAAATATAGTTTCATGATACACGACAAAAGTATCAGTTTTGCCGCACTTTCTAACACATGCAGTCGGGAAGGTTATGAAAATAAAAGAGACACAGTTATGGAAATATAATTATTTTATTAATAATAAAACTACGCTAGCGATGTATATAATTAATAGTATATAGATAAATTTTTTTTTAAATTTCGGTATCCGTGTGACGATTGCAAAAGATAGAAAAAAAATAGTTTTCCGGATTTTCTCCTATACAAGTAAAACTGAGGCAACACCCCCCCTCCGCCCAACACTTTTGAGAGGCATTGCGACTACAAACAGAATGACTCTGACACACTAAAGTATTACTGCCTTAGTTTCTTTTCCTTCCTTACTAACAGACAAAACGGATCCCTTACCAAGAGTCCTAAATATTTCTGCCCCATCGAAAATGTTTCAGAATGATTCAACGCTAAGGCATTTAATTCTGCACAGAAAAGTAAATCCTATCTTGTTCGTTAATATTCCCAGAGATTGTGCAGTAAAAAATTCAGATTCTCCGTAACTGATACTACCTAGAAAAGAGTGAGGAATTAAAACTGAAGCTAGTGTCGATTGCCGGGCATTTTCGGTCAAAGATGGCCACTACAATGGAAGATCCAGCGTTACAAAAGATGCCCTGCTACATTTTGCCACCATAATTTGAAATAAAGCAGTTTGAAGGTTTCACATCCTTCTTTCAGCCCAACGGACACATTTTCCTGCCTACGGATTTAAAGTGACAGAGGCGAAAGTTTTAGATTTGATTTCATTTAAAGAATTTCAAACTGAATTTTTTTAATTCGGAAGCCTAACGCCCTATCCATCAGTTTATTCCGGTCAAAGAACAGATTGTAATGTATTTATTACTTGATTGTATTTAATTTTACAAATATAAGCGAAATGATAACAATGTTATTTATTTGTTTCTAATGCATATAATTTTGAGATTCAGATCAACCCCCCATTTGGCCATTGTGTAATCCAGAAAAGTGAGATAACCAAATGTATTTTGAAATTTATTTTTTAAGTAATTTTATTTATTTATTAATGGTAGAGAAGTAGTTTGTTTCGCAACCACCCTTTATATATCGTATAGAAACTTTGGATCTCGTATTCATATTTTGGGTAAGAAATCTCCCTCATAATTTTTTAATATGGTTTTGTTCATTAAAAAAATCGAAGGTATTATACGAGTAAAAGTAATTGCACACAAACCTTACACGAAAATCAATGCATTATGTCACATTTTATAGAATTTATTTAATTCGGATTAAACTGTGTCAACATTACACACATTATAGTTCATTTTCATTAAAAAAATATACATATAATAATTATATATTTATAATATTAACAGAATACTTGGCCTTTTTAATGAAAAAAGATTTAGGAATTATCAAAACGGCAAAATACATTTTATTTGCGACAAAAGGCTGTGTGTTAATGTAAGTGTGTAACAAAAACAAATTTTCTATAAATAATATTCTCTCTTTTTTTAACAGCATAACACAATGAATAATTCTAAATGTAAAACTTATATGAATAACAATTAATTCAAATTAACCAGCTCAATAGTCCTTATGTTGCAATTTATACTAAATATCGTATTTTTTATTATTAGTGTCTGTATAATAGTTGTATGTGTTTGGGTTTGCTCCAAGTTGTCATCACTATCTCATTGTCACCATAAAGGCCAATTATTAATCAAACTTAAGTTAATTGTAAATATAATGATGGATACAAAACTACTTCGCAGCTAGATAACTTATACATAGTAACACCATTGAATTTTATATGAATAAAGTTTTTTTTCTGCATAATTAATGAATCAAAACTATAATTTTTCTAAGGAATGGCCTCATTTCAAGGTCAAATGAACAGTCTGTGTTATAATATTTAAAGCAGACCTAGAATAGTTGAAAAATTGTAATACAGTTATGTATATTCCTTGGTTAATAGAATACGCTACCGTGCTGCCATCTATTGAGAGAAATATCGACATGGAACACATATCAGCTTTAATTCACTTATAATTAAGAGCTGCATTTTAAAATGTAACCATTCTCATCAAAGCAGATTAATGACGTGATTTAAAATTTTTTCCTGAAGAACGCCTGATAAAATTTACAGCAATACAAATTTACAGAAGAGATTTCAGTAACGAAAAAAACGATTAAAAAATCTCCAGTCTTTATCAAAATGACGTGACTTGTTAAATAATGAAGTATTGATTTAATATATCTAGTACTGATGACTTGTTAAATGAAATGAGAGGTAAAACTTGTTACATGCTACAGAGATTTTCTTGAAAATTTCCTCCAAATGTACAGATCTATTAAATATGGTTACCTAACCCCTTTATTTATCAGTCATTTCTACCGATTCTCCGTCAAGGATTTCCACAGAATGCTAAAACTCTCACGTCTAATGACAAATCCGGTCCACTTTGTTGCGAAATTCTTCTCAATTGAGGAATAAGAGCAACGAAAGATTTAAGGATATAGAAGATCATTGAAATGCTGAGGCAGGCATTGATATGAAAGCAATTGAATATAGCAAGATGTATTAAGAGCTGCATTTTAAACTTATATCATTGAATTCAATATCAATAAAAAGTTTAATTGCTGTCTTAAACCTTTTATTGATATTGAATTCAATGATATACGGCAATTGGACTGATGGCCAAGTGACTAGCGTTCTGCCACAGGTTTCGGATTCGAGTTCCGCCAGCGCCAGGGATGTTTGTAATGGTTCGGAATCCACTTTAAATTGTAAGTCCCGGTCTAATAGGATTGTAGAGCGTAGGGCTGACTACCCTGCTCCGTAAAAAGAGGAAACACCTCCTGTCTCGAAATCTGCCACTAGATAGAGAGTCTTGGACTACCATGTGGCTGTTGCGCCAATCATGAAGAAGAAGATATATGGCAAGAACCGTCGAATTATATTATAAGCAAGTATTTTACTGATTAAGCGCACTTTCAAATGAAATTCCTTTGATTTGTGTTATATCCCCTTTTGACGTTTTCAATGAAATATCACTTATGCGGTGAAGCCCTAAGGGTCGATTAACGACAGCTTCCTCTTGTTGGTCAAAATATCCTATATTTAGTTCTTCGACAACCTTTACATCTGAGGAAATATGGAAAGGGTTTTTCGTGATGATTAAGCGTTCGTTCATTCTTCAATGAGAATATAATTCAAAGGAAAATGCAAAAAATGTTGAAGGTGGTTTCCACAGAATACTACTATATCATGTCGTTAAATGCTAATTGAATCCTTGAGTGGGCAGGAGAGCAGGTTTCCGATTGGCTGGAGTTCTACGAAGTGATATTTTAATATCTGGTGGAAATTCATTTCAACAAAGAAAATCCAGTCTTCAAACATTTCATGTCGATATTTGTTCCATCTACTTTTGCATATGCATCGCATCTTTATCTATGGGTAATGAGAAAAGGGAATAAATACCATAGAATGATATATGGTACAGAGATAGCGGAATATGGCATGATAGTGCAAAATAGAATATGGCACGGAAATAATAGGGTAGAATAAAATATGGTACGATTAAGGTTTGGTTTGGCTAGTCACTCTACAGTCATCTTGTGAACACTTCAGAGTAAACAACCGGGACCTACAGTTTAAAGTGGATTCCGAACAACTACAAACATCCATGGCACCGCCGGGATTCGAACCCGAAACCTGTGGTAGCGCGCACTAGCCACCCGGCCCCTAGTATGATTAAGGAGAATGAATAGGCAGAAAAGCCTGAAATCGGCTAGGATTACGCAAAATCAGACCTAAAGACCAGCTATCTCCTAAACGGTAATGACGACACACCTAAGTAGTGTGTCCTTAACAAAATCACTTCGTCATAAACACCAAATTCCCTGGAAAAATATGTTAAAATGGAGTGACAAATGTATTCGTCGATGCAAGTACAACCGCAATACGATCTGCGAAAGGCCGAGCCCTCCCCGCCGCCGGAGCGCTAATCAGTGCCCCCCTCCCTTTCGGAGCGGGCACGGCGGGAGGAGCGTCGCTTTCCGCGGCAGCCAGTCGCGAGCACCGGCGGCCAATAAATCATAGGACCGGCCTCTTAATCGCCCGAGCTGCCTCTGCCGCCTTCCCACGTCTCTCCTCCCCTCGCTCTCAGCGCGCAAGGATACAGCGGCGGTGTGCTTCGCCGGATATCCGCCGCGCGCAACAGGTGCCGCTTCGCTCGGAAGGGGGAAAAACATAGGAGTGTTGTGGGTCAGTTCGGGCTGAACAGAATGGTTGAATGAATATAGACTTTTTTAAAAAATAATTATAATATTTAAAATTAGATGAAGTGGTTAGAGTTGTTTGAAAGATCTATATTTTTTTTTAATTTTGTTATATTTCATTGAGATTTTTTTTTATAAGACTACAATGATTTCTTTTAGATTAAATTGTAAATAACGTTAAGTTATGAATAATTAAATAATATGAATATAAAAACTATTATAAATAAACGATATCATCAAAGAAAAAAGTGAAAAAAAAAATTGCCATACTATGTGGAGAGGGTTTTTGTTTGTCGCTCTACGATTATTTTGTGCTCACTTTAGACTAATGAGACCTGAACCTACAGTTTAACGTGGAATCCGAACCGCTCACAAACATCCATACCACCGCCAGGATTCAAACCTGAAACATGCGGTACCAACGGCCAGAGTGATAGCCAATTAACCATCAGGCCCCTATTTAATATTGGAGATATTGAAGATTTTACCGTGATAATCGGAGACAGATAACACAGTTTCTGTATACTGTTTTTAAAAATGTTTACGTGCCTGAAAGTGAGTAGTAATCCGATTTGCACTACAGTATTACCGCCAGGATTCGAACCTAGAGCCAATGATACCAAGGGCCAGAGCGCTAGCCAATTGGCCCTCAGACGGCGCCATGCTATCTTTGGCGGGGGGGAATATACCTAAAGCAAACTTACGAAATAAACGGAACTGCTTAGTAGCCTTTACAAACATTTAGGGGCTGTAAAATATGACTTTATAATTCATACTATTGATTACTCAAACCCTTCAAAAAGAAATGGAAAATCATTAATATTTAGAAAGAAAATTAGATGGTTTTCAGAGTTCCGCATTACAATTCATTATCCCTAATAAATAAACAACTTTTTCTTCTTGGAACCACAGTCCAAGGCTCTGTTTTTAGGTGAACCCTATAATTGCAGTAGGACATCCATCACACACAGACAAAGCAACCGCCGACGGATCGGCCTGATGAACGATGAACGATGACTTGTTTACAGTCGATGGGAGCACTGGTCAGTTATTTCCGATACTTGTCTATCACCCCACGCCCATTTCCAACTGTCAAGCCGAAATTTCATTTGGAGAATAATAGCAAAAAACACCTATCTTCAACGGATGTATCATCTAAAAAAATCAAATTCGCTCTTGTAATGTTTGAATTTCAAAAATTTTGCATGGGATGCCAAATTGTAAACAAGGGTCATTGAATTAAACTGTTCATAAAAAATTGAAGGATGAAATTCCACATGAGATTAGAATAACGATCTTAAGACAAAATATTAATGAAACGAGACATTTTAGAAAATACTGACAGTGTAATGAGCGCTTCTAAAATATGCGGTTTGTTATCATCATGATCATGCCATGTCACATTTGAGTCATTTGCATTTTGAACTGTCGAGTCGAAATTTAATTGTGCCAACTATAGAAAACTGCCTTTCTTCAATGGATATAGTCTAAAAAAAAAATCAATTTCATTTTTTATAGTTGGAACTTTTAAGAAATATACATGGGATGTCAAATCATGAGTATGAGTTGTTAAATACAGAGGATATCGACACATATATATATGTAGGGGGACACATATATATATATATATATATATATATATGTAGTAGCGTATTTTTGTAGTGATTTTGAAAAAATATTTATAATAATGTCCAATATATAATAATGTCTAATATGTCCAATCTGACAGCATTTTCATTGAACCAGCATATTCCGCATGGGAGAAAAGCCAATAAACTCCCCCCGGACAGTCCGACTCTCGATGCTAGAAGCCTGTACAATTGCCATCGAGTCTCCTTGTTTCTAAAAATGATTACAACAATGCTGCCAATAGATTTTAACCTCAACTCTGCTGAACGTTAGCTGCCCATGTTGCCAATGAGCCAGGTTAGTTAATTTGAACAGTTATGATCGCCAAAACCTCAACTGAGATTGCAGTTGTTGATGTTACACAACACACAACAAAGATTTTACGATCTACGAATTTATCTTATGGGCTTGGTTTGTAGTTCTACGGTTATTTTGTGTAAAGTTTAGGTTAATTGCCGAATTAACCTAAAGTTTATTTATAATTAAGTATTAAGGATCAAGTTAAAGTTTCCTAAAGTAAAGGGACCTACTGTTTAAAGAGGATTCTGAACCACTCACAAACACCCATCCCACGTTCAATATTCGAACCTGAAGCCCATGGTACCAAAGGCCAGAACGCTACCCAAATTGGACATCAGGCCGCTCTTATGAGATTTTGAACCGGACTTACAAGAAAACCAGAGTACTATTTACTAGACAGTTTAGGACCTGTATCATTCCTTTACTGTGTCATCTTTTATTTATAAAAATAAGTGCCAGATATAAGATATTCAAATATAAGATACCAGAAACAATCTTGTATAAAAGAAAAATCATAGAATGTATAGTTAAGATATTGATTTTACTGAATTTCATTGAACTAAAAATACCACAGGTCACAGAACACCACCCAGTATTTGACCCTCATTTCCAAACTAACTGTTTGTCGAATACAAAAATAGCACAATTAATTTAAGAAAAGAATATTTATTCATGACTGTAAAAAAAGAAAGAAAACAAATAAGCCAATGACAGAATCTCTCATACTTCTCATTTTCGAAAAGCCACCGTTAAGTTTGAACCTCCACCATTTAAGTTGATTTTGAAACATCTTAAGTGTCTTTTAAAATCCCGAAATTAAAATACGGCTGTTTAAAAAAGCAGTCCTTGCCCATCATTCACCTGCCTCTAAATATCCTCAATGTCATTGGAGTGTCCAGATCTGTCTGCCATTGTGTGCTAAAAAAGTGGGTCAAATGTTCCAGAAAGGTTCTTTTTGTCTTCTAGTGGCTTGGATTGTTTCGCTGTGACAGCAACTTCAGCAGCTGTCACCGGGGGCTCACGAAATTGTCATTCGGCGGCAGACACCATGTAAAAATTGTCGCCTCTAAAGATTCTAAACTCTCGGTTAAATGGTTTTTCACCTTCGGCCGATCCTTTGTTGGAGAGATGTTTATAGAGCCCAGATTTAAAATGAGTTCAAAAAGGATTCTGATTATCAGTGTTTATGGTTTTCCGCAAGGTCTTTTTTAAAGCTCTTTTTTTTTTAAAGTTTTTTTTTTTCTCACAGTACTTTTACATTTGGGTAGTAAATTAACACTTTTATTTTTATTTTTTATAAAGATGATTGATTAAGAAACGCTCGAGTTGAGCTGAAAGTTTAAAGTAGTAAAACTGTCCGAAAAATATCCTCAATTGCGTTTAAAGCAACACTAAAAGATTTTATTGCGCTTTGAAAATTTATGAAATAAAATATATTTACATTTTATACACATATATTATGTATATAATATTCTGAAAATGTGGTTTTAGTAAAATTCTTCAAAGAATAAACAAAAGCAGAAAAATATATTTTGGTAGAGTAGTGAAATTTAAACAGGGTTTTTGGAATTGTTGTATTAAATATATAAATTTAACACAAAATAAATTTAACACTGAATTTGATCTTTTATATATAAAAGAAAAAAAAAATTAAACTCTTCACATAACATAATTTTTAAAGAATAAAAAAGTGTAAATAGTATAATTGCAGTTATAAGTTGTTTTAGAGCATTTGAAATAGGAATGCTTTTTTAAGTCATAAATTGAAAGACATATCGCATAACCATTCTATTTTATAATGTAAACCATAATTTCAGTATCTTTATCTGAGCTTTTATTCACTAAGATGACCTTGTCATTGATATCATTTAACAATTAATTATTTGGAGATAACAAATGTTAAATAACACTTAAGCAATGCAACAACCTTTCATTATTCTTAAATGTAAAAAATATTTAAATTTGATTTATTTCAGATATAATTATTTTGAAAGTAGTTGGAATTAAAACATTTTTTAGGATGAACTGTAAATCAAAATTTATCATTAATTGTGCGAACTAACATATAATGTATCGGGTTTCTGTATTAAAACATTTCAATCTTAATTTTTGTTTTTTATTTAAAAAACGCTTATAATGCATTGATTATAAGTATATTTGAAAGAATAATCCGATTTTATCGAAACAATTTGGTTAGAAGATTATAAATATTTTGTTTTTGAGAAGCAGAGCATAAAAAAGGTACAAATTCTACTTAAGGACAGTTCGGTTTGTCACTCTACGCTTATCTTGTGCACACGAGGGCTAAACAGATCGGGACCTACAGCTTAAAGTGGATTCCGAACCACTCACACGCATCCATCCAATCGCCAGGATTCGAACCTGAAGCTTGTGGTACCAAAGGCCAGAGCACTAGCCATTTGGCCACCAGGCCGCCTACTTAAGGTTTGAAGTTTGGTTTGTCGCTCTACGGTCATCTTGTGCACCCGTTAGGCTAAACAAACCGGGACATACACTTTAATGTGGATTCCGAACCACCAACGAACATCCATGTCACTCTTAAGGAGAAAGAGAAAAGACTGTGTGAAATATTTTTATTTAATAATTGTTATTTTTTCAATTTATGCACAGCTCCCCCAACCCAATTCCTCTCAAGGAATGTCTACCAAGAAGTGACTCTAAATGATGCGCACCAATTCCAGTATCCCATCGTGAACAGTGCAGGAGAAAGGATCTTCTTTTCCACTTGTAAATCACCCACACAGCCCAATAAACCATGAGGATAGGGTTTCACATGAAACAATAGCGCCACTTGCGCTTTTCTCTTTTGCGCTTTTTCCCGGTCATTTAATTGTCTCTTTTATCCATTCTCTCTTTTTCTGCCATCCTAGCTTGCTTTTCCAGGAAAGCAGATAATGACAGATTATGAAGTGGTGTTCAGACAGACTGACGCGTTATACATCACCTATCACAATCTCTTCTCAACTTGACGAGGATGGATAATTTTTTTTTCCTTCCACCGCACCGCCCTTGTGTGGTTTTTCTCGCAAACCAGGCCACATGTCGAGGAAAAAAGTTGTCTTTCTTTGGTTATATTCGGCCACGGTTATTGAATTTTTGAAGTGGCGTTAATAATGGATGCAACTGCGTCTTGACATGCTCAATCCTCGAGGTACTAGACAATCTTGTCTCATTTTGGATAAACACGCAGGACAAAAAAAAAAAAAAAAAAAAATTCACACTCATATTATAAAAGCTTAAGTTTTTTTTTTTTTTATTATTTTTATTTTTTGTATTTATTTATTAGTAATATTAAAAGAAAGAAAAACTACAAAAAATAATTGCTTGTCTCAGTATCTGAAATTCCAAACTATTTTTCTCATGAATAAAATTAAAAAAAAAAAAAAATGCACATCAAATATTAACGATTTTCTGAATATCCACATTAAATGAAAAAGTTTTAAAAATATTAGCAGAATATTGGCATTTTGAATCCAAATTTCATGGAACCAAAAACTTAAAATTGTTAAACAAAATAATTTATCAGTTACTTTGTGTATAAACAATAATTGATAATATATGGGGAAAATAACATTATATTTAAACGATATCTAAATCATTCATTGATAATAGTCATTGTGTTTTGCCATTGTTACATAATTTGAATATAATTACAAAATTCTTTTAAGAATTGCGATCGTATATGAACTTATAAATGATGGTTTATTAAATTTTGAATTAAGAAATATATCAATAATTTTTTTTAATATGAAAAATATCAAAAACAATGTACAGAGAAAATTAAGAATGGTGATATTTTTAGTTAATAATGCATAAAATAAACACAAATGAAAAAATATTGAACCAAAATTTATTCGTGAATGACATTTTTATACTTATTAACAGAAATCAAATAAAAAAAATAAGAATCAAATTTTTTGTTATAAAATAGCTTAACTTAGCTTAATTTTAATTTAATTAGCTTAATAGCTTAATTTATTTTTATAAAATAGCTTATTTTTCCGCACATAATTTATTAAAAAGCTTAAAAAATAATAAACAAAAATTTAAAAAATGAAATAAAATAAATTTAAATAAGAATTTAAAAAAATCACCCATTATATAATTTGTTACATAAAATCCTAACTATCACAAATTATCCAATGAGCCGAAAATCAAGGAGCATTTTCTCTTTCATTACTAGCAGAAACAATACATTCATTACTATTACAACCCTTTCACAGATAAGACTGTAAAATAAAAGGATCCATCTTTTTCCCAAGGGGGGCAGGACTTAAACCATTCCTTAACCCAGTTCCACGAGATGTTAACTAATCGGTCATCCTTTATCTCGCCGATTGACAACCACCGAAGAACACAAAAACTGAACAGTCCACGTTTTTTCTTCATCCAATTTTTATCCACTTAGCAACAATTCCATTCCACATACATAGCTGCCCCCCTTTTTTTCTTCCATCCTCTCCATGAAGCTTGAATTTTTCTGCAGATCCGATGTTTATCTTTACCCCCCCCTCACTGTAACCGTGATGTTTGCAGACAGACGTTTCATGTGATTGATAATGGTACGATCTCCACTCAATTCCCATATTTTCTACATCGCTTTTGAGATACTGTAGCAAAGATTTTTTTCTTTTTTTTTCAATACTGCAACGTCATACATTGAATGAAGCATTGTTTTTAATAGCATGAATATTTTTCGTTGATGTGCCGTCTGATCTAGACTTCCCCTCTGTTTATTGTTAAAGACGAATTGTTTTCGCACTGTTTTTATTTTTTGGGGCCTAATCAATTTCAAAAGTCTTATGGCTCATGCTAAACATGTCAATAAAGAATGAAAATAGAGGTGATGATAATATTTTTTTTTCACTTAAAGAACTCCGATTTTATTGACAATTTTAACATGCATTTTTATTTTAACTTATTTTATTATTCATATATAAATTTATATATTATAAAGTAAATGCAAAAAATAAAGTAAGATGCAGAGATAAGATATTTTTTAACTATTGCTGGAAATCCCAAGAGTTTAAAGTGAACTTAAACTTTGAAGTAATTTTAAATTATAGAAAATCCCACTTTCAAAATAATGTAAAAAAAACAAAAACACTCGTCACAAGGAGTTCATATTTGAACTGAAGATACTTGTAGAAGGGGCAAACGGTACAGCATCAAAAAAAATTCCAAAAAAAGTTCCCCGATTTTCCCATCCAATTGGATAAGTATGACCTTGCCGTGGTGCATGGCTTTTCCACTAACAGTGTCACATCTGTTGAATGATTTGGAAGTAATTTTTTCTGTCAAAAAACCGAAACAATCAAGCACATTAAACACTACACTACAAACTACAAATACGCTGTAATTTTGATTCAAAATATCACTGGCAGCCGAATTCATTTCTTTATGCCGCTTAGAGCGCCATCTATTAATACACTTTGGAACTTCTTTTGATGCCATACCGTTTTCTCCTTCACCAAGTATCTTCAGTTCAAATTTGAACTCATTGTGGCGAGTGGTACTATTTTTACAGCATTTTGAAAGTGGGACTTTAATTATAATCACCCTGTATATTTCAAGATTTACTAACACTCACTAATTTACTGTAATTTATAACATGATATTTAAAATGAACCCTTACGTTCTTTTAATTTATCACTCTGCTTTTGGGTGATGTATGGCTGTTTTACGGATTTA
Source organism: Caerostris darwini (assembly GCA_021605075.1). Taxonomy (NCBI): domain Eukaryota; kingdom Metazoa; phylum Arthropoda; class Arachnida; order Araneae; family Araneidae; genus Caerostris; species Caerostris darwini. The sequence continues at coordinate 380,354 of BPLQ01009022.1, read as the reverse complement.
TATATTTCAAACATATCGCATCTATTTGGGTAGAAACAAAAAAAAAAAAAAAAAAGGAAAGAAAAGAAATAAAAAGAGTGAAAAATCCATGTCCGTGCTATCACAAAATAAATAAATAAATAAAAGAAGAAAAAAATGAAATGATGATTGAAAGTGCCCGAGCACATATAACTCCCGACTCCTCCACAAAATATCAAAAAAGCCGGGTCCAACAGTAGCCCACGGACATATAAAAAATAATGATCCCCACTCCTAAATGACAGAAGAGGAGTAAAAAAAAAAAAAAAAGGGGGGTCCACACATCAAAGCCTCCTCATGTTACAAATAGATATTCTGAATGCTTTATGATACAAGCCCGTAGCTGGCCATAGCATTTCGCTCTACGCGTGCAACGGCCATGATAAGGCAGCAACTGGGTGGAAAAAGCATTCTCTGGTAACTTGTGGTTGGGCACTAACTCGCAGAAAAAGGGATGCGTTATCAGTGCGGTGCCGGCCAAACCGAGAAAAACGTTAAGTGAGAGGGGGTGGTGGATGGCAGAAACACACACACAAAAATGAACCGCCGAAAAGAGGCATAAAGAAAAACCCTCTCCACATGCTTTATAAATTTTTATTATGTGCAGTAAATTTCAGGTTTTTCTTGCAGAGAATCGTTGCTGACCATATGTCCCATAAATCAGGGTGGTCAGAAAAATGGTAACTGCTAAGGGGTGGGGGGGATGTTGGTATTGTTGTTGGCCGTTCGATTTATGTATCGTGAGGCCCGTGTGCGTGTAAATAAATGCGTGAGCTGAGTTACCGGAACTTAGGGTGATGGAGCGTGAAAAGTTCTCTCTCCAATTCCGGTTCTGGATGGGAACCAGGTAGAGAGGATTTCCAAACCACAGGAGAGGGTGAAATATGGCCCAACTGCAAAGTTTTCACAAAATTCCAGTCTTTGGAGAGTTAAGTGGCGAGGACATAAATAATGCGGATCATTCATCAAGTTCGCGCGTTGCATCCCTTTGAGCCAACGATGGGTTTTCGCAGGAGATTAGAATGGCCAGAGGTTTGGAACTTTTGTTCGCATTGGAAAATGTGGTATGTTGTTATTCGGACGATTTTTATAGCGAAGAATATTAGTTGTACAAAAATCTAAAATTCAATATGAAAGTCCGATTTAAGGTCACTGAAGAAAGTTTTAATTAAATGTTATACAGTAGCCGTATCCTTGAGAGATTATAAATGAGGAAAACTATATAAACTGATCTGATAGTAGTAGATAAATTCTAATTAATTTCATTTATTAATTAAGTTTTATACTTTTATTACATTTTGGCAGTTTGAAAACCAGTCTCTAGTTATTCTTAAAACCACATTAATCCGAGGGGGGAAAAAAGTTGATTTTTATATCATAAAATAATAAAGTAAATTATCTGCTATTTAGAAAAACAAAATTATTAATTAAAAATTCAGAATTTTTATTATTTTTACTTCCTATTCCATGTACGTTAATTTGAAAGCAAAGTGATGCATACTTTGATGTATACAAGTTTTTCAAAGACACTTGCTAATTTTTTAAGCAATGAAAATTACTTTTCAGAAGTGACATTATTATAATTCAATACTCTAGATTAGTTCACGAAGTACCTGGTATATTGCTCTCATACATTCGGCTGTTCTTTCAATATTCAACAAGTTGATAATTTTTTGTTTTTATCCGCCCACTGTTTTAGTGACGCATTTAATTACACGGATCAATTCTCTGTTTCATAAAAGTTACATCAAACAACGACATGCGACACATTTCTCAACAACCCCAATTAGTACCAGCATCCTCCTTTAACTTGTCCAACCTCCATTGTCCAACGACACGCTCAGGTAGTTTTCGATTTCCCAACCACAAACACGCCAAGTTCTTGGAGAGAGAGGAAAAGTCCTTCAGACGACGAAAAACTCCTCTTTCCTGCTGCAAACAAAATAGGATAAAATGATGGATTGATTGGCGCAATTGTTCGGTAATCCCTCGTCATGGAAAAGGCTCCATTCTACAAGCCGGTGCCGATTCTGTGCAGTTTGTCAAGAAGGCGTGTTGATGCACCTCAGAAAACAATGAACAGATTCATCACTGCCACGGCTGCGGGTAATTGTTACAGATCGTTAGGAGGGTATTTTTTGGGAGCCCAGAATTCATTGTCTTGGTGCCCCTGGGATGACAGTCGTCTTTGGGAAAAATGACGTTGGTTGATTGTCTTTTTCAAAACTTCGCCAATCCAGGCTGTCAGAAGAGAAATTGCAACGAATTTCTGGCGGTAGACATTATCCCTTCCAGCAGAAACTGTGTCTGCTGACGTGTGTGCGGAGAATGCCAATGGGATGATTGAGACTGATGGATGCCAGGTTTGCCATTGCTACTCACGACGAGTTTTTTTTTTTTAAAGAAGCCTTAATGGAAGTGGACACGAAACCAGTGCCTTTTGGCAAAGCGGTTTATTTTTACCTTTACAATGCCAATGGATAATAAAATGAATAAGCCTTGCTTTGCTTTTTTTTAAAGTTGATTTTATTTATATTTTCAATTTTCTATCTCTCGAAAGACGGTAAAAATCAATCACAAGTTAAGTACTGGTGTTTTTTTTTTTGTTTTTTTTAACTGTGAAAACACGAAATTTAATTTTCCAGGAAACAATAATAGTTGTTTTACTATTTTCTCATTGACGATTAGGGCTTTTACTTAATGCTCTCATCTTGAATGGGAGCAAATACGAGATATAAATGAGAGCAAGCAAATGAAGGTAGTACAAATGATTTCTAATATATTTTGGAAGTTCAGATTCATGATTCTCTTATTCGATTATTAAAACAAGATGTAAACGCATGGTTTTAATCTTTTGACACGTAAAATAATGGTATAATTAATAAAAAAGAAAAATGTTAATAAAAGTTTACATTTGATTCGGAAAAAGGTAAAAAAAAAAATGCTTACTCATTACATGTAAATACACTTCTTATTATACCTAAAGTTTAAAAAAAAAATAAACCCTCCAAAAAAAAAACTATTGCAAAATCTTTAAATATCTCTGCAGAAAGTTGAAACAAAATTATAACAGCTAATCTAAACAAAAAGGGGAAAAAATAGCCAACGTTAATCGGCCAACACCATTAACCATGCTTATCAGAGTGCAAATTGTCGTATGAAAATCACGTGAAAAATGGAAATATGTAGTTATAATTGATGAGATTTGGGTAAATGTTTCTGATATCAATAAAAAAGATTCAACTCCGAAAAAAGAAGAGAAAAAGACTTAAAATGTTGGTTCAGAGAAAACAAGGAAAGTTGTGCTAAAGGTTTTATGATTAGAACTTGCTTGACTTATAACATAAAATTTAAAATAAGGAAAGAAAAAAATGTCAAAAATAACTCGGATTACTGTCAGAAATATGTTCAAAGACATTCCATCACTTTACTTAAATTATCTTTATAAGTTCCCTCAGGACAATGTACCACTCTACCCCTACTCTATATTCGGAAAAAAATGAGAAATGAAACAGGAATTGAGGTTATTCCATCTAAATACATCCCACTTCTGTTCTCCCATGAGTTATTGTACACTTGGACTTTTTAAAACAAGCTCTGTATAAGTGACATTTCAAAACAACATCGGATGGATGGATGGACCAGGAAGAATTTGGAGGATGAGTGAAATAAAATCAACCTTAATGTTTAACAAAAAAAAATGCTCTTTCATCCTAGAAATCAAGATGTAATCTACTTTAATAAAGGACTATCAGACTGATCATGTTAGAAAATAAAATCATCTTTCTTTATATACAAGCATATTGTATATATATATCGTATCTATACTATACTGATTTCATTATTATGTGACCTCCAATTTGTTTATTAAGCTTAACTTAAGCTTATTTGAGCTTAACTAGATATATTGTTTCAATTATATTTTGCAAACAGAATACATAAACTAATGAAACACGAATGAATCAAGCTTAAATATTTTTGATATTTTGCTATTATTATAACTTTTTCCCCATATATAAATTGAATCGAGTGTCTACGTTTTAATTCAAATTTCGCACAAAATTAAGGCAGAGCGACTTAATCTTATGCAGAGATGCTAATGAGATGAACCAAAACTTCTTTCATGCAATTGAAGCAGTGTGTTTTTATGAAGAAAACTTAAGAACATTAGATATAATTGCAATGTCTACAGATAATTCACACATTCATTACGTTTTTCCACTACAAGAACAGCGGGCATGAATTGCAATTCCAAAGCAAAACCTCCACAAAAACTTCCTTCACAAACCATCAACTATATGTGACAGGGAACTTTGCTCGCCACGTTATTACATGCCCCTACATCACACACACACACTAATTTCTCCAAAATTGTTTTTTTTTTTTTTCTTCTCGCGGAATGACGCTTAAAAGGCCAGAAAATTAAACTTTTTTGGCAGAGCGCGTTTTCCCCTCTAAATTAGGCGGAAAAAACCAAACCATCCCTAATTACAGCAGGAAAAGAATGAGTGTGCATAAAAAAAAGCAAGCAGCAAGCAGACTTAACACTGGGTGCCCCCCTGTTTTCAAGCGCTTATAAATCATCTTCATCATATGCAAGTGTCCTTCAGGATACTTGTCCGGGTCTTTTTGGCAAGCATCCTTTTCTGTGGGAGAAGAAGTGAAGTAAAAAAAAAAAAAAGGGGGGGAAATGAATATGTAGCGTCTGCTGGAAGCACGAAGAGAAGTCTAATAAATTAAAGTTTTTACGCGAGATAACGAAGAAGCCACTATAAATCAAGGTTAGTGATTCTTCTTCAAGCCACACGCTATATTTACTTCCACCAGAAGCAAAGGAAAAGAAATGGCTCCGATAAGGGGTGATTCCCTTTGTTCACTCCGCTAATATTTAGGTCGCGATTCCAATTCGTAACGTTTAGTCAAATAGTAACTAAACTCGAATCATGGTCCAGGGGTTATTCGTGCAGAACGAATGATAGCATAGATTTAATCTCTTTTGAAACGAGAAGACCTCATGGTGAGTATGACTGAACTTATTAGCGCTCCCTATCGACCGCTTGGAGAGAATTTTCGGGGTTTCTTCCATACGTGGAGCAGTTACCACGAAAGTTTTCAGGGAGGTAAATTACCCTTCTATCCATCAGTAATTTGTTTTTGTTCAAATGCAGCTGGCAAACACGTAGACGGTCGTCTTCGATGCCTTGAAGCAAGCACTGCACCGGCGTTACTCATTTAACACTACCTAGGAGGTGCGTGTTGTTTGAAGATAAGCTACAGACGCGGAGTAACAGTACATCCACAACACTCTACGATCCTGTTAGACCGGTACCTACGGTTTAAAGTGGATTCAGAACCACTACAAAAACAACCAAGGCACCGCCAGAACTTGAACTCGAAACCTGTGGTACAGCTAGCCACTTGGCCATTCAGGTCCTCATTAATAAATGTTCGTGGCATATTAAGTAGTATACTAAATACCCGAAGTACAATACGCAATCCTAAGCAATCTTAATCTCTATTACATATATAAGACAATATAAATAATATAAAAAAATGTAAAATAATTATTTATAAATTTAATATTGAAAATAAAAAAGTAATTAAAAATTAAAAAAAAAGGTACTCCGACCTTATGATTAATCAAAGATGTTCACAGTAATTCTATAAGATAATGGTTGGTTAACTATGAACGATATGTTAACTTGTGAAGAACAAAATTCCCAGCTACATTAAATTATTATTAAATAACAAGCCGAGATTTCAATTGTAAGACATGGTTCATAGCTTTTCTCTAGTTATTATTTTGTTTATGGAAAAAATATCCTGCACGTAAGCATTCCTTAATTAGCATTCCTTGTATAACACAAATATTTTTTTTTATCAAATATATAGAAGACAATTCAATTATTTTTGTGTATCTTACACCATGCAAATATAAGTGAAAGTGTACAAATTAATTTATGCGTCAATAATTCTTTCCCATGTATAGTATAGATAAGGGTCGTATAAATGACTTCATAAATGCAAAAAATGTAATAATTATATCTAAAATATAAAATATGTCTAAATATAATGTAATATTAGAAATATGTAATGCTATTATTGAAATATGTTTAACTGACTTTATAAATGTAAATGTAAATGAAAAATATTGAATGAATAATATAACAGACATGGACACAAAATGTGTAAGTAACTTATAACAGAAGAATATATCAATATAATATTCAATGTTCCGCCCACTAAAAACCACAATAAGTGTTTTCAGAAGAGAAATTTTTTTCAAAATGGGAAATATGTCATTTTTCAAAAAAAAAAAAAAAAAAAAAATGACATTCTTCTTTCTTTTTACAAGGCATGCATATTTTTCTGACCTTAAAAGACCTTCAAAGGATAAACAATTTTGAGAATATACGATTAAAATTGAATGTCTCTAATAATTACTTTGAACTTTTCTTAAAATATTTAATTTAAAAAAATTAATTATACATTATTACATATGATTAATAAAGTTATGTACGTATATCTTTTATAATTAAAAAATCCTTGAAAAAAAAAAAATTCAATCCATCTTACATAAAAGCAATGGAACGAATTTAATTTATCACACAGGTAAAAATACTAAAAAAAAAATCCCCACGATTTTAATAACGAAGTGCAATTACTGTAATTCAATGTAATATAAATGATTAATTATAGATAATATCACTGTAGCTGCATTTTTACCATTAAGGAATGTAAACCAAAAGGTGTAAAAGGAGTGTTTTTCTTCTATCACACTCCAAAAGAAACCTGCATTTTTTTCTTTCTTTCTTCCAATTAGAAACCATTCTTTTACATAAACGCAATGTATGTTTTAACAACTCACAAAACAGCAACATTTAAACTGTAGTGTTCGACTAACATTAATTTGTTATGAATAATGATTCTGTCGTTTTTACAGAAGAAAAAAAAACAAAAAAACACCAAACGATTTTCACGCAGAAGCATTTAGAACGAAAAAAAAAAAAAAAAAGAATTAAAAAAAGAACGAAAAAATAAATAAATAATAAAACTAACATATCATGATCCAAGTGTGGAGCAAAAACCTCTTTTAATTTTTGTTTTTTCCAGGAAGAAAATACCAGTAGCCGTGATAAATGAATTTGAACGAAGCATCCGTTGATGAAAAAACAACTAATCTTGTCTCTCTCTTCCCTCCTACCCCAATTCTATGATGAAGTGACACGTGATTACGTTGAGACAGACAGACTGTATTCCAGTTGGCATTCTCATCAGTTTAGTCCCCCCTTCTACCATTTCCATTGGGTAAAAATATTTATTTAAAAAAATAAATAAAATGAACAGTAAAATTCGTGTTATAACAGGCTAATGGAGTATATCTGTTCACGCTATACATAGGGAGACAGCAATCCGTCTCTTTGCTTGTGTTGTCAAGCAGAACCAAAATGATCGTATGAGTATCATGAGCAGCGAATTAAAAGCTCTTAGTTACATTTAAAAGACTACAAGATAAGGGGCATCAGCTTATTTAATGGGACCAAAAGGAAGTCATAAATAAAAACACAACTGCGTGAGATGAATGGAAACTTTCTTAAAAAACCACAATGACCATTTATTTATTTGTTTATTATTAGTAGTTTTTTTTAAGAGAGATCAGAAATCATTTCTTCAAGGAAAAAATGCATTTATGTTTTGAACTGTGACTAGCATGAGGCTGTATTGGTCCTGAATAAAGGTGGAATTGATGTTACGTTTAAACAAAAGAAACTTCACGAAATCATAAAGCTATTAAACAGAACAATATATATTTATTTAATATTGGTTTGGTTTGTAGCTCTACGATCATTTTTTGCACACTTTAGGCTAATTAGACCGGATCCTACAGTTTAACGTGGATTCCGAAACACTCCTGCCACCGCCAGGATTCGAACCTGAAGCCCGTGATACCAAGGGTTGACCTTACTTCAATATTGGAGATAGTGGACGTAAAATCCTCAATGTCTCCAATTTAATATTGGAGATATGTATGATTTTACCATGGCAATCGGAGACAAATGACATTCTGTATACTGTTTTTAAAAACGTTTACGTGCCTTAAAGTGAGTAGAAAAGTGAGTTCTGCTCGACAGAAACTCATGATCTAATCTCGTTTACGTCATTTCCGCTCTACTACCATGCTCTTTCATACAATGGGTTGTTTCACAATGCGTTTGAAGCCTCAAGAAATGAAGTTAGTTCTAATTTGTTTTATTAATACAGAAAAGTGTTATTATATATAATGTAAAAAAAAAAATAATAATAATAATAACAGAGCAAAATACCAAACAATTGCATTAGTAGTAGTAAAAAGAATAGGGTACTTAGTCACAACCTATTCTAGTGGGTATTTTTTTTAATTATCTTTTTACTTGTTCATATTTCAGAAAGGCAACTAAAGTAAATATTAAAAAAGATTCTTTAAAGAGTTAACTTCTTTCAATATTCTTTAGATTCTTGAAGTAATAGGTATAATAAAGTTCAATATTTCTTCTAAAGATATAGTTTAAATGTTTATACTGTTTGTATGCATTTTACAATTGTTGAAAAATAAAAAGGAAGAAAGTATCTAAACATCATATCTATTACATTAAAAAAAAAAACTAATTTCAAACGATTTAATGTGAATTTTTTTTTTAAAGAGAACACAAAATTTAATAAACATTGTAATGAGGGAATCCTTAAAAATAATAAGAATCTCAGTTATAACATTATATTTGTTTCAAAAAGGACTTCCTTACTGTTCTTTGTTTTTAATACAGTTGATATATTTAAAGAATAAACAGAAAATCATCTGTATTACTTCAGGTTCAAAGAAGAAATAATTAAAAACAAGTAATATAAAAAAACATTTTTTAAACTCAATTCCTACTTTTTTCACACTATATTCCAGAAAGTCCTTTATAAATAATTTTCATTCATTTCTTTTAAGTTTATCTGGCGCCATCTATGGGTAGATAGATGCAACTTAAATCTGAAAAAAAACTAAAATTAATTCATTAAATTTAATTACTGAATTAATATTTGAAAAGACTGCATTCACATCCAGTGTCATCCACTACAAGTTAAAAAAAATGTAATTGAACTTGAGTGGATGAATCGAAAGTATTTTATGAACGATTGAAAATTTGAACAAGATATGAGCGGTATGATATATGGGAGAGTGTGAGCTAATAGAAGGAATTTAAAAAAACCTAATTTTAAACGATTTACTGTGAATTTTTTTAAAAGAAACAAAATAAAAAAATGTAAGAAACCATGTAATAAGGGAATCTTTAAAAATAATAAGAACCTCATTAATATCATTATATTTGTTTCAAAAATGACTTGTTTATTTTTCTTTTATTTTTAAACAGTTGATATATTTAAAGAATAAACAGAAAATCCTCAGTATTACTTCAGGTTCAAAGAATGAATAATTAAAAATTAAAGGATTACTATTAAAATAAAATTATACATATTTTATACGCAATTATATAACTTTATATACAAATATCACCTAAAATGTTAACAACAGAGGCCTTCTATCATAAAATCAAAAAAGAACCCAACACAATTCGCATGTAAAAAAGAAGAAAAAAGGGAAAAAAAAGCATATTCAATCACAGAACAGCTTATCCCATCTTAACGATAGCGGTTAGCAGTGTCCTAACATCCGCTCAAGCTGTTGCCAGGTACGGTAGCTGAGATACTACAAGAGCCTCCAATTAGCGCCTAGCACGACGGCTCATTACCGAACAGAATGAGGCTTACGAAAGGATAAAAACAAGCAAAATAACAACACCAGGAGAAAGAAAAAAAAGGCACTATGTAAATAAAAATAATAAATAAGAAAAAAAAAGGAGTGAAGAAGGGGAAAAAAGTCGACAGGGAGGGAAAAAAAAAGCGCGAGCAGCGTCAGTCTCGTTTGCTCTCAAACGATCTTTTTAGCTTGTCAGATGACTGTCAGGCAATCGCAGCTCTTGTGCGTCATTTAATGTCTTAGGCTGTTAAGGTTATTATTACGCTAGCTACACTGGGATCTTTTATTTTTTTTTCCGCCCTTCCAACGGTTGGGTTTTATATTAAAAGAATTTTATGTTAGCATGGGCCTAAGTTTTTAATCAACTGTGAAGTTCCCCCAAGAAGATAGCTGGAACACAGAATGTCTCATTTTTGAGTGTTTGGACGAAAAAAGGTAGACAGCTAAAATTGGAACGCATCAAGTGAAGGATTTTTTTAGAGGATGTTTTGGCATATATACATTTTTTTTTCACTTCTCTTCCGACTTATGTTTTAATAAAATTTCATCACGACTCCCCCGCTCCAAAGTTCCAAGTCATCAGTTAAGATCGTTTTGTTATTTGTGTTGTGAACAAGATAAACACAACTGAGGGAAAAAAAATCTTATTATTATGAAATCTGAATTTTCATAGGGTTTGAATTCCCAATGACATGTGCTGATGCTGCTATGGAAGTAATATACCTACAACAATAATTATGTTGTTTTGCAGTTTGAGTTGAGCTTTGTTTTCGTAAAAAATGAAAAGCATAATTTATTCATTGTCATTTCTTGACATCTAAAATCGCCAGGATGTTTGAGAATATTCGAAGTCAATCAAAACGAACGTGAAATAAATCTGTGCTCCTAAAATTACTTCATATCAATTTAAAATAATTAAAGCATATTATTTACTCACGTAAGAATAAAAATGAATCAGAATGAGTGTAAACTAAAAACAAAAAGATTATGTTAATAAAATCACACGAAACTGCAATACAAACGCTTTCCCATACCTTTTTTTAAAGAAATTTTTAATGCTTACAAATAAATTTTGACTATAATGTCAAACCTATATTTAATCCTTTCTTTATTTTTTCATGGTAGTTTTTTTACCAGGATTTTATTGTTTTTATTTTCACATAAATTATAAAAGAGAGAGTGAGAGAATAAAGATTTTCAAGAAAAAAAAATGTGTTAATGCACTTGCAAGCGTAGTTATTTGCATTTTCGAAAAAGTTCTGCTTTCTTTTTTTATTTATAGAAAAAAAAAAATCAGTGAAAAAAATATATACACTTCATATTTCTTCAAATTATGATAAAAAAAACTTCCTTTTAGTAAAAATGGAAAAATAATTCATTCTCAAATTAAATAAACTAAAACGAATTTTTATAAATAGAATGTTCTTTTTTCGTCCTGCTCAATCTACTATGGCATACAAAATTTTTGATAAGGAAAAAAAAAAGAGTAAAATCATCATAGCAAATTAAATTAAAAAAATAATTTTAATAAGAGATATGAAATAAAATTCTATTATATTACATTTTTATGAAATTATTGTAATCTATACATTTTATTAAAATTACAATTACTTGTACTGAATATTTTTTGTTCACTAATTAACGAAACATGATAAAACCATTGACGTATATAATAAATCTAGCAAATGTCGTCTTGAATTTGAAAATTTGTGTCTAATACATTTGTTCTAGGAAGATGTATCTGTTGTATCTTTGGTAAGAATAAAAAAAATTTTATAACAGAAGAAAAAAAAAAAAAAAAAGAAGAGTCCAAAAAGAACCTTTTTGTGGCAAATTCATTTATTTATTTTGTACGTCGCCTGTCCCACATGTATACCACGAATAGACCATTGAAGAGTAACAAATGGTAAGCATTGTCTTCCAAGACACCACTGAGAAGTAAATGGTATTTGTATATCGTATGAGATAAAACCTGAAAAACCCCACAACCTGACTGTTAATATGAAAGTCTGAAATACGCGTATCTAATCTCCATCGAAATTTCAATTTAGTATAAGCAGTAACTGCAATGGACGCCATTAGTAGATGTGTGCCAGATACCTCATGCATGCTATTTGTGCATTGAACATTGTCTGACATTGAACATTGAAATTATGAAATAAATCATCGAATGACTCGGTTAAAATAAGTCAGCTTAATTTTAGAATTTTTTTAAAGCTTGGTATCGCTTTATGGAGAATAGCTATAGATGGAAAAACATCTGTGAAAGTGAAACAAGTTCAAAAACATGAAAAAAAAAAAAAAAAAAAAAATAGTGAAGGTCAGGAGTCAACTGAAAAGTAAGAATGGAATAAAAAAGAGTATGGCAAATACATTTCGTACTCAATTGAACAAGTTGTAGGAAATACAATATTAATTGGGTTTAATGAGGATTCTCTTCATTGAGATAATAATAATTAAAAAAAAAAAAAAAAAAGATCCAAGAGAAATATAATGGGTTGTAGCCAAAGCGGTTCCGTAATTTCTTTTAGTGATTGTTCATATGGAAATAAGATGTGCTCCACAGTTTCCGAATCAACGCATATCGATTAGTTATTTAAACCGAATCAACAACAAATGATAGGACTGAATGGCAGAGTGTCTATCGCTCTGTGCCACATATTTCAGGTTCGAATCTCGGCGGAACCATGGATGTTGGTAGTGCTTCAGAATCCACTTTGAGCCCTAGGTTACGGTCTCATATGACTGTAAGAGCGTTATGGAGCCAAGTCAGACTTCTACCTAAGGGTACTCCATCACAATGGAAGCTGCCCCCTTTCCCTTCAACTATGAGTCCATACGGGTTCGTAGGCTTGGTCTAGATGTCTACCAAGTGGGATAAGAAACAACAGCAACGACAAATTGTAATTGCCAGAAATTTTATAATCATAAAAACAATAGGGAAAAAAATAAATATTTCAATTGATCTTCCAACTTTTTTTTTTCATCCACACCTCACCCACGTACCCAGAATTGTGAAATCCCTTACCATTTAGAAAAATTAGGAGAAATATTGGTTCCACTTATGTATACCATGAACGCCCCACGGAGGACGGTGCCTTCCGGGAGGACATTTAGGAGTATATGTCCGCATTCTCATGTCGAAGGGGAGGAAACCCGGAAAACTCAAACCAAGCTGCTTGGGTATCGATGCGAGATGCTTTACACCATAGCCATCAACTCCCTCCGTTTTATGAAAGGATTGACTACAAACGGATGCCACCAGCGGATTCGAACCTCAGCCCACCTGTGTACGTTGTCACAAATAGGGTAATTCTTTAACTCTAATATTTCACACCAAAAAAAAACTAAATTGGTAAAAAAAGTGACAATTGCTTGAAACCTTAACCGTATCGTTCGGCCAGTAGCCCCAGAAACAATGCATCTCTTAAAAGACACAGACAGAGAGGAAGAATCGATTGTAGTACTTCTAATTCGATTTCTGTAGAAAGGCGGCATCGTCTGCATTTTAAGCTGTCCCGGGCTGACAGCGGGCGTTGCGTGAAACAAAGCGTAAGCTAATCCGCGACCGCAACTGCGCGTTGTTTGCTCGCCAGTTGACTAAGCAAGTGTATCAGGACGGGGGCGACGTCTCGTGAAGGCGCAACGGTCATCTTGTCAGGCGGGCCCCATTGTGACGAAATGTCATTTCCTTCCAGCAGGAAAGAATTTGCTCCCTCCACCGTAAAAGACACATTTTAATTGAGAGTTGCCGCGCGCTCTTCCTCCGGGTTTGTCCCTTTGGCACATTTATTGCTCATCTTGGCGACTCCATAAAATCGTTTTTTTTTTTTTTTTTTTTGATGTTAGATATAAATTTTTTTACGACATATTTATATCTAGGGTATACGGACTAACATGTATATACTTAACTTTTATCATTTATAACGACAACATTTATTCTAAATTAAATACAATTGCAAAGATTAGAAAAATATTGTATAAATTTTTATACAATCGATAGTTGTTTGTAAGGAAAGCACATGTATTTGCGATTAAAAAGCAAACAAACAAATTATTTGAACAATACACAAGGATATACACAAATCCTTGTTCATATACACAAGGATTTGTGTCGCAATCGTTACGCGTGTAGGGTAATGTATTGTTGACAAACACGATTGCGATACCAAGTGTAAGCATCTCACTATAACATTTATTCCGTTTTCTGGGATTCTTCCTATACATTATACAAATGTAAAATTCCAGTAGATAAATTTCTTTATATTCGTGGGCTAATCATGGCATACATTGGTAGAATACAGGATCGCTATGGCGCAAACACACACACACACACACACACACACAAAGGCTATATATGAAACATTTCTAGCGTAGTTTTATTATTTGCTGAATAATATAAATTGAAAGGTCGTGTTTTCTACTGCTAGGCACTTAACCTAGGATATTCTGCTAAAGTATTCTGTAAAACGGAGGAAGCTGTAGCAGATTTAGCGTTACCCATGGTACCTTCACCGCATTCGCATCGTGCTACCACAATTTCGAACGCACATTCCCCAAGGATGGTATCTTTTTAGTTTTCGCACTTCCTTCTCTAGTCGAGCGGCAAGAACATTCCGGTCTACAGATTTAACGCGCCCGTTCACAGCATAGATACGAAAGCTTTCAATTCGGTATCGCTTGTCGAGTTTCGAAAACGAAGTATCCTTGGATCGACCACAGTCGCTCCGGTCCTATTAACTAAATTCTTCAGTGTTAAGAAATTATTATTATCATCATTATTATTATTTGAGTAAGTAAGTTCAGCATTTGGCGGTCAAACTCTTAAGAAAGAAAGGATTTTCTGGCTATGGTACTTATCACGCCCCTTCCCGGTACAACCAAGTTGGCAATAAAAAGTGAATAATAATACAGTAAGGGAAATACGATCATAAAACCAATGTGCCTCAAGGGTATTGACTATAACAGCCATATCTCCACCCTATTACATTCATCATCATCTAAAATGGTTGGAGGTGGGAAATTTTTATGGGTTTAAAAGGACATGTTTTATGCAGAATTGTCAGTTTTCCAACCAAGTTTTTACAACTTGAAACTCCAGTACACTATCCAACAAGAGCCTTACTTAATTAATTATCTACTTAAATTATTTTAATTCCTTCGCATAGCAATAACTGAACAACGCACAGCCAGATTCACCTCCAAGTCTCTCAAATCCTGAGTTATTGGACACGAAAGCTGGCGCGACATTTGGCGCTCAAAGCAAGAAAGGCGGGTGAATCTTCTTCGGTGACACGCTTTCGTCAAAGAGCAGGTCAAAGAACTGCAACGTTGTGTGGAAGGGGAGGACACTTTGTAGTAAATCTCTCACCGTAAAACGTCTCTCGTTTGTGTCCTGTTTTTCGCCCGGCGTGACTAACTCGCGCGGGACATGCAATAGCGATTTATGGGCTCGGATGGAAGCTTCGGAGTGAGTTATTCTGCTGCAAGATTAAGATGGTGCTGAGGAAACAGCGTCGGGGATATGGATGGCAAAAGTAATCGCGGGGCAATGACTCCCATTTCGTAAGGGGCCCACACTGAGATTTTTTTTAAAAAAAGAGAGAGAAATGTGTGTGTTTTATTAAGTAAACGAGAGGGTGTCAAACTATGTACTACTTTTCCATGAGCGTAATTTTTTTAACGTGAGATATTTTTTAGTTATATCAGAAAAGCCATCCATATGAAAGACGAATAATAGTATGAGGGATATAGGATCTTAAAGCAGACCACTGATGTGCCTTAAGTGTCTTTAAATACATCATGTTAAATTCATCGCCATTTATGATGATTAAATTTTGATTGATGGTTAATTTTTATGAGGCTAAGGGGACATTTTTATGGCTATAGCATCTTCTTTTTTAATTTAACTTTAAGAATTTTAATAACAAATTTTAACTGAAGATAACATTTAAATTTCTCTTTTTATTATATTTTTATTCTATATTTTGTAGAAAAGGAGGAATAAAAAAAGAAAAAATTGCATATTTTAAAGGCTAAGAAAAATATAATAAGGGAGATATAATTTTGTAACCAATTACTGATTTAATTTAAAGCCTATTACTTTAAAATTCAACACCATCGATCATTTTTAGAGGTGTGAAATTTTTATGCAGGTTGGAAGTACACGTTTTATGAAATTTTTTTTCCCCCTGTCTGAAAAAATCTAAATGTATTAAAAAAACGTAAATGAAATACTTAAAATTACAAATTAATAAAACAAATTCAACTGAAAATCCTTTTTACCTTTCTATTTTTCCCTACTTTTAATTGCTCAAAAAAATAAATTATTATTATTCTCAATAAACGGAAAGATCCTTATGAGATGGCCCCTTACTTTTCGTCATGTCCATCGCAGTATGAAAACCTGGTCAAAGATTTTTTATCAATGAGCATTTGCTTTCCTTTTAAATATAAATACTTCATGTTTAACTATAAAAAAACTAGTTATGTATCATTTATGGATACTAAATCCTGACCATTCATCTCAAATACAAACAAGTTGACCTTCTCAATTTATATTTAATTTCCAAAAATTAATAATAGCGATTCGAGAAAAATTTTTTAGTTAATATATTCTCTGTGAATTTCCAATGATTTTGATAGGAAACTGCGAATTAAGAAAACGTTTATGAAAATAACAAGCAATGTCGATTAAATGTAGTCAATGTAAATTTTCAAATATGATAGCTATGTAACATCTAACCAAACGTTAGGATGCTTACAACGAATAAGTTAACTTAAATGACTATAAATGGCATTTCAAAGTGATTACGACTATTATAAAAATTTAATATATTTAGGAAAATAATTCTTAGCTGAATGTTATGTATTTAAAATTAACAATGAATAATAAATTTAAGTGAGTAATACAGCGGGTGATTTCAGAAAAAATATAAGAAATAAAACACAATTATTTTACTAATCAAAATAGTATTGTATAGAATATATATTATTCTAACAGAATTTATAACAATCCATAAACATTTTGAAAAAAAAAAAAAAAAAAAAAAAAAAATTGCACAAATAATCTGACTGACACATGAAGAATAGCTCAAATGTTACGTTTTCACTT
Source organism: Caerostris darwini (assembly GCA_021605075.1). Taxonomy (NCBI): domain Eukaryota; kingdom Metazoa; phylum Arthropoda; class Arachnida; order Araneae; family Araneidae; genus Caerostris; species Caerostris darwini. The sequence goes on along the minus strand of BPLQ01009022.1, from coordinate 363,441 downwards.
TTGTTATTTTAACATGAAATGCAGACTTCAGAGATATGACGCAATAAAAAAAAAAGCTACCTCCTTTTAAACTGATAACGGTGAAGGACCATAAAAAATTTGTTAAGTAATCTTGAAAATGAATTTCCTTTTCTATGAATTCATTTTATTACTTTTCACAGAGTAAAAAAAAATTCAAAATAGTGCGTAAAACAAATTTTTTTAATACATTCAAAGGCAATCACTCGTTGAACATACATTAATTTCAATAAAATCTCGAATAAGTCTTCAATTTATAATTCATAATCAAATACAAGTTGACAAAAACGCATTCCTAAAGTACAATTAGAAAATCAAAAATCAAATAAAAAATTTTACTAAAAATGATAAATGTTATCTTATTGTTAATGTAAAAGAATTACTTAAAATAAAAAAATAATTATATGTAAATTTAAATGAGCAATTTTAAAGACCTTCAGTCTGTATTCGGTTAATTAATGTATACGATTTTCAGAAACTAATATACGATTTTAATTTAAATTGTTAATTATAAAATAACATGAAAATATCTTACCTGTTTCTTTAGAAATTTCCAAACTTCATTACTTTTTAAAAATAAAAGTATTTTCTTTTTCATAAAACCTTCTCATTAAAAGATGCAAATAATCCAGAATGTTGCCAAGTTATTTTGCTTTTGTAGTTAATACAGTAAAAAGGTTCGACAAAAAAAAAAATATCACGCGAAATTTTCATATAACTGCAACATTTTATTATGAAACTTCTTCCGTCAAAGAAGTTTGTTATTGTTCTTTAAAATTAAACAGGTTGAAAAATTTAGTATTTTTTCCTTCGAATAAAAAAGAATGTCATCAGTTGTTTAAAATAATTTTTCTCACAGCATATGGCAACAATAAGATAATCGATAAACTCATTCTTTTTATCCGACATCAATTCATTCACACGCAAAAACTGAAATGAAATTCTTAAAAGTGAACTGTTTTTCCTCCATAACATATAGGGAAAAGTTTTCCAATTTTCCCTAAATTTCCATCAACCAGCAATGCTTTTCCCTAACCTAGTCCAACGCATCTTCCAAAGATACTTTCCTCCTCGCTATGCTAAAACAACACAATCCATTCGTAATCTCTAAGACAACGACTTCCAAGAGATCTCACAAATCCAAACACAAGAATTAATAAATAAATTACATTGACAAAGACCATCAGAGAAAGATTAATAGCGAACGAAACGTGTCCTGCTCTTTCCCTCTTTCGTGAAATCTGATTAGTACAGGTTGCAGTACAAAACAGTATCGGAGGTAACAACTAGGACCCCCTTTTCCAAGAATGACAACGAGGCATTTCTCGGGGCACGAACTTCATTAAAATTCAAACACATCGAGAGAGGAATGGGGGTGGGGGGTGTCTCAAAACGATAGCTACCTCGCTTTGCACAGACGAGAGAGAAAGAGAGCAAGGATTAAAACCTCGTCCTAAAAGAGAGGGTCTCTTTTAGCTGCAACCGTAACGGGAAGGCGGTTGGAACACCCTGCAAGACAGGCGGGTGTTATTTTTCTGTGCGCCGTGGCATTGGAAGGCGGTCGGTTTACTAGCGACAAGTGAGTGCTAAGTCCCACAGTATTAAACAAGCAAAGAGGAACAGCTGGGATACAAGCTATGCCAATCACTGCCGATGGTGACAGCCCCCAAAGAGCAACCTTGTTGTAACTCCCCCCCTCCCCCATGCTGCAATTTTCTTTGCCCTTCTCCCCCCTCCCCCTTTGAGTCCGCCACCCACTTATCCGTGATCTAGTCTTCTCCGCTCCTTTGATCCAGAAGCTCCCGGACTCAAGGGCCAACCGTCGTTGGTGTCACTTTGGGTGCAGTTTGTAGGGGAGAACTTAAAAATTGCGGTTCTGTTATTTGTAGGATATGTTTCTCGAGTGTCGACCCGTTTAAAAGAGCAAGACTAGTGTACAAAACTTTTCATCGACGATACGAAAATTTTTTTGGCTTGAAACGAACTATCATTTTGTTAACAAACAAGTAATATACATAAAAAAAAAAATTTTAAAAGTCAATTCCTACTTTTTTTTTTTTTACTCTATTGCAGAAAGTTTTTTATAAATAATGTTCATTCATTTTTTTAAGTTTATCTGGCGCCATCTATGGGTAGATATATGCAACTTAAATCTAAAAACTAAAATCAATTAATTAAATTTAATGAATGAATTAATATTTGAAAAAACTGTATTAACATCCAGTATCATGCACTACAAGTTAAAAGTAAAATGCATTTGAACTTGAGTGGATGAAAAGTTCGAAATAGTTCGAAACTCGACAAGCTATATCGAACCATGCTTATGCCAGAGATGGACAGACAAATTTGTTCGCCAGAATGTCTTTTCGTTGGGCTCCAGGAGAAGGGTGGGAAAATGAGATTCACCCAAATGTCACTCTTGTGGATGATAGCTCAAAATTGCGGTGGCACAACTTCCCCAACATCATTTTTAAAACAGTTAATGGTTATCTCAGATCTTGGCACAGTAATGGGATGTGATGTAGTTTGTGCTAGCACAGTAATAGGATGTAATGTAGCATTGCTTTGCAAGCTAATCCCGGGAAGAATATGTGAAGAGAAAAATTCATTTACCAGCAAACCAGTAGACATGTTAACGTGCCTGCCTCAAATGCTAGGCAGAGAGCACACAAATGGTATGTTACCTCGCACCAATATAGCATCTTCTGCATAAAACGCAGTAAGTCAGGAGTCGGATTAAAAATCTGGCTTTCGACTCTTTAATAAAAAATGTTTTATTTTTCATATTAAAATATTAAAATTAAATGTTAAGGAGTCTGTTCAATCACTGAGGTTATTCAGGTTTAGTGTGTAAAATTTTCAGATTGAATTACAGCAGATTGTGAATTGTTTACTAAATTCCTACGAGTCAGTTTTTTTTTTTTTTTAATTTATTATATGACATAATCAAAGGTATAAGGAAGAAACTTTTAAGATAGAATTTAAAAAAAAATCAAAACATACGAAATATAAAAAACCGTATCTCTAATTTTTAACTTGAAAATTAGTTACAATAAAACAGATAGTATAAAAGTATAACTGGTGTCACATCTAATGTAGTTGGGAGAGAAAAACAAAAAAATTGCGTGAATGCTATTTGTAATGGATCAGTAGTGGTCGACAGTGAAAGCTCTTTTGATCGATTTAGAACGGATTGGGATGGTTGAATAAGTTTATAAAAAAATGTTGTCAATACATTGTAAAAGCACGACAAAAAAAAATCTTTCTTATAATGATTCATTCATTTTAAATAACGGTTTAGTGGGATAATGTAATCGAATGTAAAATTACTAGGAAGAATATAAAATATAAAATTACTAATTACCAAAGTACTAAGAAATAACAAAAAATAGCCACATTCATTACAGAAGATTTAATAAGCATGCATTTTCAATCTAGTTCCTAAATTACTATATGATGTAAAATTTTATAGTAATTTAAAAGTCCCTTTTTTTTTTCTATACGCCACTATTTGATTTCAAATCATTCATTGACTTATTTATTTTGTTTTGAGTTCCCTAAATTCTAACAGAGACAGCGCTATTAAAGATGCACAATGAAAGATTAGGCAACACTACATTCAAAAGAAGAAAACAGATTTGACCAAGCCTACGTTTATAGGAAATTATTCATGGAAATTCCTACGGCCCCTAAGATACAGCTGATGTTTATCACGAGAATTAAAAACTACGAAATGTAATTTATATGTACACATCAGCATATTATATAAGTAAAGAATGACAATATATAACAATATATGTATAATGAAACAACGTAAAAACAAATTTTTGTTTTGTTTATAGATGTAATGATTAAGCTAAATATTATCCTTAAAAATATCAAGTATTCTATCAAGATCTGCTAGATAAATATAAATTCTGAAATACTCAGAATAGAATTATCAAAAATTATCCAAAACGATCGAATAATAAAAATCCGTTAATTTACCAATAAACAAGTAAAAGCGATTCAAAATCCTCATTTTAAAATTCTAATTCCTTCTACAATTAAATAAAGTTTTTCTCACTGCTTCAGTCTTATTTGTCTTGTCACAACGCTGGTATCTGCGAACCATCTTCGGCAAATTTACTCCAAATCTCTCACATATTGTGTACCAACTCGCACTCTTTCTAAATAGTAAAAAAAATGCACACCCAAAAGGCATCAGAGCGCTAAGAAAACCATTTAAATGCGAACAATACATCAGACGCTATAATACTTCTCTCCAAATCGGATGACATCCCAGTCCTAAAAATCAAGCCAACAATTCTCGCAAAACAGCAGCGCCAAACAAACAAAAGGCAAAAGCGAGCCAAACAAAAAAACATAAGCGGCACGATTTTAGGTCGGTTAATTTTTCGCCAAAAAGCGAGAGAGAGAGTCTGGCCAATGTCAGCGGAAGACGAGAAAAAGTATTCCAGTAGTAGACAAGTATTTGTTTGATTAATCGGGGGACCATTGGCTAATTGCCAATTACACGCCGGTTCTCTGTTGTAGCTGCCTGGGCCCCATAAAACAATCATAGTTGTGTCACTGGAGTAAAAGTGGTAGCGATTAGCGAAAACACACGGCCAAAGTCGCTATTCGGACGGAATGGGTTAAGGATTTATCAACTATAATTATCCTGTCTCGCATGATGTCTTATCTCGTGTATTTATTTACTTATTTTTTGTGTCTGGCCCCTCGTGCAGCAGTTGGCTTGTTTTGTTATTGTTAGACAGTGTGGTGGGGGAAAGGGCAAATATCTGACAGCTGTAATGCCTTCCATAGGGTAAAAATTAAGAGCGTAAATTGTTATGAATATATCGTATAAATGAAAATTAAAGAGTTTTTTTTTTTTTTTTTTTTAAATATTTATTTAAAGGTGTAGAAAATTGCACGGAAATAGTGCGCCCTCTTAATAGGATATGTAATCATTTAAAAGAACATGGTTTTTAACGAGTTTGGGTAAATTAAAATTTTTTTTATATGCACACAAATATGCGATTTTCCCAAATGAAGTGAGAAAATATGCACGCTCAATAATGAACACGTTCTAAAATATGTGTTAAGATTTGTTTAAAATTCTGTTTATTGCGTAATTGTAGAGGTTATTTTCTTCTAAAAAAAATAAAGAGAATTAATTCGTTGAAATAATACTTCCATAATTGAATTTTCTAACGTTTAATCCTTTGCTCTCCATGTTATGATTTAATAATATTTTTTTTGCGATAAAAAATGTAAATGACTTTCATGATGCTCATATTTAATTATTATTTTTATATATTTAGATAATCAAATAACTATTATTATCTAATTAATTATCTGAATTCTAAATAAAAAGTTGTGGAAGTCAAATTTTTCACAACTTTTTTTATTAATTTAATTATTGTAATTATTATTATTTCGAATATATTTTTATTATATTGAAGTTTTAAGAGTGAATCAAAAATTTTGATTCTTACATAATAAAATATCTTCCGAAAGCACTAAAATTCAATTTTTAAACCTTGTTTATTTTTAGAAGTTTATATCATTGATTTAATTTAATCTTTTTATTAATGATTTAATTTTGTTGAATATTTATAAATGAAACGTATATTTATAGTTTAAAAAGAGTAGATTATGCTTTTAAAACATTACTTTTTAAATTTAGTTGATAATAAATCAAATTATTTCTTGTTAAACTCAAATAGTATTGAAGAATCAAATTAATGCATTTTAAAAATGTTTAGCAAACATTTTTTATAGTATCAAAAATATTTTCAAGTTACAAATTGGTTAGTCTTTTCATTTAAAGAATTTAAATTTAAACTAAGTAATAAAATAAAAATATTATAAACAAAATTATGAATCATATTTAATAAAAATAAAATATATACGTTACTAAATGTTAATTTTTTCCTTTTTTCTTTTCAGTTTCAACATCATCTATGTTCAGAAATTTAGTACTTACCTAAAAATAAAAATATCTATGTTAAAACATTACAAGAAACAGGCAGTAACCATTTTAAATCATAGTACTAATTACATATGAAAATAAACATTTTAAAATTAAAATAAAACGTATATGAATTGACAGCATGTAGAAAAATTATTATTATTATTATTTATTCTGGAAGCAGAATTGCATTATTATAAAAGTATTATTTATTCTGAAAGTACGAATGAAAAAAAAAAAAAAAAAAAAAAAAAAAAAAAAAAAGAATTCCTTAAATGTTTTAAAATTGCATTATTATAAAACTTATATTATTAATTAGCAGAATTGTATTATAATAAAACCATTATTTATCCTGAAAATACAAATTAAATTTTTAAAAAATCAAAAGAATTTTTTAAATGTTTCAAAATTGCATTATTATAAAATTTGCATTATTAATTGCATTGTTAATTAGCAGAACAGTATTATTATAAAACCATTATTTATTCTGAAAATACAAATTAAATTAAAAAAAAAAATCAAAATAATTCCCTTAAATGTTTCAAAATTATATAAACAGCAAAATGAAAAAGTATTTAATTCTCTTTTCAATTATAATTAACTAAGGATTTTTATTAAAATATTTCACAGTCTAAAATTGTCTGATAGTCAAACTTTCATAAAAATTGCGTTGATAAATATTTTCTGCTTTGCCAATTTACTAGAGAATTTATACAAAAATGTTTACAGAAAAAAGAAAAAATATTATTAATAGATTGACTTGGGAAAAAAAAAAGAAAAAAAGGATGAAAGCAAAATAGAAAAATCTCGAGTTTTAACATTCAGCAATCGCAACAGCGAATACATATCCCTGTTTTTTTCCTCCGAGCAGGGATTTTATTTAATCAGGGATAAAACACAGCCACAATTCTCCATATTCCCCGAACGCAACCAAACCTCTACCTCAGTTACCAAATAAATAAATAAATAAAAAATCGCTAAGAAACACGCCAAAGAAGTACTACAGTAGTTACAACAGTAGGATGTAGGGGAAAAACACCCCATTTTATTCATTTTTTCTTTTTTTTTCCCTTCTGTCGTAACACGGGCCACGACCTCCGCGTATGCGACTCGAAGTTTGAACCCCGGGCACATGAAACTGAACGTACGTTCCCTCTAATAGTCTGATCGTGTTTTGCGTCAACCAGCGATTAGGTCTCTAGGGTGCCGACACCTTTTTAGGTTCGTTTTCGTCTGACATTTTTTTTTTCTTGCTTTTTCTATTACTTCGTTCCTCCCCCCCTCCCCTTCTATTTTGTTTAACGTTTGTTTTTTGTTTTCATACGATTTTTTTTGAACCGTTGTTCACAGGAGTATTTGTTTTTAATTTTACGTGCATTTACAGTGTGTATTTGTCCTGTTTTGATTCGTATCGGATGTATTTATCGTATAGTTCCATCTTTTCTATTGAAAGAAGAACAGGAAGTTGTGTGTAGCTGCTACAGGATGATATCTTTTTTAGAGATTTTTTTTTCCCTTCCCTTTTTTTTTTCTTTGTATGCGTGTTTTAAACTTTACTAGTAATTTGTTTATTATGAGAGATATAGGTTTCCTTACAGAATGTAATATGTTTCTTTTAGCCATTTAATAATTGAATCTAGTAAAAAAGAAATAAAATTTTAAAAATTTCAATTTCTGACTAAAATAAATAATATGAATACAATTTTAACAGTGACGGTTTGGTTTGTAACTCCACAGTCATCTTCTGCACACGAGAGCTAAACAGACCGGGAGCTACAGTTTAAAGTAAATTCCGAACCACTCACAAACATCCATGCCACCGCCAGGAATCGAATCTGGAGCCTATGGTACCAAAGGGCAGAGCGCTAGCCAATTGGCCATCAGGCCGTTAACATTGACGGTGTTGATTATAAATCTATACATATTTCACAAACAGTAAAGATCGATATATTTGATGACCGATCGGCGATATATTTGATGAAATATTAATTATCTATAATTCAAAAATATTATTATAGCAATGAAAAAAAATCTTTTTTAATCCATTTAATAAGTTGAAGATCCACATATAGCTTAATCATTCAACTAATTCATTTAATATTATATATAAATAATTTTCATCAATTATAAAATAGTTTTATTTATATACCAGTCTCTTAACAACATTTTTTTAAATTGCGTCGAGGACTAGGTCGTAGTGATATGTCCCTGTGAGCAGCCCTAAGAAGGCTGCCCCGACGAACGCTGTTACTCATTTAGCACAACACAGGGGACACGTATAGCTTGAAGATATGCTATGGACGCGAGTAACACTACCCCACAACGCTCTACGATCATACTAGATCGGGACCTACGGTCTTAAAAGTTTATGTTTGTAGTGGATTCCGAACCACTACAAACATCCATGGAACTGCCGGGACTCGAACCTGAAACCTGTGGTGCCAAGCGCTATTTACATGGCCAGCAGTACCCTTACACTTAAGAAATGCAACAAACTTTCATTATTTTTAAATGTAAAAATTAAATGAAAAAAAACACCTAAATCTGATTTATTTAAGATAAAATTATTTTAAAATTAGCTAGAAATAAAGCCATCACTCGGCCATCAGGCCACACTTAAGAATATAGACAGCAGACGTTTATATTAAAAAATATACTTTTCAAAATGACATCTGCCCATTATTAACATAAAACTCTACTCATTTTTTTTTTAGGCCACAAAGTGTTTTTTATTTGATAGCTATGACTTCAGCAAAATTTCAATCATCTCTTACTGCTCGTTTGTATGTGATGGATATGTTTATATAAGTTTTATCAGTTGATCAGATACATATATAAAATGATGTTCAATAATAAATGCTTTGTTTTTAAGGTTAGGAAAAAGATATTTATTATCAAACATCATTATCGAAAGAGAATCTTGCGGATTCATTTTGGATAATTGCAAGATTTATTCACATAAAAATTCTGTCAATCATCAATAGATGGATCAGAATATAATATGGTGTATTATAGAAACTTACATGTATCAGAAAAAAGTAGATGTCACATAAATCTTATGATGTCATATTCTAGAACAATTTTCATGTGAATGTGGAATAAGTTTCTTTAGATATAATAAATATTATTCATACTGTAAAACCGGAATTGTAACATTTAATCTATAATTTAAATAACAAATTAAGATGCATAGTTATAATTAATTTGGAATAAACAAATTGGTAATATTAAAATATCACATGCAAGTTGTTTTAATGCAGCTGGCAATACAGAGACAATTAGTGCCATAAGCAAAGGCTGTACCGCTGTCACACATTTAGCACTTCCCAGGGGCCCGTGTAGCTTGAAGATAGGTTACGGTCGCGAGTAACCACGAGTAACTCCTACAATGCTCTAGATCGGGACCCATGGTTTTAAGTGGTTTCCGAACCACTAGTGGTTTGTGACACCGTGTTAAGTGGCACCGCCAAGACTCGAACCCTGTAGTGCCGAACGCTATCACTCGGACATCAGGCCCCAATATCATATGCATTAAACACATTTCAACATATCATTGAGCATTTAAAAAACATATAAACGGCATATTCTTTCATTAACCATTTATTAAAATTAGTTATTTATGTTTTTAATATTTTGTAAAAAGATACAAAATAAATAATCCATTCAAAATTGTTGTAAAATATAAATTACAATGATCAATTGAAAGCCTTTCATTATTTTCTCTGCGCATTTAAATGAGCATTATTTGCATTATTTTTAGCCATTCATTCGTTTACATGAATAGACTGCGATTCTAAAATGCAGGAAATCTCTGCAATCTGTGAAACAATTTTTCTAATTTCAAAAGATTAAAAATCAATTCCCCTTCCTTCTTCCAAGGTACAAGTAACAGGTTGCGAACACATAATTATTGAATCCATTCACGCTGTACTTTCATTTTAAATCAAACACCAAAGAGTGTTTAAGGCCCATAAGGTTTTCATCAGAACCAAGAACTCTGTCCGTTTCTAGCCGACTGCACTTATTTTATGCTAATATTTTTATCACATCAAAAGCAAACACCTCTCCTCTTCTTTTTAAAAGGCATTCACAAAACAGAAAATCGGGGATTGAAACAGAATCCCATTCTTTACCTAATGCAAATCAGGTGTATATTGGAATTGTGCCTTTCGCGCACTTGCAAACAGAACACACGCATAAACAAAAGATAAAACGCGAAGGAGAGGTCTCCTTTTGTTTAGCGAGTGAGAGAGAGAACAAAATGGAATGAGGCCCCTTGCCTTTTCGAATACAATAACACATAAAAGTTGATTAATTTTTGGCATTTTTCTTTGTCAATCAAATAAACCCTCACACTAGAAACGAAATCAAATCAGAATGGGAATGGATAAAATAAATTGAAACGCCAGCAGAAAAGGTGGGCCAAAAAAAAATAACAAAAAGTAAAAAACAATTCACCCACACACACTGAGAGAGAATGGAAGACAGATTTGCGTATCTATGCCGAAGGTGTTGTGCAAAAGGAAAACTGGGGGGGGATATTTTGATACATTTTTCCTTTTGTTAAAAGATTTGATCAATACCTGCGAGCACTCGTTCGCGTGGAAAATTCTCCGCGATTCAATGCGTTCTGAAGAGCGCAAAACTTTTGCTCCCTATTTTTCACTCGTGAGTTTTAGGAAGGATTTGAATCCATTTTGGCTTAACAACTGATTAACTCCTTTGTGCGATTTTGCAAAAGACGCCTTTTAGTATACGGAAATAACGCAAAAATTGAAAACACCTCAAGCGAAATTCAAATGTTAATAAGCTCACGCAAATATAAATGCGCCGGTTTAAGTCTAGTAGAACTTGATGCCGGGTTGTTTTCCTCTGCAATTTTAAACTATCGAAAGAATCCATGTATGGGGTTATTATGAAAGTAAAGGATTTTTACATAAGCGACATAATGCATTTTTACTAAGTAAATGCGAAAATGTATACAAACTGGGGAACAGAGAGCAAATTTTTCTTTAATTAATAATAGACACACAATATTTGGTAGGCGAAGAATTGTAGCCAAGTAAACATAATTTGAATTGAATTGTGGCAACAATGCCCCGATAATGAATATCCGATTTGTCGCATTACATTTGTCGAAATTTTATACTGCATCAGATATTCCAATAGATCATAAAAATTCATACAGCAAGAAACATTAATTAAGTTTCAATGCTTCTGTAATCAGCATTATTGCATATCGAACAACGAAAAATTAAAAATTCAAGACAAATTAGCTTATTTATCACAATCAATGCTTAAAAAGACGAATAAAATTAGGAACGCTCAAAATATTTTGAATAGGTAACATGAAGAATTTTATGCCAAACACAAATATATTTCAAAATTTTAAAAGAGCTGCAATGCGCTATTGAAAATAAAAGACATTACCGTTTATTTGTCGTTAAATATTAAAGAGACGAAAGTTTAGCACCGTGTGTTAAATAAAGAATATTAGTTATCCCATTTAAGCAAAATTAGCGGTCGCTTTCTCTCTCTCTCTCTTTCGTTGTTAAAGAAATTTTAATTTTTGCCAACGGCCGTACCATGCTGAATATACCGCTTCTCGTTAGATCACCGAAGTTAAGCATCATTGGGCGCGGTCAGTACTTGGGTGGGTGACCACCTGGGAACACTGCGTGCCGTTGGCAAATTTGGGACCTGAATGACCGAGTGTCTAGTGCTCTGGCGCTCGGTGCCACAGGTTTCGGGTTCGAATCCCGGCGGTGCCATGGATGTTTGTAGTGGTTCGGAATCCACTTTAAGCCGTAGGTCCCGGTCTTCTATGACTGTAAGAGCGTCACGGAACAAAAGTCAGGCTTCTACCTACGGGGTGCTCCATCACAACAGAAGCTGCTTCCTTCCCCTTCAATCATGAGTCCATATGGGCTTGTGGGTTTGGCCAGCCAAGTGGGATAAGAAACAACAACAACAGAAATTTTAAACTAAATAAATACATTAGAAGGACACACATATATCCTTCTAAGAACTTGCACAGAAATTTACATTTTAGACAATTCATAACCTGGGAAATTTAATAATCATAATGGGAAGTATTTCTGAATGCGATACATTGGCATGCGTTTCAATTGACAACTCAAAACATGGCAAATTATAAGAGGTTGAAGTTGGTTAAACATAGCAATGAGGCTATAAATATTTTACTTACAGCCGAACAACTGTTAAACGTAAGTTTGAATTTTTAAAAAGTTCACAAAAAAGGTTGTATTGCTTTAATAGAAACAGAATGCTTTATTAGAAATAAGATTGTTAAATCCTTTTTCAGTTTTTTATATTACAGAATTTCAAGAATGGACAATCATTTCATCGTAGAGTAGTGCCAAGAATATACAAAAATTGTGTTTGTCTAATTCTCAATATCCTATAGTGCGGGACGGACCACCACTCATGGATGGTAGGAAAGGGGACAACTTCTGTTGGAATGGAGCTCTCGTAAGTAGAAGTGTGACTTGGCTCAGAGTCGCTGAAGAAGGAGGACAGTACATTCAAGGAGAACTACCACGCCTTTGCTTATCGTATGGGAGAAAACTCGAAAAACTCCCATCAGGTAGATAGACTCACGAGGCAAGAGGCTGAACATCACAAACGCTTTCGAGTCTCCTCGCTTTTTAAAACAGTGTTTACAACAAAGCCATCAGCGGATTGAACCTCGTCTCTAATGCTCACCAGCGGCGCACGTTGCCACTGAGCCTCGAGTTGAGCGCAAAAATTGTATTGTATGCTATCAATATTATTTACAGTTTTAGAGCAATGACCTTTCATTAATACAAAAATACGATTGAAATTATACATCACAACCAAAAATATTTTTATTAGGTTTCTGTTATATTGTTTCTTAAATTAAATTTTTTTTAAATTTTAATATAATTAAATATTGTATATATATATATAAATCTTTTTTCAAACTTTTTACGTATTATACTCTTTTACTTAAATTTAGCATATTTAAATAATTTAATCTTTTTACAAAATACAAAATAAATAAATAAAAATTAGAATAAAATTTTTTTTAAATTTTCAAAAAATTACGAATTAAATACCGTTGAATAGTTGAATATTAATAATCTTATTGAGGATCTTTTAAAAGTAATCCTTTTGATATACGAAATAAAATAGTAATTTTCGATTACAATATCTTTACATGCTTCTGTTATGCTGCTTATATACACTAAAATATTATTTTGCATACATCACAAAGATTACATAAATTTCCCACAGTTAAAATGTTTTTATTACATAATAATAAAAGGAGAGATATTAAAGTAAGAACTAAATATTCTTGCTTGCTTTAAACTTTATCTCTATATTTACATATTCCCTATTATTTAATAGATGTAAAATTTTTATTTCAGCAATAAAAGACTAATAGATGAAAAAGAATGAGGAAAAAAATTATTGCAGACACAACTCAAATTAAATTCTTTGAATCAAGATATTGAAGAAAATTATTTTTATTTAATACTCCTCCTAAAACTCCTCAGAGAAGATAAAGTATTAAAATGAATAAATAAATAAATCACAAGTAATGAAACTAAAGTAAATGCAATATAAGTTAAAAAACATCACGTCACCATTGTATATTATATAAGCTTAAATTTTCTATTGAATTTTGCGCGTAATGTATTCATGCTACATATTCATATCACAAAAGAAGTAGTTGTTATTACTACAGCAGTGTAAGACTTCTACATCGCAATTTACAACATTATTTATCTTTTAAGTATGAAAACTCAAAAGAATATATATATAACCATTATTTCCCCGCATAATCCTACCTATTTTTTGAGGCAACTCCGTCATAAATCAGTCGGCTTAAAGGAAAAATTTGAATTTCATATCCTACCAGTAACATACAAATGCATTTAATTAAAACCCAGTTCGTCGTTTTCTTGTTGGCATTTCAAGCAAAAACGTTTTATCAAAATAACCTACTCTTAAGAAGAACCGATGAGTAATTCAAATCAACTATGATGCGAAACGCGTAACACGTTCATAAAAAGGGGGAGGGGGGATGGAACAAGAAAAAAGAAAAGAAAAGAAAAAATAATAACTGATGAACCGGAAAAGAGACTGCGAAGAAACGTGTTGTATATATTATACGTTTCTGCACACATTTTGATGCGATACGTGGAAGCGGATAGTCATTTAAGCAACGCATGTAGGCGTTTAAAGACACATGAAACCTAACACACGTTTTGAACGTGACATGTTTAATGTGAAATATTTCATCAGGGCGTTTTTCGTGCAACTTGTATCTGCAACTTGTTTATGGATGTAATCATAATTAAGAACATTGCGTCGTTATTCATTTATTAACATTTTTTAACAGTTAACAAGTATCAGCTGTTGAGGACTTAAGCAGATAACGAAATGATGATGAAGAAAATAAGCTGCCGAGTTCAATGCACTGAGAATTATATGTTTTTTTGTAGATAAAAGTTTGAATTATTTTTATTTAAAAAAAAAAAATACTGCCCACGTTAATTCAATTAAAATCTAAAGAAATTAAGCTTAATTAAATCTTATTCAATTTAAATATAACTTAAATTTTAAGATTAAAGAACGTTTATATCAACAGCAGTTACCGTTAAATATATCAGATACATTGAGTTAAGGGAACATAGTAAAAGAAAATTTATTTGTTAGGGGGAGGGAGGGAAAGCGTTGTTTTTCAAATAAAAACATCGTTGTTTATAAATGAAAACATTGTTTTCATTTTTTTAAACAAAATAATAATAATAATATAGAATTTTTAAATTTTGATATATAATTATTTTATTTTGCAAAATAACTCTTTTAAAAATGATATTCAATAAATTATTACCTATATGTAGATGAATTATATTACAAAAGAGTAAATAAAGAAAATTATTTTTATAACTGAGATTTTTTTTTTTTTTTTATAAAGATAAAATAAAATAAAATAAATGTACTAGGTAATAATGCTGATTTCCTTTTTAAAATAATAACAATAATAATAAAAAAAAAACTAAAATCCATTCACAAATTTTATTTTAGCATGTGTGAACATATTTTGCTAGACGAATACATACTGGATACCGAAGGATATCGGAATTTCAATAATCCAAGAAATTTATCAAAATAGAAGTACTAACAGGAATACACCAAAATTTGATAACTCTAGAACTTCATGAAGTACCAATTGTACAAATGCTACTGAAAGCACTACCCAATTTTGACAGAGAAGTTCATTAAGTGACAGTTAAATTAACTGTTATAAACATAAACTGATCTTTACTGGTAGACACTAATTTGAAAAAATTGAAACAGTAATCTGCTTACATTTTGAAAACCAGACCATTCAAAATGAACTACAAAGAACGTGACTTAGTATTGGTCAATCGTTACATTTAGTGACACATATTTCGTGCCAGTTTTAAAACACACGTAAATAAAATCACTTGAAAATCAGCGTTTATTTTAAGTAAAAGTATTTGAAATGAAAACTTCCAGTGTTACGCGAGGAGATGAATCTGTTTTAAATAACAACTTATACTCTTACTTTTCTTATTTTTTATATATTTTATAGTTTCATTTTTTTGACGACGTCACAAACCTCTAAGGTCAGCAATCTGTTCACATATGATAAAAAAACGACGTTATATTTAACCATTAGTTTATAAAAATATCAAAATGATATATTAAACTATCATACAGATTATTTAAGTTTGAAAATATCCTTGACTTAATTCATTTTTGTACTGAGTCTTAATCAAATCTTACTATCAGTAAATAATAATAATAAAAAAATTTAAATTGTAACTTTTATAAAAACTAGCATATATTCTTAATATTAAAACTGTGTAATTAATATACTCATTAGGTAAATTTAGCTTACACTGATGCCTGTAATAAGTCATTGCAATAACCATCACTAAAACAGGTCTCGATTGTGGCATGCATGTGATAATACTCTGCATAAAGCCCTTCAATTAGCGTGTCAGGGAACTTCTTTGCCGGACAGAGTGAAGCAAAACAAACACTTAAAACGGACCACGAGGCGAATATGAAAATGCAAATATTAGATTTAAAATCAGGTCAATATTCATATTGTCAATTAGAATGTACTTTGCGTCATCCTCTGTCCGTTGGAGACGCAACTTTTGCTCGGGGAGCTCGACTTTTTGTTTCTGCTCCAGAGAGAAAAGAGTTTTGGGTTGAGGAGCTGCCAGTTAAACATTCGATTAAGGGTGGCCCCCGCATAAAAAGAAATAAGAAGAATTTTACTCTTTGTGGCTGGTGGTGGTGGAAAAGTCTTTTGCCCGGTGATTCTCCACCCCCTAATTACGTCATAAAAATAATGCGACGCGAGGGTAAACAAAGAAGGCCCGTCATACAGACCTAACCCCGGGCAAACCGAGCGAGATAGGAATACATATTTGCCGAGGAGACCACCTTTTGAACCAATCAGGCGCATTTAAACAGATTTGAGGAACGTTCGAACGGTTCTTGCTGCTGACACAAAAGAAAAGGTAAGAGAGAGAAAAAGATAGCAACGGAAGAAGGGAGGGAAGGGAAGGAAAAAAAGAAGGAAAAGAAAATGGAACAAGAACACATATATAATAAAAAGGCAAAAGAAAAATGTTCTTGGTTCAACAGAAGTCTTGTGCGCTAATGACTGGAGTTATTAGTTTAGCCAACAATGACATGGCCGCGAGGACACCAAACGAGATAACTGACAAATTACCGACACTGCGCATGCGCCGGGAAATCTATCCCCCTAACAATGCCCCAACGTTCGAACGGTGGTTTGGGAAAAGTGACAAGACACGTTCTTTTATCGGCTGCTATAAGGATGGGAGTTGGGTTTGATGACGATGCATTAAGGAAAGCCGTTTGTTAAAAAGAACTTCCCCGGCCATGGCTTTCCGATAGATAACGACTTAACCAAATGACAGTGTTTTGTTGCTGCCTGCAGGTTGGCTCTCATTACAAAAATCTTACTTCAATTTTTCCATCCCCACCACCGCCAAATTTTAATTAAAAACGAAGCGCCTTGAGGTAAATAGCAGGCAGGGTATTGAATATTGAATGGCACTGGCTTCTTCTGTGATCCGATCGTAAAGCCTTCAGCGATGCCCCCTAAATTTCTCGCCAAACAAACACGCTAACGACGATGACTCTTTCATTTTTTGCTGCTTCTGCTGTTACTGCTTCTTTCTATCATTTGCTTATTGAGAAGCATCTATAACGTTTTCGTTTTTGTTATTGCCACGCCGCTGCAGAAATTGATAAGACACAATGACAATTTTCTTTCTCTCTTCCCTTCCTTATTTACTTTTTTTTTTTTTTTGTTCCTTTTTCTCGGCTGATTTCTGTTTTAAAATGGTAACGGGTAACAATGAGAAGCATGTCGTTAGAGGTGAGTCAACGTCGCTCTTAAATGGGCAGATTCTTTGATTGTGTTTTCGCGGTTAAGGATGGCTAATGTTCGAAGGAGGGAGGAAGGACTCGTTCGCGATCATTTTTCACTTTGGGCAGTTAATTATTTCGAATGTTTTTCTTCTTCTTTTCAAGAAACAAAGAGCTCAGGGCTCTGAAGTTGTTGAAAATGATTTTCGCTAGTTCTACCATAGGGAAAAAGTAAGATTCTGAGGTTTGTATATCATTACGAGAACTTTTTTCATGATTATTATTATTTTCAGATTCTATATCATTACGTTCATCTTTTCATTGCAGCCATCGATCTTAAAAGACAAAGGTTCTTGGTACTTTTATATAGCTAAGAGTGTAATAATACACAATATAAATGGCCAAGCAATTCTGGAGCATCCAATTAAGAGCTACATGGCCGATAGTGAATATCAAGAAAATACAAAAATGAAAGAAAATTCTAGATAAATTATTTTTATTCGTGCATTGATATACAAATCAAATTTAGGAAAAACGAGACTTTTCATTTTTAGTAGTAGAATTAAGCTATTATAAGTTAAGAAATGTCTGCTATTCCAATCTATTATTTAGGATGTCATCTAAATAAAAGAAGCTGTTTGAATATACTTTTTTTTAATATTTAACAATCTAAGCATACATTATAAAAAAAATATGCATGAACAACAGCGGTTTTGCTAGCCTATGTATCTTAGGTCAATACAAACACTAAACTAAAGTAGCTTATTTCGAAACACTTCCCATAAAAATTCTCTTGCCTATGCCGAGTATAGGCATATCAAATTTGCCAACCAAATTATTCTCCATACTTAAGTTTGTCGTTTCTTATCCCACTTGGTAGACATCTAGACCAAGCCCACAAACTCGTATGGACTCATGGTTAAAGGGAAAGGGGCAGCTTCCGTTTTGATGGAGCACCCGTAGGTAGAAGTCTGACACGGCTCTCTGTCGCTTTACAGTAATATGAGACCCGACTTACGGCTTAAAATGGATTCCGTACCCGAAACCTGTGACACCGAGCGCCAGACCGCTAGATACGGCTCCCTCCATAAGTTTTAAATGACAACATGAAGGGGTAAATACCATTCAGATTCCATTATTTGGGATGTTCGTTCCAAACTGCGAAGACACCACACACACATACAAAAAACCTAACCAATCAAAGTTTTGCTTTTTTTTTAACCAAGCATTCAACAAGCTGACGGACAAGAGTTAAGCATTGTAAAAGCATTGGAAAAGAAATAAAAATCATATTAAATATTTCAGATGAATTTAGATAAGTGATTTCAAGATATGGTTTCCATAAAGACTCTTTTAAAATCTTGTGCAGATTCGCTAAGTGAAACTGGTTTGAATTCGGAGATAACAAATCTGGAAGAATTCCACCCAGTCAAGTAATTAGAAAATATGATTTAATAACAGCAGGCTCCCAGACAAACCGCGAAACCAACAAATCGCTCGATAAATGAGATCTCTAAGCGAAATTTATCTGGCCGGGCGAAATCCCCCAAACTCTTATCTGCGCGCAAGCGATTGAAAATTCAAAGCCGGCATTTAAAGCTAACAGTTTAAACAGGCATTCCAATAAATCACCACCTTCCCCAGCTTAATCATATTAAAATCCAACACTTTAAACCTCAGAGAGCCCGAAATAATAATTGCGCTTCGGCCGGCACCAATCAGCAGAGGCCTTCCTTTCAGAAGCCATCCTTGATGGTTGCCATCCAGATTAGGACGATGATGATGATGGTTGGTGGTGGTGGACGATATCAATCTTCTAATCAGCACAACTTGAATCGGTTTAAATGCATTGATTTCGTTGAGTCCGATGGGTTCCGAGAACGTCAATTGTCCGGACAGACCGGATGGTTTTGATTTGTAGGATATATTAGTTTGATGTATAGATGTTTCTGGACTTCTAATTACAGTGGTTGTGGTTCTGCTTGGGTTGATTAACGGGGGTGGGCGTGCCACCGGGGCGCGGAGGATTGATACTTTTCAGAAAATCGAAGGCAGTTCGCGACCAAGAGAAATCGAACGCTTTCGCCCTCCTAATGATTGTGATTTATTCAGTTATCTTGCGGTGGGCAGTTTTCGAAGGGCCCGGTTATGAATGAGGTCTGCAATTAGGATGTTTGAGGCCGCTGATGCGAAGCGGCCGGAGGATCGCTTTGATGCAGTAAAAATTCAATTATCCGGCTAGCTGCGACGGGAAAAGTACCGGTCAGCCAGTCGATGAAATCCAATTTAATTAAGTATGCCGGCCCCGCTCGTATGCTGTGGCTGGGAGGTGTGGGTTTTATGGCACTCTCGCGAACGGTTTCAACGAATCTGCTTTAATGCAATTTATTCGACTTTGATCGGGTGCATTCATCTTTCGTTTCAGGCCTTCTTCGCTTACTTGCATCGTTACACAAAGTTCTGTTTAATTGCTCACACTATTTGATAAAGCTTCCGGAGGAAAACAGGAGATAATTTTATATCGCTGTTGTGATCTTATAATGATAAATATGTACTGTAATTATTAGACAGATTCAATACTGAAATGTGTTCGGATGAGATTCTTCATGGCGATGTGCAACGTTTATCTCTAGTTGCAGGACATAAATCTGCGTACAGTCCGTTTTAACTGACATGTAAATTTTAAAGAACGAATAATTTTACATGAATAGTACAATTTACAAAAGAGCAACCGTAAAGAATGATATAAATTTACTAAGAATTTCTGAGGTCACTGCAGAATTTCTGTGGTAGAAATAAAATCAGAGTTTAATGTTAAGTAACAGTTAAGTTTTCTAAGTTATTACACAAAAATTGCAACGAATTTTTGTCAAAGCTATAAATATTACTAAAATGAAATAAAAAATAAATGCTTTTTTTAAAAAAGTAAAGTCAATAGCAATATATGTACAATATTCTCATACAATACAATAAATAAATTTTTGAATATTTTTAAGAGCGTTGTGATTTTTTTCCTCCAATAGATATGCCCCAATATTTGAGATTTTGAATTAAAAATAATTACATACTTTTACTTTCTAGTGAAAAAATATCACGTATGTATCTCAATATATTAAATCCAACTATTTATAAAATAAAACAACGAATTTAATAATGTAATAAATGATGAGATCAAAGGTACTGATCATCAACATTTTCCAAATAAAGAAAGATTGCGAATAAAAAAAGTCTGGTAAACGGTTTTTTTTTCTTTTAAAGAAACTTGAATTAAAAATCTTATTTAAAATAACTGTTTCTACAAATTGTATCAAAATAAATCAATTAGTGTTTAAATTCAATCACAAAAACCTCCCTCCCAACTCTAGAAATTTGCGTGTCGCCATCTGGTGTAAAAAAGCAGAAAGTTACAAAAATAAGTTTTTCTCATAACACTTGAAACAAAAAGAAGGTTTCATTTTATTGCATAAATGGTGTAGTTTTAATCTTTGTTTATTCATTTTTTTACGAAACAAATACATGAATATCTTTTTGGATTACTGCATGATGATGAATAATTTACAAGAGTTACAAAAATTGCTTTTTTACTAATTTTTTTTAGATTTTAATTACTTCCGCAATTGATTTATTTTTACAATATCTATACATTTCTTCAAAGAATTTATAAAAGCATTGTATTCATAATTACTACTTTCGAATTGCAATATTTCTCATTTGAATGCGTGTTCTTATTTACCTGTAAAAATGTTTTCTCAACATGTTTAGGGACACTGCATGAAAGCAAACGTTACACAGCAAATCTTGTATTGTCATTGTCCGTAGATTTCCAACATATCTTTATCAAATTTTTACGTATCAGAAAACAAATACATAATTTTAATGAAAATCAGAATTTTGTTATCTCTTACTGAAATTCATTGTTTCAATGCATTTTTTGTGAAACAAACTTTTCTCAACTAAAAGAGCATCCAATTTCATTTGAAACTCTACTGAATTGTTAATGTAATTTAATGAATTTTTTTTTCAAATTAATTATATCAATTCTGCCGCAATTGTTATAAAAATAGAATAAATTAAATTAATATTTAATGAATGCTTCTTATTTGTAAAATATAAAGGATTTTGAGAGAGGTAATTTTAATTGTTATATTGAGATGTAAAATATGATGGAAAGATTGGATTCATTAAAATTTTTTTATATACACAACAGCACAGGGAATAACTATCGATCTTCGTTTTATTTACCTTAACATTAAAAATCAACCTGATCGACCTGAAAAATTATCCTAATTCAGATTTTAATATAAAAATCATAAACTCGTCCATTAAATAAACGGGTAAAACTGAGTCACTGTATTAAAATGAAACTTATAACTGTTTTTTCATACATAATTATTTTGAAATTGCTCGTATTTAAAAAATGCAATTTTGTAATAAGAAGAACATACTATATTATAATTAAATATAAAAAAAAACAGCAATGCATTCATTTACTCTTTTATATACATAATTAAATTACTGTTATGGAAAACTGCAAAAAATATTTTTGACTGCCTGTTTCATAGTCAAAAACATTTATTAAACAAAAACTTTGGTCTTAAAAGTTTTACAATTCAGGTGGAATATAAAAACAGAAAAGAATACAATAATAACAGTAGTAGTAATATATATATATATATATATATATATATATATATATATGGCGCCCGGCAGCAAGGGTTCGGAATCCAACTTAAATCATAGGTTCTGGTCTAATAGGTTTAGGCGTAGGGCTCACAAACCCTATCCCATAAAAGAAAAACATCTGTTTCGGAATCTGCCCAGGAGGCCATGGTTTAACATAGACTGTAGTGCCAGATGTTAGTTAGTTATATATATATACACGAAGTTTTAAATAAAAATAATAAAGTTTTCAATAAGTAGATTTAGTACAAATCGACCGATACACTGATTATTAAGCACATTTCACAGAGTTTTATAAAAGAATTATCTTTAAAGTTTTTTCACTTATTTTTTTACAATATTTTACTTTTATTTTTGGCAATACAATTTTTATGACATTAGTATTAACGATAAAACTAATTATTTTTTCGATAACCAGCATTAACATTTTTATACTCAAGTTACGAATATAAAAGCAACAAAAATAGGTCATTAACATAACCGTTTAATTTATCAGACAGGACTTGTATAACAATTTCGCCCTATCAGCCGCAAGACACTTCAACCGAACACGTTACAGATGTCCCCGGTTCACAGTAGAACACGTCTACCAACCAACCCCAAAGATATTTCTTCGCTAATACAAAAGATAAACAGGCGCAATTTTTCCCATAGAAAGCGACAGGAATCGTGCTATGTCTGTGTCCTTCCAACATTTTAAGAAAAGAAAAATTAAAACAGAAAAGAGAGTGGCAACAAAAAGTAAAAAAAAATTACTCCAAGGCATCGATATCTATATTTTACTCTACGCCAAACGTAAATCCGGGTCTTAAATTACCTCTGAATGGGCACAATGACACTTTTTTTTGCCCTCTCGAGGGGGGTAGGGGGTAGGGCAGGGATAGAATTTTTCGTGGGAGAATTGGGGATAACCTAAGACCGTGTTTTCGAAGCTACCTGGTGGGCAATAAATCCCGAACGTCGTTCCAAACGTCACTCTTCAGACGGAGGGAAATATCATGAATAAGAGGTGACGTCAGAGGTTTTTTTTCCCCTCCCCCTCGGCATGCCAGTTAGGGAAAAAATCACTCTTTCGTAACACAATTCTCTTTTTCTTTTGTACAGACAGCCATAATTCACGAAGGTATTACAATCACACAGTGTTCGAGTTACAAAACTGTGTAAAGGACGACTGTGCACTTGTAACAGGATGTCAACTAAATCAAATCATTTGACAGACGTTTTGTTACAGATGCTTATAGGGAGGAAGGGAGGGGGAAAAAATACTTTTAAAATTGATCACAATCGATAATTCAACATAATTTTTCAATGACATGATTTTTTTTTTTTTTTTTTTTTTTTTTTAAAGGTACGATCAGTAAAAAGAAAAATCAACCTGGGAAAGGAGAAAAGAAAATTATCAATTTTTCATAGAGTTACGTTTCTCGCATTATTCAAATAACATAAGATTCCTAACAACAAATAACGTAAGATTATATTGAAATCTATCGAAATATTAAAAATAAGTAATGATTAAATGATTTGTAAGTAAATGATTTTGTACACGCAGTTACAGGTGGGCATAAGAAGTAATATTTTAAAACAAAATTTAAATTAACTTTCAATTGAAGAAATGTAATTAATTATTCTTTTTAACGAATAATATTAACTGTTTTAATCAAATTTTATCATAAAATTTAGATAATGTTTACCATAAAAAAAATTATTTAATTTGAAAATTTTCTAAACAAAATAGATTCAATTCATACAACAACGAATAATAAACATTGAATAATATCATAGCAGAATATAATTTTTTAGGAATTATTATTTTCCTAGAAATAATTCACGAATTAGTTTCTACCTTATTAATATTTCTTCGATCGAAATTGTATTCTGTGTTAAGAAATCTCTCTGTAAGATCATGTGATAAATTACGATGTAATTAGTAATTTGCCTAAGGAAAAAAATTATTACATGAAACAAATAAGTTCAATATCATCTAGAGGGTCTTCTTTCTTTTCTTTTACTTTTTTTTTTTTTTTTTTTCATTTTAAACTTCTCCAGTGAATTCATAATTTCAAATTCCTTAACTAACTCCTATTTCTCAGATTTTCCTCCTCCTAAAACATTTTCTAATAAACTTGACAAAGGTTACTTGAAATAAAATTTTCAGATGTGGAAGTCTAATTTAGTTTGTTGCTCTACCGTCATTTTGCGCACACTTTAAGATAATTAGATAGGGAACAACAGTTTAACGTGGAACCATCACTACTACTACTACACCACAACAACCACTGCGCCTGGAGCTTAGTTGCCCTTTACAGTTTGGGAATGATGTGCGTGAGAAGTCTGATTGGACTTTGTGACTTTCTACAGTTATAGGAGATCGTGACCAACGGCTTAAAGTGGATTCCGAACCACTGCAAACATCCATGCCACAGCCAGGATTCGGAAGTACCTGTGGTACCGAGCGCAAGAGAGCTAGCAACTCGGTCATCAGGCCCCAGATTGCGAACCATTAACAAACATCCATGCCAGAATTCGAACCTTAACCAGAATTCGAATCAGAAGCACGTGGTACCAAAGAGCGCTAGCCAATTGGCTATCAGGCCACCATAAGTAGAAGAGAAGCATAATGAAAACAACATAGGTTAGTGCAGTTTTATATGCTAGCATTTTTACGCGTAATATTTTAAGTGAAGTAACTTTTCTAACTAGTTAATAAAACACGACTTTTACTAATGTCTTTTGGGACTCTTCTTTCAAACTGATTCGTGATTCTATCAGTAGCTAATTTTACTTTGGAAACAATAATCCACACAAATTAATAGTTAAATACTCAAATATCCAACAAACAATTTCCATTGTCCAAAATTTAAAGTCGAGTTATCTCCCACGCCTATTGTAACAATTCATAGTATGCGGAGAGAAAATTTATTGACTTGGAAAAGCAGTCTTAATAATATAGATGCCCCAAGTCCCTGCCCGGGGCTACAGGAGGGCTTAGGAACGAATCCACTTCCGTCTATTGCAGTTCACTGTTATCGGAATAAGTAGATATGATTGTGACAACATATATAAAAGTCTCGCGTCGGCAATCAGGTTGCATAGTGGGAGTTTTTCGGGCGTTCTTCCGTATCGAAAATGCAGGGTAATTATCCCTAAAAGTCTTTCAAGGAGGTAAATTACTCTTCGCTGGGCTATTCCTGGCTTACATAAAGCTGGAAGTGGAACATGAAGCCAATAGATATTCAACAACAACAACAAAGATAATAATAACGTGCATGTAGAAAATAAGCACGGGACATTCGATTTTTAGGACATTTCACGGGCTGCATTTGAAAGAAATGGAGGGGTTAGCACATGAATAAAAAAAAATATTTAATAGGGAATATTTAGTATACAATAGCTTCTTGTAACTAGTAATAATGATATCGCGTATGACGGGAGGTCAAGAAAAATCGTCAAATGATGTGTGACTTTCAAAAAGTATTAAAGCAAAGAGATTTTTATTTTGTTCATATTTTTAGCATGCCAAGGAACCTCATTCAGTGAATAACAAGTGTCTAAGGACATAAAGTTTGGACATAAATGAGTTTATATACAATTTAAACACTAATTTCATTTTTAATAATAGGAATAAAAAAAAAGCTGAAATAAGTATATAAAAATTTCAGTGTCTCATTTTCCAATTAAGATATAAACATTATCACTTGATTATCACTGATCATAATTACGAAGATTATACGTCCTTGTTTTTCATTTATAAAACACAAGTTGAATTAACAGATTATGAAGCAAGGCAGATTGTTTTTCATCCACAAAACAAGCACATAGTCGCTCTACGGTAATTTTGTGCACACTTTAGGCTCATTAGACCGGGACCTACAATTTAACGTGGATTCCGAACCACTCACAAACATTCATTTCAAACCATAGCTATCAAATGCACCACTAAAACGAAATGCTTTCTCTACTCATTTGACAAAATCTGAAATCTTAATCTAATTTTAACTCTTAAAGAATTAAGTTATTTATTTTTTTTACAGTTGAAAGAAAGAAGAAAAAAAAGAGAGAGAACATCATTTCTCAACGTGTCTTATGCAACCGATAAAAGGAAAGAAAAGGGGGAAAAAAGACAAGAGAGAGGGGGGAAAAAAAAGGGAAAACAGCCGTCACCTGTGTGGAAATAGAAGGCGGCCGGCCAATACAATGGGCCGGACAGACATACGGCCGCCGAGGTGAAAAGTGAGAAGCCGTAAGTCACCGTCATGCATTATTCAGGCCAGAGCCGGAGCTGATAGATATGAGGCCGGAGCAATGACGAGACACGGACGACTCCTGCCGAGATGTGGGCTCGTATTTCTTTCAGGTCCGTGTTTGCAGTGCGCACGAATAGTAATTTAGGGATGTTACGCGGACGCTTACGACTTCGTTTCCCACGGTACACGTAGCTCCGAGTGAAGGATGAGATGTGTAACTGAGGTTACAGTTAACAGGGATTCCAAAAGAATGAATACAATCAGTAGATAATTGTAAATTGAACAAGAATCTGCATTCAAAGATTATCAGAATCTTTAGTTAGATTCAGATTATTTTCTTGGAATTTAATTTTCTAATAGCAAGACTTTTTTTTTCTCAATTCATGGGTATTCATAGGGAACTCTGCGGGGAGGGAAGGACTTACTATATGGTGTATGGTATAGTCTGTATGGTGGACTATACTATATGGTATACCATATAGTACTACCCACGTGGAGTATACACGTGGGTAGTACTATATGGGTACCACAGTAACAAATTTAATCCGCTTCGCCTTTCAAGCAAAGTTAAAATATAAAAAAATTTGAAAAACAGTTTCCTGTGATTCGTTTAATATATTGTGTCTAATCACTGCCTACTGAAAAGGTATGAATTTTTTAAAGAATATTTATTATAGAGATAGAATTAAAACTAACTAACTAACTCCCCGTCACTACACCGAATGGTGGGCCAAGACCATTAGTCTACTGGCAAATTTCGAGTACGGCATTTTTTTTTTTTTATTTACAAGTTAGGGTCGTCAGCTTTATTCTCACAGCTCTACGGTCCTATCAGACCGCAACCTATGGTTTAAAGTGGATTCAGCTGGGCTCGAACCCATAACACCTGCGGACCGACCGCCAGTCACTCGACCATCAGGCCCATATGAAATTAAAACACTTTCGCAAAAGACAAATATTTATTTTTGAATCAGTGAAAAAAAAAAAAAAAAGAAAATATGCAGATATTCGTCTTATATGACAGGAAGCCTGATTGATCAAACACAAAATATTCGCGATGGTTAATAGGTCATCGAAAAATTAATTGATTTCCAATTTATCGAATAATGACAATTTGCGTTTATCAGAGCGTTGCAATTACTAACGCGTCAAGAATTATTGAATAGAGAATTGCATGAGTCGGGACAAATATTACTTTGAATTTAGGAAGATGATTTTGACGGCGGAATGATGAGTTGCATTGCATCTGTCCAAGTGAAGAGAAACAGAGAAGAAATATGAATATAAATTTTTTTATCAGACTAGTTTTTAAAAATAACCTATTAAAATTATTGAAAATAAAGTCCCTTTTAAAAAATACTGCAATTTGTTTCATTTAAATTATCAGGAATTGTTATTATTCAATTAAATTAGTGATGATCATTAATTTGTAATATCTCTTTATAAGATTTAATTCATTTTTAAGAAAATAATAAAAACAATACATTTTTTTTGTAATTTGAAGCCAACCAAACTTGAAAATTTCCTACAAGATAAAATCGCTATAAATATTGTAAAGGAAAACAAAATAGTGCATATTTTTGTCCAATGCAAAATGCATCCATTAATAATATTAATATCATTATTATAGTATCGTAACGATTTTTACACATTAGCGTTATATATTTTTAGTAAATATGATCCCTTAAACTGGAGAAATTTATGAGAAAATGCTCCTTATTGCTCTCCAAAATATTAAATCAATGAAATAATACTTTCTTCGTCTATCATTTTAAACATTTATCCAAAAAAACTTAATAAATTCTACCAGCATTTATTTTCATAGACACACTATTTGCCTAAGAAACTAATAACCACTTTTACTTATCGAAAATATTTATGTTTTCGATAAATTTATAATATATTCCATAAATTTATAGTATTTTCGATAAAGTGTATAATTTTTACGAAAATTTTTAACATTTTCGCTAAAATGTATAATATTTTCGAAAAATTTGTAACATTTTCGAAAATAACTTTTCTTTTAAAATTGAAAAATTCTCACGTGTATTACTGCGCACTATCTAGCACTAGACGTTGAAAAAGAAGTTTATATTTCTGTTGATGTTGCCATTCCTTTTTTGGTTTGATTTCGTTTGGTTTCTTGTTCTACGGTCATTTTGTGTACACTTTTCCGCTAATTAAACCGGGACCTACAGTTTAACGTGGATTCTGAACCACTCACAAACAACCATGCCACCGCCAGGATTAGAATCTGAAGCCTTGCTTTGGTGGAGACTTTATTTCCCTTTTCTTTTTTTCACACCTCGTACCTTTATCTAGGGTTATAAACCCCCTACCATTTCTCCTTCATTGAATGACATTGAATTTCTTATCATTGATAAGAAAGTATACTACCGACGAGAGGAGGACAATGCTTTCCGGAAAGACTTTTTTTTTTAGTGTCATATAGGAGGAAATCCAGAAAACTCCT
Organism: Caerostris darwini; assembly: GCA_021605075.1. Lineage (NCBI taxonomy): Eukaryota > Metazoa > Arthropoda > Arachnida > Araneae > Araneidae > Caerostris > Caerostris darwini. Next base: position 334,634 of record BPLQ01009022.1, on the reverse strand, counting down.
ACAAGGCAAGTAGACTATCGATGTGAAAAGCTATCGAGTCTCATCTATTTCTGAAAGTAGTGCCTACAGCAATGCCACTAGCGGATTCGAATCACAGCCCTGCTACACGCTAGCTTGGCAAATTGGCATCCATGCATGTACCTAGTGGAGTCTTTGAGAGAGCATCAAGCAGTTGTCATCTTCATTGAATTTTTCATAGTTTTCTCCAGCACCCAAAATAGCTACACATAAAAAGTCCTGTATTTCTTTAATAGTCCCATTTTACCCATTGATAACATCAACCCATCAAAGAGATGTTATTCATTTAGAAACATTTTTAGCAGTTCATCAGCTTTGCTTGGGGAAAAAAACTGGTGTCTAAATACCGTTTTCAGTTTCCACTCCAAGATCAGTGCGATTTGCACATAAGAGACAAAAGAGGTGATTGTCCTTTAGGAGGACAATGAAAAACCTTCTCATGAGAACCTCGAGGTCCCTCAAGTCCTCGTACATACAAAAGAAGAGAGAGAGAGAAAAAAAAAAAAGAAAATTTTTCTCACAACTTTGAGCAGTAAGCAAAACAATTGTTAAACTGCACTTCAGTTTTAAAAGAAACAAGATAATGGTGGAACTTTACTCTCACAAAATAAATACATATCAAATCACTAGACGTCATGTTGTCGTAACTATTCCCCCTAGTGCAGGAAAGCTTACACTAGGCCCATAAGATCTCGGCTAAGGATAATATGCAGCTTCCCTTTTAGCGAGGAACCACGAGGGCTGAAGACTGACTAAACCTCAAGACAACGCTCTTGTCATATTAGACCAGGACCTACGATTTAAAGTGGATTCCGAACCACTCCAAGCATTAACGGCACCGCCGGGACTCGAACCCGAATCCTGTGGCACCAAGCGCCAGACCGATAGACACTCGGCCATTCAGGCCCCACTGTTAATTTTAAGTAATTCAGTTCCACATTTCATTAGTAATTCAGTTAATATTAGTCACACTGAATATTAACTGAATTACTAATGAAAAATATTATTGAATATGTTTCATTGGTAAAAATTTGTAATGACAATACGAGACAGAATTTCGAAAACATTTTATACACATAATAATACTTTTGTTAACCAACATTTACGGCAAAAAACAATCTCTTAATTAAAGCAAACAAGCAAGAAAGGACTTTTTTTTTTATCTCCCATACAATTCAGTATCAGCATCAACTGATTATTGCAAATTTATTTCTTGTACGTAATGTTTACAATCAGAATTGAAATAAATTTAATTCCTCAAGCTTTACCTCAAGGAAAATTACCTATTTTGTAAAACACAAGCGCTGCAACCAACTCAGAACGTCCTATGTTATTTTCTCATTCAATATTACGTTATCTATACATAACCAACAATTTTACCACCCATACATAACCAACATTTTATACTATACATAATAACCAATTTATACAATAGTATGTATAGTATAAATTGTTATTATGTATAATAACCAATTTATACTATACATAATAACCAACAATTTATATTATGAATGGAAAAAAAAAATACTTGTTATCATACTTTCAGATCAAGAACGATTTGCTCTGCTAATGTTTCTTATTCAATAAAAATTCCAAAGTTAGAATGAACTCTTTTACGAAACACCTTTTGATATTTCTGTACGCAACTTAATATCCACGTAAAAATGAATGTAAAATCTACATTACATACGACATAACCAATAATTTATACTATAAGTTCAGCAAAAAGTAAGAAGAGAAATAAGGTGTAGAGCAAGAATGATCTGCTGTGCAAATGTTTTTATTTAACTTTAAGCAACTCTTTCGCGCACTTTCTTATCTCGCCGTCAATAAATCTGAATTAAACTGCAACCGCGGAGAGGAAGTAAACCGTTTCTCACACATCCCAGAAGGGGGAGCGACACTTTTGTTTATAAACACTCTCGCAGCCAAAGGGACAAACTCCTAATACCACCTTAAGGGTCCTCTCAAACCCTTTTAAGAGATCACTCATGAAAAATAAGTTTCACATATAAATTATTGCATCACCCGGGTCCTTCCAAGATATACTGGCCCGGACCACACTTAGGCAACTTGGTAAGCCCAAGGCCTATCCCGCCCGGATGATAACGAGGCATTACTGGGAAAAGAGGGATGGAAGGAATAAAACTGGAAAAGGGGTGGGGGGCGCGGAGGAGGACACCGGATACATCCCATAATTCAGAGCGAGAATGGCGGAAATAAATCTGGCTTCTGGGCAGGTCTTCATTAAGTGTGTCTTGAGCGTATGTGTGTGTGTGTGTTGTGCTGAATCAGTGGGATCTGTATCTCACCCGCTGTCTTTTGATCCATCTTAGACGGAGCTTGCTTGATGCGTTGGGCCCTAGGGTTGCCGACGGGAGAGAAAAAAAGATTTAAAGGCGCCAAGAACAGATCGCCAACAGCTATTAAGAAGTGCGAAATATCTATACTATAATGCTTCAGTAACAAATAAATATATTAAATGTGAGACTGCCAGCTATTGTATACCAGATATTAAAATTAAAAATCACCAGTTCTTTTTATTGGTAAAAGTAAATATTTTAATCCTTTATACAGCTCAAGATGTGAAATATTAAATTCCCATTTATTCCGAATTTCGTAGTCATTTTTAACTATGTTATGTTTGAAAGAAAATACATTTTGCATTCTAACAACTTAAATGTAAATACATTAATAAAGCAGTTAATGTAAATGTTTTAATAAAGAAATTTTTCGAGAGTTTTCGATAAATATTGTACGATACATACGATAATCATATCATACATAAATATTGTACGATAATACATACACTTTTCATTCATCAAATTTAAAACTCGAACCAAAATATTAATTTATAATGATTGCATAAAATAAAAATAAAAATTAAAGATTATATCCGTAAAAAATAAAAATAAATAAATATATTAAAAAATATTTTAAAATTATATGCGTATCATTTTTATATAAATAACAAATTACAATTGTTAAATGACACTCACTACCTACAATAGTACGTAAGAGTTTCAGAGCAAAGAATGTACTTTTATGATACTTGACTCGTTTGATATTTTTTTCGTCCATTAATCAAAATCGATACATTATTAAAAAAGAGGAACAAAATATTAATATTTGATAAGAACATTGGTTGAGAATAAAAAGAAATCAAAAAATATTATTTTTTAGCTGGTTCTTTTATTTTACTAAAATATTTACTTAATATTGGATATTTAATATTCACTTAATATTTTACTTGAATATTGGAAGAGATAATGTAACAAAAGGAATTTATCCACACATGCCTTTAGTTTAAAAAAAGCAATATTGAATACACTTACTTTAAAAAATATTTCCTCAAGCAAATGATATTTTCTTAAAGGCAACAATCATAGAACCTCAAACCTCCTCAGATAGCCTCACAGAAAGAAAAGACATCGCAGTCTCCAAAAACGCTCACCTTCAACAACATCATATTTTTTTAAAAAAAATATTGTTATTTATGTTTGCAAACATTACATTTCCTAATAGCGCCATTAACTTAAGAGCACGAAAAAATAAAAGAGATTCTATCTCACCCACAAAATGGGATTCACAAATAAACCCCAACTAAAAGCGCTAAAACTGTCTTGACTCCATTTGCATGTTTAGGAAAAAAGGCCTTCTCTCCGCAGAGCACGCTCGAATCCTAACAAGTTAGTTTATAGCCACGCTTCTTGAATCTATATTCAAAATCCTACTACATGCTAAATATCGATTCTTGCAGCAAGCCTTGTCCTACATAAGAGAAGACGAGGACTTTTTTACCATCCACGTCCATGTGAATGAAGATTCTAAACAGAGGCGGCATGGAAGAAATGGAAAATCCATGCTTATATTTATGCGCGTGGGATGGACAGCGAGATACTGATTCATGGAACCCGAGGCAGTTTGAGCTGTCCACTACAGAGGGGTAGCAAGAGCTACATAAATAGTGTCTGGGGCTATTTCGCGAGAGCGAAAAAAGTGGAGGAAATTGCCATTCTGGCTTCTTTATTTATTTTCGGGAGATACAGAAGGGCTCGCGCATGGAATTTGTGAGGCACTCGTCTTGCGGTTCACGTCCGTCATTCCCCTGACAAGTGTCTCCTGTTTTTCCGCAATGCCCCCCCCCTCCCACTCGTCCACCCACTCTTGCCCAGTGCGATGGGGGTCGTCTCCCCAGTGCGGAAAATATCGAAATGTCTGAATCCAAACATTTACTCTGTGAAAGAAAGTTTGCCAACACTTAAAAAACTCATGCCATGTAATTTCTAATTATAAAATTAAGCTAGATTTAAGTTGAAGCATTTTATAAGAAATTATTTAAGATAAAATAAAAAGAAAAGCGGGGATTTGATAGAGTCAAGAAATAGTAAAACCAATACATTTTATGAAAAAAATTAATACACAACTGTATTTTGAAAAAAGGTTTTCAATACAGATTACTTAAATCTAATTGTAATTTCAAAACAATAAAATACGAAATATATATTTGGCGCAAACATATACGAGACTTTCTAAATACAAAACTATATTTTCTAAAAACATTTTATTAGAGATTTAATTAAAATAGGTTAAAATTTTAATAAAGAAATATTAGTAACTCTTTTCACAGTTCATAGCTTAATGAATGAAATAAATGAACCCTAATGAAGAAATAATAGACCGTTCATGCTTAACAAACACAGAAATGTCTTGAAATTTTAAAATACAAGGATTATAATGTATTATTCGAATAGAATGAACAAAAACACACAAAGTAACTATATTTATATATTTGGTATGTTATTTACATGCATACTAGATTTATTTCTCGTATTCATTTGAAAAATCTAAATGAAAATTTACTTTACTTTTAATAATTAAACTGTAATTACGTGGAAATTAAAACATATCATTAAAAATTTTAAATTTCTTTTACGGAGATTTCTTTACAATAATTACAACTCGACAGTATTATAATTATTTATCAACCATTTAAAATACTGAAACATTTTGTACAAAAACAAAATAAATATCATATTTATCAATTACGAAATATTTATAATTTTTCACATCACATTAAAATTCGAAAAATACTTTTTTAACACTAATATCATTTTATACACTCACTTTGATACATGTATTCAAATTCAATACATACACCAATTTTAACTAAACAGTATAAACTAGCATAGTTAGAAATTAATAACTTTCACTCCACAGAACTAAATGGTTTGGTTTGCCGCTCTACGGTCATCTTGTGCACACTTTGTGATAAACAGACCGGGACCTACAGTTTCACGTGGATCCCGAACCACTCACTGCACAAACATCCATGTCACCGCCAGGATTCGAACCTGAAGCCTGTGTTACCAAAGCCCAGAGCGCTAGCCACTTGGCCACCAGGCCGCCACAGAACTAAATGAGTAAAATATGCAATAACTCATTATGTTCTGTATCTTTGATTTCACGATCAATCCAATTCGAATCCCACATTTTATTTATGCTCGCCCCCTCAACACCGTACCACCCACGCCTCCCCGTCCCCCCTCCTGACGAATGGTCAACTCGCCCATTTTTTGAGCACCCCGGAATGGCGAGGCGTCCCTCTAAACAGCCTCGACCCCCAGCCTAAATATCCATCTCCAACAGAATCCAGCACTGTTGGGCCGTATATTTGGGGAGATCTATAGAAATCGCCTGTTACTCGGACGCCGGCGGAATACAAAGAGTTGGCAAACCATATATTTTATGGCTAAGAAGGTAATAGTTACCCGGGACGAGTCCGTAAATTGCGTATTTTATATACGGACGTGCCGAGATTGTCCGGGGAGGAGAGGAGGCGTTCTAATCCGTAAGCCTCGCCGCACCAACTAAACTTCTCAATAAAGGAGACGAGCCATCCGTTTAACCCTTTCGGTTCGGGGCTAAATAGCGCCCGCCGCTAATACAGATGATGGGGCACGAGGCATTAAAAGGTGTTAATTCTCACCCCCCTCCCATCTTCAGAATTCCATTTTTGTGCTTTCTGCAGCCTCCCAATTCAGAAAAATGAAAAGTAAATATTGTTTTTAGAGAGGTTTAAAGTAATTTTGATTTTTTTTTTTTAAAATCTAATCCTAATCTAGTTACAGTTCTCACATGTAATACAAATGGAGAGAATGTGATGTGATAAGGTGCTGATTCTCATTCATAATTTCTCATCTGAAAATAATTTTTTATATATAATAATCATATTTTTTATATTTATTTTTTGTATTAATGAAATTTTAAAAAAATGGGAAATTGTTTTTATAAGAAAAAAATAACATGATTTTAATAATTTGTATTTGTTTAGTTTAGTGTCCCTCTAGATAGTTTCAAAGAGAGAGTTTTCTAGGTGGTGTGGTCTTTCCTTAAGATTATATTCCTAACGAACCAACTAATTCCCTACTACTACAGCCCGATGGTCGGCCTAGGCCGTTAGCTTACTGGCAAGTTACGAAACACTTTTACATGGTAGGATTCTCAGCCCTATGCCCAATGCTCTACTTTCATACTAGACCGGGACCTACGGATTAAAGTAGATTCAAGATTATATTTCTCTATTTATAATTTTGAAAAGGATAAATATAGGGTTCATGCAAATAATTGGAGAATGCATTATTTTCTCACCTTTACAAATCGTTGGTATTAAAATTTTAAATGGCATTGGACTCTCATATCTCTGCAAATGTTATATTTCATATTCATAAAAATCATTCGTTCATCACAAAAAAAAAAAAAAAAATTATTAAAAAATTTTCTCTCAGTTTCATTTTCTCATCTGAAATAAATTTCCCTTTATAAACCATTGAAATAAATTAAATAGATATATTAAAAATGCAGTAATTTAGTTAGTTTTGATTTCTTTTAGTCGAAATTTTATACGAGTATTTTAATCTGATTATAAAACTAAATATAAATTGTAATGAGACAATGTTATACAGATAGGATTCCATGTCCACAACTTGTCATATGAATTTTTTTTTCCTCTTATCTAAAAAAAAAAAAAAAATTAGATATAAAATTTTATAGAATCATCTACAAAAATCCTAATTAATTAAATCTGGTCTTCATCCAGTTACAGTTTCGGAAGAATTACATTTACAAGAATATTAATCTAGTAATATAATAATAAGATTTAAAAATCGTTTCTAATACAAGTAGTGGGAAGAGGGTGGGTGTTCATTATGGCCCACGTCTTGGATTGGATGGATTCTTTTTTTCTATGTCATGAATGAATGCAATAAAGAATAATTACACATAGATATTATTTTAAAAGATTTTTTTATAATATAGATTGTTAGATATAATTAACTGTTCTTTCCAAAAAAATGTCAACACTGCGTCTCCTCGATTTAAAAGCTTTGCACTACATTAACTTTCAAATTGCCGAAATTAAAATTTTAATTGTGATAACTCATTCATTTGTTTATATAATTGAAATTTTTTATTGCTAGAAATCAGAGGTGGGGAGTTGGAATCAGAAGTCGGTTTAAAATCCGACTTCCCACTCTTTTGCAAAAATAACTTTTATTATTTCAAAAAATTTTTCAAAGTTAAGGAGGCAATTCAATTTTATCCTTCAATAATACAGCCAATAGTAAAAACAGTGGCTGCTATAACATAACTGTTGAGAGATTTTCTCAGCACTGAGGCTTATGAAAAAAGCTAGCTTGGATCCACAATGAAAGAAGAACTTACAGAAATTATTCTATTATAAAGAACAAAAAAGATTTAATGGATTGCAAATAGAGATCTTGGTGATTAAAATGTTCAATTTCATTTTGCTGGTCTAAAGTTATTCTGTAATAAGTTGATACCTGTTCATTTTGCACAATTATTTTATAGGAATTTTTTTTTCCTTGCAAGCAATTTTTAAAGTAGAAGAATGTTTTAAAGTTTTAGTTTAACACTTTGTTTAAAAAAAAAGCTGTTTTTATAGTTATACAAGTTTTCAATAAAAGTCATTGAATTTATTTCACAAGTTCTTTTAAATTCATTAGTAAAGTTGATGTATAAAAATCATGGAAAAAAGTCAAGAGCCCGTATAAAAAAATTAAGAAACAGCACAAATAACGAATTCAAACTATAATAATTATTTTCTTTATTAAAGTACTTCTGTATTTATTAATAAAACAATGACATTTATGTTGTCGCTATCAGAATGATTTTGAAAATTCGATGTTTATAAATAAAATACGTTTGATAACACAATAAAACGATTTTGAATCCTAAAGTACTAATCAAGATATTTTCAATTTTCATGAAAAGACAGAAAAATTTGTTACGCGTACGATGCTTTTACGTATCGTTTTACAAATGTAAAGAAGAGATGATAAAACTATTACCTAAATAAGAGTCTGATATAAAAAAAAAATAGCAAATCGCTATGGATCGTTTGAAGTTGTTTTAAATGGAAGCGAAGCAAAAACAATGTCACGCACGGCTCTGTGTGCCAATAAAAGTAATTAAAATTGTAGCAGATGAGTATCAAAGTAGATGATCGATTTCGTGATATGAAAAATTGCCATATCCATCATCCGCCCTACATCCATCACATTCAGATGGGAGACGATCTACACCAGAAGGGAAGCACGAAACTTCCCCCTCATCAAATAAAAATACATCTATACTCTTAAAAATTCTCAAAATTTATATCGAAATGAAACAGGATAAACCCTAACATAACATCCAATATAAATAGTGAGGGATACATAATATCGAACTTTACGTAATGATAAAATGAATGGATTAACATTTAAGTATGATACGCGACATTAATAGTCGAAAAAGGTTTTAAAAATAATACTTCAGAATGTTACTTATATTTGTATCGCTTTAAAAGTTATACTCAATAACCAACATTACTTTGAAACACAAATGCAGCGATGATAGGATTCATTGAATGAGGAATCAATGTACGTAATAATGGCTGTTCTGCAAATAATATTACTTTGCAATATTTTATATGTGGATTTTCAAAAATCAATGGTATTCGTTTATTTAAATGGTTTTTGCATAATGAAATGGGAAATTCTCATTTAAGAAATATATGTACGTCAATTTCAAAATAAATACATTTTATTAAATAGTAAATGAAGAAAAATTATGTTTATAAATTTGCCACAAGGAAAGTATTGCCTCAATTTGGATTTACTTTTTTCACATTCAGTTTTTTTCTAAGTAGTCTGGAAAGTTTTGCTTTTAAGTCACTTCGTCTTCATTGGCGCAACAGCCCCACGGTGGGTCAAGGCCGTCTGTCTACTGGCAGGTTTCGAGATATGAGATGGTTTCTTTTTCTTACAGCATAAGATTGTCAGCCTTACGCTCTTCGCTGTACAGTCATATTAGGTAGGGACTAACGGTTTGAAGTGGATTCCGAACCACTACAAACATCCATGGCTCCGCAGGGACTCAAATCCGAAATTTGTGGCACTCAGCGCCAGAGTGCTAATCACTCAGCTATCAGAATCTTTTAAGTAACTATTAATATTAAACTATACGGATAGAATTATAATCTTTGAGTTTGAAGCAAAAATGCTGCTTAATTTTTGAAGAAAACTTCTTTGTTTGGATAATAACTAAAATACTATTTTGTTTGGATGGACAAAAAAAAATTTCTTTTCTTCAACCACTGAAAAAAAAAAAAAATTACCGAAATAAATTAACACTAATATTTATTAAGTTATAAAAACGTTATATCAAAAATCATAATTATATTATATGCGTTACATTTATTTTGATGCGCTCCTTTCTTTAACGATTTAAATATAAAATTAACTTATTGAAAAATATACTAAATTACCATGTAATACGATAAACTAAAAAAAAACCACCCCTCAAAAACTCAAGATTGATCTAAAATACAATTAGAATTGCAAACAACTTCGAGTACAATTTCAATAAAAAAAAATCCAACTCATCAACAGAAGAGCTCTAATTAATATTCGGAAAGCTTTTATAAAGCCAACACGAAGGATTTTTCCAAAATATTAAAAGAAAAGTTATACTCGAATAATAGCTGAAAAAAAGAAAAAAAGAAGAAGAAGAAAGTACAAACCTAAACAACAAATCTTAAAGTAATTAGCACACAGTATTAAGAAGAGGAGGGGAAAATCTATACAAAAAATTAAATATACATATTTAATGCTGCTGTCGTGAAACTCAAACGAATTTGCTCTTCGAATCAAGCTTGCTTAAAAAGTTTTCTTCTTAAGAATTAAAGAAAAAAATGTATATTTTGTATGAATCCGGAATATTTAATTCAAAGGGAGAGAGAGCAGGCAAAGAGAGAATCGACATGCGTTATATTTCATTTCGATATTTTTTCTCCCTCAATGGAGCTGAATTTTTGTTTCATTAATTAACTCAATTGCTCATGTATAATAAAGTTATGGAATCTAAGCAAATTTTTATGCGTGCTTTTATTTTTGCTGCTGCAGTGCAGAGAGGGGGAGGAGTTTCGGAATTAAAGGCGTATTGATGAATGCATCATCGCAAATGAAGGTATCATCCAAATGTCACTAATTAATGGATTAGAAAAGAAGAGAAAGAAAAACACGAACGCGCGAAGAAAAAAAAATCCGGAAAGCGATGTTGGAACAACAGTGATGTAAGATTTATTCTTACTCCACTCTTCAAATGGTAAGCTTGTACTAAAGTTAAGCATAGAATTTCTGAGGTTTACTCATTAAAAATTAAATTTTTAAAAAAAATTAATTTTTTAGGACCATTTTTTTTCTGGTAATTTAGATATATCTAAAAAAAACCTATTCTTCAAAATTTTGCAAACATTTATTTAAAAAATTATCTGATTTTTTTTAATATTGAAACCCTTTAATGATAATTTAAAATCATATATTCTTTTTCAATAATATTACATTTCTCTAATTCAATAGTATCACAGTAAATGTCCCAAATCTACAACAATTTTTAAAATTTATTCTTTAAAAAGAATTTACACTTCAATAAAACGTATTATAGTTAATAAAATGGCATATTTAATATATATATAACTTACTATGATAGTATTGAATAAGAGAAATGTAATATTATTAAAAAGATTATATGATTTTAAATTATCATTCAAGTTTTTCAATATTAAATAAAGTCAGAAATTTAAAAAAAAAAAATTTCAACATTTTGAAAAATAGATTTTTTTTCAGACATTTGTAAATAAACATTAACAACATTTGATATAAACATTATAAATTATCATTTGATATATACATTAACATCAGATGATAATTTGGTTTTAATAAACCAACTAAAAATCAAGATGTGATAACCCTGAGAATTTGTATTTTATTCTTTTACTTAATTTATTAACTTGTAATATAGTTTTTCTTTTAAAAAATTTATTTTAAATAGCAATATAACATGGAAATTATTGATAAATGTAAAATAATCAAATAATCAATAAATCGTCACATAGAAAAAAAAGAGCTTTTTTTAAAGATTAACCTTAAACCATAACATAAAAAAATAAACCTTAGATTTTAAAAATAAATCTAAAGCCTTAAACGTATTCAATTAAAATGTTATAGTTTTCAAAATATTTTTAGCTTCCATTTTGTTTTATGGAATTATTTAATGAATTCTTTCTCCTATTCTAGGGGGCTTAATTATTTCAATATATAAAAATAGATATTATTTATTACCCAATATTATCTAACATAGAAAATTAAGTTCAATTTTAAACATAATCTAGAATAAACGCTTTGCTGTAAATGCAAGACATTGCTTTGAATGGTTCAAACGACTCTTCGTCGACTCAGACTACTTTTCCCCCAAAAGGGATCTTCGTGTTAATCCGAAACGAATAGAAAGGGGAAATAATAATGGAAAATATCCCTGACATTTCGATTTGAAGCAAAATGTGAAATTCCGAGCATGACTGATACCTTACAACGAGCAAAAAATAATTTGTAATGCAAATAAGGTTCAGATTTAAATATTAAATAAACGGAGAATAAAAAACCTCCCTGCATAAATTACTTTCTTATAAAATATACTTATAAACCGAGTTTGAATGCGAATTCCATTAAAAAAAATTTCTCTTCTTGCCTTAATTAAAGGGAAGACATGTAAGTTGTAAATAATGAATTTAATCAGAAAAGGGTTTCTTTAAAATGTCTGAATAAGATATTAATTATTATGTGACATGCATTAAAAATGATACTAATTTCATTTTTTTCTCCCATCTTTGGGTGAATAATTATTGCTGAAATGATCATTCGGAAATGTATAGAAGGTGTCTTTTTGTATAGCAAAGTTCGTGCGAGTAGTATGTATAGCACGAAATGAAAATGTATGGATACAATTTGGGGGGAAAAAAATCCGTTTTTTCTCCGCAGTTCTAGATATTTTTTTTATAATGAAATTCTAAGTTGAGTACCACAAATTGAATTTTAAAAGAAGACGTTGAACCCTAAGTAGTTTTATTATATAAACAGTTTCTAAATTAAATTAACTCGAATTCTACATGATAAATTTAAACATTCTGCTGAATTCAGTTTGCAGAATTAAAGCAATGAACTTTGGGAAAGCATTCCGTTCAAAGTTTTCATTTGATTCCTAAATTTTAAATGACGCGATTGCCTTAAAAGTTACGAATTAAAACTTTTCATATTTTGATTTTAAAAGCTTAATAAATAGGAAACTTCGACATAATTTTACCTAATTTTATGCCAATAAAATATTTATTTACCCATAAATTATTCAACCCAAATTAAAAAGATTCATCTTTTCTTAAAAAGACCATACTTTTAAACGACTAAAGAAATAAGAATAAGTGGTTATGAAACCTATTTCGGTTTCTCAAAATGCTTGTTATGAACATTTCCATTTTTCATAACAAGCCTTTTGAGTGAAATAACTTAAATAACAATCATAATATTTGCATATAAATGAAAAAGTATTTTAAAAATTCACCAGTTTACGTTAAAAAAAAAAAAAAAAAAAAAACATACACTTTAATTTTAATAAAATTAGAATATTTTTTTTTTTTTTTTTTTGAGTAGAAAATAATGTTTTTTTTTTTTTTTTCGAATATTTCTGATTACACTTTGATTTGAGTATATTAACCATTTATTATAGGTTATTTATTTATTAGATTATTTCACACAAAATAAACAGTCTTAACAGGTCCATTAAAATAGAAATATATGTTATTAATCATTTTCAAATATTGACAATTAAACTATAACATTTCTTTATAAAATAAATGTCTGGAAAATTTATAATTGTTTTATTGGAAAAAAAAAAGAAATTCATTAATAAAAAGATTAAAATTGTTATAATTTAAAAAAAAAATCTGGTTTAGTTTGTAGATTGATTTATTTCTCTATGGTCATTTTGTGCACTTTTTAGGCTAATTAGACGAGGACTTACAGTTTAACGTGAATTATAAACCACTCACAAACATTCATACCACCGCCAAGATTTAAACCTGAAGCCTGTGGTACCAATGGCCAGAACGCTAGCCAATTGGCCCCTCAGGCCGCATTTCTGTTGTTTTGTTTGTTGTTGTTTCTTATCCCACTTGGCTGGCCAAGCCCACGAGCCCATACGTGCTCATGATTGAAGGGGAAGGAAGCAGCTTCTGTTGTGATGGAGCACCCCGTAGGTAGAAGCCTGACTTTTGTTCCGTGACGCTCTTACAGTCATAGAAGACCGGGACCTACGGTTTAAAGTGGATTCCGAACCACTACAAACATCCATGGCACCGCCGGGATTCGAACCCGAAACCTGTGGCACCGAGCGCCAGAGAGCCAGACACTCGGCCATTCAGGTCCCAAATTTGCCAACGGCACGCGGTGTTCCCAGGTGGTCACCCACCCAAGTACTGACCGCGCCCAATGATGCTTGACTTCGGTGATCTAACGAGAACCGGTATATTCAGCATGGTACGACTGTTGGCCTAGGCCGCATTTCTAGCTTGTAGAAGCACTGATTATCACTTAACCTTTCAATAATTAAAAACTTACACATTTCAGAATTCAATCTGTGAAAAGAATAATAATAATAATATAAATTGTTAATTAATATTTTAAAGACTTGTCTCTTCACAACTTCACCTGGATCAAACAGGATGTTAATTTAAAAAGAAAAAAAAAAAAAGCCGAAGAAATCACGCATATAAGTCATATATAAAACGACAAGTTTTGTTTAAACAGACGTGAATACCGTTTCCTGTATCAAATACCCAGAATGCTTGTGGACACATTGATTGAATGAGTCGCAGACAAATTGTAATATTATGTCAGCGAATTTATGCGTGATAATTTGCTTGTTAGCACAGCTGAGATTTCCAAAAACGCGGAAGAAATAATGCTCCCTTCGAACTTCTGTTGTATCTGAATCAATATGCTTTGGTAGAATAAATTATAATTCCTGAAATATCTTTTGAGAAATATGTGATGAAATATATTTTTATCTTTCATATCTTATTCTGAATGAATTTAAACAAAAAAAAAAAAATTTATCTAAATATATGATTAATACATTAATCACAGTGCGATAAATGAAACCAGTTATGATAGTTTGTATTCAATGAATAATGTTTTTTACCTTTAAATATCTTTCATCCAAAAGAATATTAACCCCACATATATAATATACAATATTATCAAAAAATAAGCACATAATTTCTCATCACCTATGAATTTTTTGTAACATTATTTTAATGTAACCATGTTTCCTTCTATGCACTAGCAAGAGCGCCTCCCTGAGGCTTCCAAAAGAAATGGTCAGTAGGCCTACAGACTCTCTCATCCGGAGAAGAAATATATTTCGAGCATTCTGTGCACAACTGAGTATCGGGTTTTCGGCTTAGTAATGGAATCTTTCCAAGAACCTATGATTGTCTTTAAATGGGTTAAATATTGCATGTTTCTAGTTGTATGTGTGTGGTGTTTGTGCGTATGTCACCAAAGTTGTGAATTCTCCAATCTGTGCCCCAAGTATCACAACACAACCACAACCAGTTACAATCTGGTTGTTCAACCTGCACACTACAAACTTAAAAAAAAAAGTACAAAGTAATGATACAAAGTTTAAAAAATATATGATTAAAACACAAATAGAAATTTAATAGTGCAAATAATACTTCAATAAAAAATTGGCATATTGTACTTCATTCTGTTTATTTCTTAATTTAATTAAAATAAATACTCTTTATACAATTATCAATTCTGTAGCTATAATTTTGTATCATGCATTTCACAATACAACTACCAAGAGTATCGAGCAGATGAAATTACGTTATAAAGTTAAGAAATAGAAATTTGATAGTACAAATAATACTTCATTAATAAAAAAAAAGCTTATCATTCTTTGCACCGTTTCTTCCTTAATTAAATTAGAATAAATATTTTTCATATGTTTATTAGCTGTCTAGTTATAATTCTAAAATTTTCATTTTACAATGCAGCTACCAATCCGAAAAAAAAATTATGGAATTGATGAAATTACGATACAAAGTTACAAAAACGTGATTAATGGACAAGCCAGAAATTTAATTCCCTCAAAAAAATCTCGATCTCTCTACGAAGACAAGATGATTTACAACAAGCGATCCGAAGGTATTTGTTTTTACTGAACTACGAGTCATTACTTTTTCCCTTGTAAACACCTCGTTTAAGCGGGAGAAGATAAGAAGAAGAAGAATCATCAATAAGCAAAACATCCACTAAACAAAACAAGCGTTCCGTTCCGATATTAATCACTAACCCCTCGTCGAATGAATATGCTCCAGAAAGGCAAGAGTCTTATCACGTGACAGATACATCTAGGGTGTCACAGCAAAATATCCTGTACCAGGGATTTGTCCTGTGTCCGGCCGGGGACCATTTTTCAGCTGTCATCCAGTCAGTCAGACGAGACGTCCTAATCTATCATAGGACGGGACCCCCACCGGACCATACATCATTTCATCTCTTGCTCTCTTATTCATGCCGTGTAGCCATCTCCATACAGCAGGACATTCTATTGGCCTGTAGAATAAACTTGTGTCCTCTTCGGTTCCATTCCTGTGGTGTTTCGACTCTTAATATTTGAAACAACTTTTTTTAAAAATCTATAATTCTATTCATGTAACATACATGTGATCATCTGTAGAGCTGATTTGAAATTTAATGCCCTATATCAATCTAATCAGAATGGTAGAGACCCATTTACAGTTGCTATATTTGTTTAGTTTGTGAAAGGTAAAGATTGGCAGCAGAATTTTTCTTAACAAGAAAAATTTGCAATTTAAATTTAGGTTTATGGATCCCTTTAATAACAAATCCGTTTGCAAATTTTTGCAAGAATCTTATCTAAGCATCAATAATTTTATACTTTTTATCAAAGCAAGTTTGCAATGACAAATAATACTTCCTATATATTTGTATAACATTTCAAATGCATGCAGTGGTAAGGTAAAAAATAGTTACAACTTACGGAATGTGTCACGTAATATTTGTTAGTTGAAATTCAAAAACTTTAATAGAGATACTAAATATAATATTATTTAAAAATATGTCCTATTACAATTCATTGTTGTTTTGCATCCTTCTCTACAAATATTTGATTTATTAAAATTTTCAGTTTATAGCTATATGAAATATCTTCATACATCTTAGGGCAGAAATATCTTTAAAAATATTTACAATGCCAAGTAAATGTTTGTTTATTAACTACTTTTTGTAAATAAAATAACTAAGTTTATTATATGAACCCATTTTAACAAAAATGAACTCAAATAATAAATTTAGTTATCTAACAAAAGAAATTCTTTTCGTTTAATTAATTCTAATCTTTAATTATTATTAATTTTTTTAACAAAAAAGTATTTCAGAAATTTTTAAATTACAATAATATTAATTAATTTTAATTTCTTTCAAAATAAATATAAAATTACCAATCCATAATTCGATAGGGAAAAACTAAATAAAGTAATACCTTTCTCTTTCCTATAAGCTTGTAGCCATTTTGCCTTCATGTTAATTTCTCAAAGCCCGCGTAACGGGAGATTTATTCTAACAGGAAACTGGCTCGTTAATACAAATGAGGTGAAACTCTCGCATGGCACTCTCAGACGAGTAATGATTTCCTCCAGACAGTTAAAAGTCCCGAGAAACAACTAAAGAGAGAATCGTCTCTGCTGCTCAATGAAAGCAGACGCACAAAAACACAAAGAGAAAAAAATAAATTAAGCGATACCCACCAATTACTGGCAGGCCTTATTCAAAACTAACAATCCCCAACGAAAAACAGACCTAAAACGAAACGTTGACCTGTGCAAATTTACACCATTAGTGGTGGGACATTTCCTGACCGTCATGCCTCAATTCATAGATCTTGTTTTTTCACGAAAATCAGAACACTATGTCGAAGACTCACTCGCATGTCTAATTGGATATTTCGTCGACTTCCAGAATTAACTTCAGCACAAAATTAAATCGAAAAAGAAATTTTTTGTTATTAAGTTTTCTTGGAATTCATCTTAAAATTCAAATTATCACTAGCACTATTCTTAGGTTAATATTCATTTTATTTTTTAGGTTCTAATGGTTATTAGAACCTAAGAAAATAAATATTAAAAGGTAATTAATATTTTAGAATAAATATTTAAACTTAAATAAATATTGATTTAAAACAATTATTAGATAATATTAAGCTATTTAAAACCAGTTATAAGTTAACATAAGGCTGGTTAAAACATGTTATTAGTAATATTCGGCTGTTAAAAACCAATTATTATTTAGCATCATTAAAATTTACCCATAATCAATGTAGCCTAGAATAAAACAACAAAGTAGTCCTAGGTAAAATACTAGACCATTGACTATAGTACTTTGCTTGATCATTACGGGTGAATTAAAAGACATTACTTTATTTACGAATTTCAAATTAGAATGGAAATGTTTCTTTCTTATGTCTTATCAGGTGCCTTTCGCAATTAACTTCAGCGAGAAAATGAAAGACAAAAAGAGAAATATTTGGATTGAAAATACAGAGTAAAAATAACAGATTCTTTTAATTGATTTTATTTTAAAATAGAAAGAATCAATAGAATCAATCTTGCATTAGTAGGTACTATATCACTTTTTAAAGCAGTATAAAACTGCGGCAGTATAACATTTAGTTTATAACATTGGTATTTAGTTTAAAATTTTGATTTAAATGAATCCCCGATTTTTACCGTCATATTAATTAACACTTACATAATAGGCAACATAAACTAAAAATTAACTTTACGAATATGTATTTTATTAGCAGTTATGTATTATATAGTAGAATATGTAAGTAATATATATTTTAAAAATATGAATCTTGTCCAGTAGTTTTTTACTGGAATTGCACATTATCGCAATATTTAAGTAAATTACTTATAATAATTATTTATTAGTAATACTCAACATATTAATATATATTACTTATTTTAATCTATTACATAAATATATTAAGAAAAAAAGTTAAAAAGTTAACGAGTATAAGTGAGAGTACTTGAAATAAAATTTAACTTAAGTTTAAAACAAATATCAAATTTTTTGAAGAATATATAGTAGAAGTAGGCTGAGGCAAGTTATGGTGGCTTTTTCAAAAAATTGAAGAGTTATAACTCTTTTTTACACAGTTTATTAGTTAATAACAATAAATTACAAATTAGGAAACCAACTCGGAAAAATATGGAAAGACGATGAATTTTCGTCATGTCTGGGTCAAAACGAATAATTTATATACATATCACTGAAAGACGTCTGGTTAACGTCTAGCGAATGCATTTTTAGTAATAGAAAAGTGTAAACCCCTATAAATACATAGGGTTAAAATACTCTTTATAATGCGTAAATTAAAAATAAAACATTAATCACGAAAAGAAGTTTGTTAAAAACATAACATAAACAATAAAACTATATTACAGTTGAAGTATAGTATGATAAAACTATATTATTGAACTTATAATATTTGGCAAATAAAAGTCATGAATTAATTTAGCAATATCTATTATATTTCCATACGTGTGATCTCTTCTATAAGATTCTATAAGATTTACTTCAACCGGTCAGTAAAGGAAATAGTTTGACAACATTTCGCTACATTTAAAAAATACATTGAAATCATTTGTGCCTCCGTAAATAATTGTGACTTAATGAGATTACAAAAACAAATCAAATTTAAATTTAATTTAAAAGAAAAGGGATCTGTTAAAAATAGGTATCTGTCTATTTTTAGTTTGCAAACCCTTTAACGGTTGAAGGACGACATTTTTTTTCTTTAAATCTTATGTCACAATTTTCTCACCAACTTCCAATTCAGACCATGCAATTCCACCCACTGATTCTTCGACCAAAAAATCTTTTCCTTGTATGTTGACTGATGTATATTTAAAAGTTAAAAATAAAAAAAAAAAAATAACGACTTAACACATTTTCTATTACTAAAATCACTAAACCGCATCTTAAGTGTGAAAAGTTTTTAAACTAGTTCCCTTTTTTTTTTTTTTTTTTTTTTTTTTTAAAAAGAGCTCATTATATAAAGTAACAGTTCTTAGAGGATAGAACGTGATACAATGTATTAAAACTTTTTTCACATGTTGCTGTTTCCTTAGGATTAATTTTGCTTTACTAACAAAATTTGAAACTTTTCATATCCTATTTAATTATGAAAGTTATTCGTTTTCAAGGGAAAGTGAACTATTACATAAATTGTTTTTATTCCTCCGAAATTATTATCGATTGATGGCTTAATTAACTTTACTTCTAGAGCAAACACCTTTTAAATATTTTGTTCGCTCACAATAATTGGGACTTACTTCAATTTCTATTAAAATTAACATCGTTTTGCTTACAGTAGAATTGGATTGCTAGAAAATTAAATGTTATTTATTTTTAATAAAATTATGCAATAAAACTTACTTAATATTTTAAATGAAATTCATAAAATTTACAGTAAAATTAATTTCCTTAAATAATACAAAGGCTGTCTACACCTTATTACATATAAAAAGTCCGATTTGTGGCTCAATGGTAACATGTACCGCTGGTGTGTCCTAGAGCTGAGATGCAATCCGCTGATGACATTGGTGTAGATCCTGTTTTAAAAATGAGAAGATTCGATGGCGTTGGTGATGGTCAGGATCCTGCCTCGTGAGTCGGACTACCTAACGGGAGTTTTTCGGTTTTTCTTCCATGTTCGTTCCCTTTAAAAGTCCTCCCGGAAGGGGACTACTCACAGGGTGCCCATCCCACGCTGCCGGTCACTGAGGATGAGTCACAACAACAACATATAAAAAAGAAACAACTTGAAAAATTTTAATATAATTCCTGAAATTTTTATAGATAATTCGCCACTCCAATAAAAAATACTGCACAAGATTCTTATTTAAAACAATTTTTTCTTCTAATTCAGTTCATGGTTTTTAGTGTTTAGAAAATAATTATTATTACAATTGTTATTCTGAAAATATACCATTATTAAAAAGTAGGATACTTCCAGTGGCCAGTTAAAATTTTCATTTTCCATTGTAAGCACTTCCTTTGGAAGGGATGGATGTTTGTGAGTGGTTAGGAATCCACGTTAAACAGTAGATCCCCGTCTAATCTAAGCCCTCTGGAAGGTAATTAATTCTTATTTAATTTCTTTATATTGATGTAGGCGTTTACTAACGGAGTATGTTTAGTAAATATCATTACAGTTAATACACTAAAAGTTGCATAGTGATTACTATTCTTATAATTTAATGTATTAATATTAGCTTGTAATAATATTTTGATGTAGTATTTCTTCAAGCAAGAAAGACAATTGATGTGATTTGGTTCGTCATTTTATGCACACTTTAGGCCAATTTAGATGGGACCTCCAGTTTAGCGTGGATTCCGAACCACTCACAAACCTTCATGCCGCCATCAGGATTCCACCTGAAACCTGTGGTGCCAAAGGCCAGAGCGCTAGCCGATTGGCCATCAGGCCGCTCACACTAGAGGTACGATTATAGGATTCTCATTCTGGTAGCTATTAAGTCACCAGCCATCAGAGGACGTTGTTACAGCGTTAGAAAAAATCACTATAGATTTTACTTACTTGGTTACACAATTATATTCGCCAATTTAATGTAGATCCAACATCACGAAACAAGTTTAATAATGACTTTCAGCAACTCATTTGGTCTCACAGAATTTATTTATTTGCTTTTTTTTATCAACCAATGGACAAACCAATGTTAGGAATCAATAAAACAAAACAAGATCGATCCAACACACGGCTTAATCTCAGATGAGTTTGTTTAGATTTTTATTTCTTTACGCCCCATTCCGAGTTCACGAAAACAGATGAAAGTAATGAGATATGAAGTGAAGTAATGAACACATCAATTTTATGTTAATGAAAGGAATCTGGCATCGAAGAAGAAAAACTAATTGACGACACTCTTCTTTGATTTACACGCAGCGTCTTAAGAACGATTTATCAACATCGATATATCGATTTATATTTAAAAAAACAGATATCAGAATGAGAAAAAAAATCATGGACGAGTTGGTGGGAATTATATCAATTAAAAACTCGGATAGAACTAATTTAAAACTTTTTGAAATTCGATACTTTAGATATTTATGAGTCACTTTATATTTATTTTCTTAGCGACGACAGTTGATATCTGACACCTGCATCGGAAAAATCGAAACGAATGTTTATATCTGAGAGAGAATGGGAACAAAATAATTACACACCAAACACACACACAGAGAAATCTTCACACAGGGTGGACCTAATTACTGAAAAACCTATTGGAGCACACGCGAAAACATGACAATATGGAAATAATTGTTCCTTTACTCATTCTACCAACGGGCAAAAATATCATTATTTCGGATGCATTAAATTATTTACTTTAGATTATTTATTTATCTTTTTTCCCTCATCGCCCCCATCATCATCACCATCATCTTTTCTCCATTCACAAGAATTATCAAATATCGCTTTTATTGCAGGCACGGTATATGAAGAAAGAATTTCTCCCATTTCTGCACACCCGTCCGCCTGTATGAACCCGATAATCAAGCCTGAAGTAGATTCATTAGCATAGGCAGCCTGATTACCCGGCTCCTATTAAAACGCCTAGCGTAAATAAATAGATTATGAACTGCATGATTAACTTGTCCGCAATTACAAACAGTTCGATCTTTTGGCAAAGAGGAAATAGGATGGTGGATATTACCGAAAGTGGGGGTGGGGGGGGGATTGCAGGGTGGAAAAGAGTAACATTTCCTACCTCCCCCTTTGACGGTCCTCTGGTAACCCCCCAACTCGGTGCGGTTTTATTTTATTGGCGAATCGGGAAATCTCTCCAGTGTGATTGTGAAGCGCAGGGTTGCCGGACGGTAATGCAATATCATCACGAGATTATCAGATATTTGTGATTGAAATGATGCCAAACGAGATTAGCGCCAAAAGGAAAATGGACGACAACTCAAATGACGGAAGCATTCGTTCGGAAGGATTCGTACGAAGCAGAACGCGCTTACTGGGACAACCGTTGTCTTGCAATACTATTTCTCGAATAATAATTGTTTAATTGAAATGCATTAATTTGCAATGAACGATTCATTTTTAATACTTATATCAATATTTCAATAAAGATTATTTAGATTCGACAGAATTATAAATGAATATTTCATAGTTTAATACTATCCCGTTTCTGCAAAAGTATAATCATCATCATCGGCGAAACAGCCCCATGGTTGGCCAAGGCCGTCTGCCTACTGGCAAATTTCGAGATAGGAGATGTGTTCTTTTTTACGCGGTAAGGTTGTCAGCCCTGCGGTCATATTAGACTGGGCCCTACAGATTAAAGTGGATTCCGAACCACTACAAATATCCAAGGCACAGCCAGGATTCGAAAGCGATTTGTGGCATCTCGATAGAGCCAGATCGCTATCAGACCCCAGCAAAAGTATAAGCTGAAACATTTTTTATCTCATCTATTTTTTTCTGATGATAACAGTAGACTAAGATATCTACTATTGAATTTGATAATAATTTATTTTATTCAAAGTAAACATCATCTACATCACAACTGAAAGATCTCAACTAGTAAAGCATCGTTTAATATATATTTACGCTAATTCCGTCTTCCGTTTTTTTAAATAATTGATTAAAAAATAATTTTTTTTTTAATTAAAAAAAACCGATTAAAAAATGATGCATTCAAACTAGTTAAATGATGATAAATAACTATAACTAAATGGTGATAAATTAAATATAACTTTTATAGGAGTACATTTGCGTCAAAATAAAAATATCAGAATTCCTAAAAACTAATTGCGAATATTTTTTAAAGAACGATCAAATATTTTAAATATAATTTTCACGCTTTTAATCTATTTATTTCTTCTCCTCAGAGTTAATTCTAACCCGTAGATAAATAACAATAATTCTAATAATTGGTCAAATCATCTTTTAATAAGCCAACATGATTATCTAAATTATACATTACATTGGGAATTCTATTAAAATTCTAAGTGATAATTAGAATTGATAAGCTGATCAAAATTGAAGTAAATGTTTTTTTTAAAATTGTGAATACTAAACACGAGGGAACTGCAGGACCTTCCCGTGTGTGGACCCTGTATAATGCTGAATCTGCTACATCTCTGCTATTCTAGTGGACAAATGATTCAAATCAAAGTGCTCAACTTTCAAAAACATTTTTAAATGTAATGTTTTCCAAATATATATATATTGAGTATTTAAACAGTACGCATATTAGCATTATTAATTAGGAATAATTGGAAAAATAAGATAATTTGACATATTTTGCCACTATATATATATATATATTTTTTTTTTTGAACATTGATATGTTTGTTTTCCGCACTTTATAACTCCTTGTTAATATCTTTTATTTCTCAGTTTCATCTGACTTACGAACAAACGCAATAGCATATCTTATTTCACACTTGAAATTGTTTTCTATACACACAGCTACAAGATATAAAGAAAAAAAAAAATTTCTTTTTTTGAGAGCATGGCGATGTGCGAAGTCGCCAAGGAGGGCGCTCGCGTTATGAATTGTGGTAGTCGGGCGGGGGGCGAAAATTACAACTATCGTTGATCCCTGATCGTGCCAGAGATAGATAAAATAGAAAAGATGCGCTTCTCCGATTGGCGAGTCTAACTTGTCTGCTCCACCTGTCAATATAATAAATCGAGACGCATTGTCTAGCGTGTAGCCAAGTTTATCAATGCTGCCAATACAACCAGCTTCCTTTTTGATTCCCCCTCCTTCCTTCTTCTCCTCTCCTTTGCCTTTTCTCTCCTCTTCTTCCTTTTTTTTTAAACTTTCTTTTTGGCGTCCAACTACACGCGAGATTGCGAGCTAAATAATTACTGAACTTAAGGTCCATCGCTTGACACATTTGGGCCTTTTTTTTTTTATTGCTGCTGTTGTAGCTGTTTGCGCCACCACCAATTTTAGGGCCTCGCGCACTTGAAGAAAAGGACCAAAAATGACTGATGAAGCTCCAATTCGGTGTGGATACTCATCAAGTATTTTTACAAAACGCTGGGATTGATTCGCGCTCTCAAAATTCCAGATCTTTCTTTGTTTTTCTTTTTTTTCTTCTTCTTTCTTCTTTCGTTTTGCTCTCTTTTGAAAGCACGCTTCTGTTTGGCGCGGAATCGATTAACTATAAAAAGAGTTGGAGACGAGATAAAGATGATATATTGTATCAGAAACTGGTAGAAAGTGCATGGAAAGCTTTTCTTTTACAATACTTTTGCTATTAGCGAGACATGTATGATTCAAATTGGCGTGATCTACTTGTGTAAATGAGGCCAAAATGATCGGCGTCTATAGGCAATTGGATTGTCCTCCTGCTAAATTAAACTCTGATTCTTTTATATATATATATCTAAAAGCTTTTGACAAATATTTATGCTGTCGTTCGAAAGAAAATAAAAAAGATTGTTATTATTTTTTGTTTAATTTTTTTTAAAATAAAATTTAGGTAAAATTTCTTGTACATAATGTTCATTGTAAAAATAAGTTTGAAAAAAAATGGCTATATGTTTATAATAAAGCATCAAGATTTAGTACAATTATAAATATACGAATAAATTCACAAAAAAGTTATTATTAAAACTTTCATGTTTATCTATATATTTAGTATGACAGTTTTCATCCAATTAAATCACTATTGCAATACAAATAAGAATATATATTTTTTTTAGAGTTCATTACTTTCTGTTGTTAACAAAAAAAGGTTTTATGTATGTTTAATCAAGATTTAAATAATAGGCCTCTAAATGTTTTCAGAAAATCACATCAAAGTGTGGGACTTAGAATTAGTTTTATAAGTTTCATAAAATAAATTAAATATGTATTACAAATAATTTATGGCAGTAGTTTAAATAAATAGATACAATAAATAGTATTAGCAAAGATACTAATATTCGTTTAAGGATTTTCGTAAAAACAGAGAATGAGATCTATGTGTTTAAATTTTGATAATATTGAGAACAATCTCAATTTATAACAAGTAATCGTAATAATAGAGCATAAAGACATTTTGCCTTATTAATTACTATGCAGCTCTATTTTTAAGATGCCATTTTTTAAAAATCATTCTGTTATGTTCTGAAGTTGAAAGATTAAAATATTTAAATTTTTTTTCACGTACCTTTTTTTTTTTAATAACAAATAAAAGCATTGTCCTATGTAAATTTTATTGATAATTACAGTATAATTATAAAGTTTATTACCCAATAAAGAAATACACTGGAAAAATTCAATGCAATAAAAAAAATCTCCAAGATCTAAGAAACTAAAGTTAACAGTTTAATTAATTTTAGAATTAGCAATTTAAATGTGAAGCAATTGAACGACTTTTACGAAGATAATCAAATTTAATAAACTTTAGATAACCTCAGATAGAAAATGTACATGTTTTTTACGACCCATACTATAAAATCTAATAAATCGGGCATTACCAAACCGATAACTTGAATGCACTTTTTGAGTGTTATTATTAATCGTCTTGGCGATTCGAAATCGTGATACATTAAATCTATCAAAACGTTTCAAAACATCAGTTCTGAGATATAGCGTGACACAAGTGCTGTTTTTTTTTTCTATTTTTCTCCATCCTGTTACGATTTACAATTTCTGATTACTATTCCCGCTAATTCTTTCTTTTTTTTTTCGAAATTAGAAACATTTCGAATGACAAATATACGCAAATATTTCGAACCCGCGTCATAAAACCGTGCTTTTATATTGCTATAAAATATGGCTGATGACTGTAAACACACAACAGGAATTTCTGGAGTTGATCACGAAGGTCCCCCCATTTGAAAACTCTTATTACTCAAGATTTATGGCATGAATATATATATTTTTTTTTTTTTTTTTTGTGCTAGTAGTTCTTCTCGTCTTCGTATAATAATAACAGGAGAGAAACTTGGCCGATGTAGTCACGAACAATGGCTACATTTGTTAGAAAAAAAAAATGAAATGCTACAAAAAAAATTTTTTTTCATTTATTATTTGTGGTGCTTTTAAATAATATTCGACGTGTATAATGACTGAGACTCATTCCCCTTATGCGAGACGTATTCTTCTGTGTTGTAAATTTCGCCGCTGTTGTATACGTCCAAGAAAAGGTCAACGAATTGTTGTTAAATGGAGGTAGTAGAATCTGGGCATAAAATGATCATAAATTTTAATTGAATCGGTGCTTTGCATTTGATTTCCGCTTGCGATTCGGCGAAATTTAAGGTTTTTTTTTTTTTTTTTTTTAACCATGCTGGTTCATGCATATGCAGTTTATTTACTTACTCATTTATTGTTAAAGACTGCCATTAAAGTAGTCCGGTTAAGTTATGATATTATAAGTAATATTTCATTCGTATACAAATAAAAAAAAATACACAGAAGGAATAAAAAAAATATTTATAGTCTTTAAAAATGCAGATGTTTACTTTTTAATGCTATGGAATACAATTAGAATATTACTGTTAGTTTTCTAATTTTATTGAGATGTGTTTTTATAGAGTAGAAAAATATAAAAACACATTTTTTTATATGTTATGCATACAAAATTGTTCAATAGTGACATAAAACATTTATTGTTTGATCTATCTATAAATATTTCCATAAAAATGCAATTAAAATATTTCTGTATTATTTAAAAAATTCGTTATGAAATATATGAATTATAATAAATAGTTTTTTCTTATTTTTATGAACTCGAAATGGCGATCAACAACTTTAAATTTGGAAGAAGAAAAAACATTAAAGTTTTTAAAATACTATATTTTTAATTGTTCGTATACTATATTTTAATTTATAAACTTCGATTAAATTGTATTTCTCCTTAAAAAATTTTTATATCATTCATAAGAAGCATTAATTTATTTTCTATGTATTCATAATTCTCAAGGCAGCAATATTATTAAAAATATAAATACTGTTTTTCCATATAAATTTATAATCTGAAGCGAAATAGTTGTTCAGGATGCATTCTTTTGTGTACCAATAATTTTAATTATTGAATTTAAATGTATTTAACATTATCTCCTAAAATAAATTGGCATAATTATTTATCAAAATTATAAATTATCATACACATTTCTTGAAAAATGCATCTAAGTTCCAAAATATGGAATCTCACACATAAGAGTAATCTTCAGTTTTGCAAACACAACATAAATCTTAATTGGAATTAATAACAAGTGAGATATAAAGTTTAATTTTGATTACAGTGTCAAAATAAAAATTAAATTATTGATCAAAATCTAATTCAACCTGAATGACTCCAGTCGATACTGAGTGACAGTTCTAATCAGTGAAAGTAAAAGTTGATAGTTTAATTCAATCAAATTTGTATTTCATGATCCTGTCAGGGGTAATTAAAACAACAACTGCTTGAATTAATTAAAAATTAGATGAAAAATTCATCGGAGAGCATCAAAATCATGATCATGCGACCGTCGATTGATCGGTTTCAATGCCATGAAGCATTGCTTGATGAATTTTTACTTTAATTAGCAAATTAGCAATGTAGGAATGGCAAAAAAAAATCTGGTGTGCAATCTGCTCAGTCTGATTAAAAATGGCGAAAATGGCGGCAAGCCAAAGGAAGAAGGGGGGAACTGAAGAAGAACAATGACGTCACGAAACGGACCCTGAGGCGAAGAGCACTAGAGGGCGCTGCGGCAGAAGCTGTCAATCATGTGACGTGGATCACTCAAAATGGCTGCTTGGCTCAGAGCTACCGTTGCTTGAAGTGCATAATCAATATTTTTCAGCCATTTTGCTGGCGTCTTCTCGTCTCTAGCGAGTGATGGGATGTCTTGCAGAGAAAGCATCCATGTTGGTTGAGTTGAGGTGGAAGGCGCTTCTTGTTTAATTCGGGCAGACGATTAAGGAAAAACGCTTCGTTTCGCTTAAAATACTTCAAAAAGAATGATTTCATTCTCTTTTTTTTCTGTTCGACTACAGAATAAATATATAAACACAAATATTTTTAATATTTTGAAATTTAAAAATACATTTTTTTGATGAATGGGTAATTGAAATAAGAATTGTTGGCACTGTTTTTGTAAGAACGAATGAAAGGTTATTCGTGATGAAATATTTGAAATGTAAAAAAGAAAATTCTTTATCTTTTTTACATTTACTTCGTTCATAGCACTTTTCTTTATAAAAATCAAACTACTACTATATTCTACAGTTACACAATTGAAATAAAGAACTAATTTTGATGTTTTAAATAAAAGTCCACGGTTTTATTCTGTATTTACAGATAAATGTTATACAAATTTTAATCACTGATACAGAAAAACATCCTTCACATAATTTTGCAAGTAATGTTTTACTAATGAAGCTTATTTTTACTCTATAAAAAAATGTGACACTTATACATACACAGAAAAACAAAAGAATGAAATTTAAAATTTAATTCACTTTTTTTTTTTATCCGCTACGAAGTAAATTAACACCCATTTTAATCAAAAGAACAAAGGAAATAGAAAAAATACGTTTTATCCAACAACATTATTAAAAAAAGAAAGTATAATAATCAAGAAAATCAGTTTATATGAATATTTTGTCTCGCCAAATTTGTACACTACTCATTTAAATCTAGTGGTACTTAAAAGTACAATTGCGTCCAGATATTCACGCTGATCCTATACTGTAATCAAAATAATTACAATGCGTTCTGAGTCTATTAATATGAAAATCAAGAATTTAAATTTTTTCCCCCATCTTATGCTAATGGAGATAGATATCGAAAGTGCTTTCTTTACGCGTTGTTTTCTATTATACCTTAATATCTTCTACATGAAATCTTTTCACCACATACCTTGCCTTGATATTTACATTAAAATAATACAGCCCAGAAACTGAATGCCGAAAATACACAAGCGCTGTATTAAAGAAGTCAATTAAGAGCTTATTATAAAAAATTAAAAAAAACTGGACATTAAAATTCCACCAAAAATTTTTTCTAGGGAATTTTTTTTTCCCTCTTGTCTTTATTTTTTTCCCTCTTTTCCTTCACTCTCTCTCGTGGCAACCATTCGAGATTTCATTTTGTGCGCCACGTACTTAAAAATACGAGAATTAGCAAAGGAATTTTAATGCGTTTTTGCCAAGTTCTTAATTATATTATTTTGGAATTGTGCCTAACTTTAAGTCTTAATGTTTAAACTTTCTTCACGGCTTAATATTCTCGACTTTTCTCGCTTTAAATGTGTAAGCAGGAGGGACCACCCTACATATTTTTTTCGATACCTATTTAATTTTAAATAAAATAAAAATAATTAAATAAATCATAATTTGTTATTTTAATTGTTATTGAAATATCATACTACAATTTTTAAGAATTATTTATTGAATACTAGGTCGAATTGGAAATCAAATATCATAATTAAACATGTTCTATCATTTTATCGACTCTGTTATTTAGTAACAAATTTTTAATAGTTATAATACATAAAAAAAGGATCTTCATTATATAGTTTATATTTTATTCTAACAATTATATACAATGTATTTATTATATGTTCCTAAACAATGAATGTGCTTGTTATGCAATAGCAGTCTTAATTGAAAATATTCAGAAATTGTTGTTATTTTTCTTTCTTTTCTAAGAAAATAAATATATTTATTTGAAAATATTCTTTTGCAAATATATTTACAGATATATTATACAAAATATTAATAATTATATAAATATGAAATAATTAGGAGACAGTTAATGTCAAATGTTTGGATGAACGTTATTTTATATGAATATTTAAAAATTATTATTGAATATTATTTTATATTATTTTTTATGAATGCGATTTTATTTTTTCTACATTATATTTTTGACATTTATGAAAAGTGTACAAAAACGAAAGACACAACACTCGATAATAATTATGACAATTGCAAATTATTTGGTCATGTCTAATAAAAAAATAGATAGATAAATACAACTTCTGTAAATTTAATGAGTTAGAATGTTTTCAATTGCTATTCCACAAGATATAAAAATACAAAAGAAAAATGATTTTGACAAAAATAAGAAACGTATTGGTGAGTGATATAAGCATCAGTGCCTTTTTACATACCAATTTTCCTCATTTTGATGATACATTAATGTGAGAGGTAAGCAAATAAAAAGGAAAAATTGAATCATAATCTGACTATTTTTTTTTCATAGAGTACTTGTTTAAACTGTTGTTAAAATTAAAAGATTAGAAAATAAATTTTATGCGGTTTCTAAACCTAGTTAGAAATTATTAACCAAAAAACCTTTTCACTTGTGTCATATTCGCTAATATTTTTAAAATATATATGAAATAGCAGCTAAAAAAATATTATTACACACTCTATGTGAAATTTACACAGATATGTAAAGGTATTATATATAAACATGATTCATATACATTACACCTATTCTTACCTTTCCTTCTTACATATCATTTATTCAGTTTGACATGTGAAGGACAATTCTTTAAAAAAATTATCTGTAACAATGCAACTCCTCGCATAATTGTTTCCCGTGATTGATTATGAAACGGGTTGTCAGTTTGTCAAAGATAATTCTAACGATGTAAGTCCGACGTTATTTATTTTAAAAGTTTACAATAATGCTTTGTTAACGAATTCATATTTCATTATTTGAAGCTTTGTTGTGCAAAAATTGTATGACTCAATCATTCATTAACATTTCGAAAATTGAAAGAATCAAGCTAGAAACTTTATCAATACAATTAAAAATTCAAATTCATCAGTTTTCATACTTTTTGTTGCGTGATATAGTCAGAAGTACACCCAGGATTTCGTCTTGAGTGGGAGGGGACAACAAAGCAAAGTGAAAATCTATGGAAGCTCTTCAATAAGTTATAAGTAATAGAAGTCGAAATTTACATTAATTGTTTTATTAATAATTGTTCACAAAAAATATTAAAACTAAAATTCTTTTTTCATTCGTTACCAGCTCATGGATTATATTATTTATATCAACTTCAAAATTTAGATATATGTTTAATAAAACAAAACCGGAAAAAAAAGGCTCAATCCCCACATTCAGGCGCTGTAATAAAAGATAAGAAAAATACTGATTCATTGAGTGAATTCAAAATCTTTAACGCAAAAAAAAAAATTGGGGCCTACGTGGGAAGTGGCCATAAATTTGAATATGGGCATGCATATTCAAATTTATGGACTTAGAGGGCTTAGTTAAGTAAGCTTACCAGCCATCCCTTTTTTTGCACCTGAACACAATCACAGAATGAATTAAAAAAAATTTTAATTTTAAAAATTATGAATTATAGAAAGTATGTATTTAAAAATTTATATTTTACAAATTGGTAGAGAAATGGATGTTTTGATGTTATTGTAGTGGTTGTTCAAATTTGAAGCCTAATAAACCAGTATTAAAACACAATTTAAAACATATAGAAATAAATTTTGAAAAATCGCATTTACACATTGAAAAATCTTTATATTAACTAATTTATATTTATAATTATATTTATATTATCATATATATAATTATATTTATATATTATATATTTATATTTATATTATCATATTTAGAAATTATAATCCCAAAATTTATTATATAATTTATTTACTACAAAGTTCAAAAATTCGATTATTTCTCCCAACAGTTACTTTTAGAAAAAATAAAGAACGTCCATTTTTAAGATATTAATTTTAACTAAACACTTAATTAAAATGGTATCATGAAAAATTAATCATTTGATGTGGTTACCAAGAATAAAGATTTTCAAATATCACACAACAAACTTATTTTAGTTGCTTTATTTGAAGAAGACATCTGTAACATTCGAAAGTTGCAAATAATTTAGAATATATATTAGTTGTAAATGTGAAAAATGACACAAAACTGAGGCTCTCAGTAATCTGTAAAATTCTTATAATATTATTGCACCTAAAAATCAAAAAGTATTTTTAAATTTCAAATAAATCTTTTAGTTAAAACATTCAAGTATGAAACATAAATATTGAACCATTCATTTAACTAAATAAAATTATATTTAAAAAGTAGAAAACTAATAATTTTATTAAATGCTAATTACTTGTAATAATTATATCAGATGTCTCATCCATTTTAATTAATATTTTAATTTGTAAGTCATCTTATTTTTGTTCTCAACTTTCCTCATTTAAAAGTATTCATAAAAAGTAACAAAAAAAAAAAAAAAAAAAAAAAAAAAAGCACATGATTTAAGACATTTGTTTGTGAAAAGAATATAAATACCGTTAAAGATTTGAATACAAAAGGAAGAAAAAAACTTCGGTAAAATAAATAAATAAATAAGTTGTCAAACAAAAAACGTGACAAAAGTGTAGAATTAGAAATGCTTATCTATTTTACCACTTTTCTTAATCACTTTAAGGACCTTGAAACCGAAAGCATTTGCACGTCAATCGTTTTCCCCTAACATTTATTTACTAAACACACGTGGAGAATTTAACATTTTTTTCCCTCTACAAAAAGTGATCGATTGACTCTCATTATCAAGTAACTGTCTTGCAAATGCCACAACAACAAATGTTAAATACTGAAAATGAGAAGCTGAATTCAGTGAACTTCTTCCTTTTCAATCAGTCTTCTGTAGTCTTCCATGAAAATGTATGTTTTGACTGACACCAAAATGCGAAATTTCGTTGCCAATTAGCACGATTTTGTTGTTGACGCAATAGTGACTAGAGGTAAGTTTCATCAATCGAAAATTGGCGGAAAGTGTTTAATAGACAGAGACAGAGAAAATTTACGGACTTTTCATTCTTTCAGAGATATCCTACTTTCATTATGAAACAGTTGTCACGAAAATTAAAAATAAATAATGAAAATAGGAATAAATAACTTGCTTATTCCAAACAAAGTAAATAATCGGCTAGCCCGATATACAGGTTACTCATAAAATTTATAATTGTGACAGGTTTGGTTTGTCTCCCTACGGTCATTTTGTGCACACATTGGGCTAATTAAGACCGGGACCTACAGTTTAATGTGGATTCCGAACCACTCACAAACATCCATGCCACCGTCAGGATTCTAACCTGAAGCTTGTGGGACCAAAGACCAAAGCGCAGCCAATTGGTCATCAGGCCGCTAGAATTACGAAAGAGCAAAAATCATAACTGCCATCTCAAAAAATAAAATAATTTATAGAATTCCAAAAAAAAAAAAAAAAAAAAAAAAAAAAATTCTTGAAAAATTTCCTTTTCACTTTGAAATAACATTATCTTTGCTTTCACCAGACGATCTTTTAGAACAATTTCACATTATTTAATTGCATAATTATTATCTTGTGAAAGAATTAAAAAAAAAAAAGAAAGAAGAAACCAGTAAGAAACGTTGGAAGTGGTCAAAGAAACGAAAAGTGATCAAGTACACGAAAAAAGTGATCAAGAAAACGAAAACCCCGCTCTCCAAAACAGTACCCATAATTTTATGGTAAAAACTAATTATTCATACATATAGTAACAGCTATTTTTAAATTTTAGGATAGCACCCAAATGCGAATTCGAATTCTGCTAATAATACACAAGAAATCACCTTTCGTTTTTCTCAATAGAAAATTAATTCACGGTGTTTACATGACAGTTCATAACCTGAAGTCAAAGTTCTCAAACAAAAATTTTTAAATGGTATCCGTTCATTACTAAATAGCTATCTTAAAACAACAACAACAAAACAAATAAATAAAAAAAATAGCAACTGAATTTCAATCTTAACGTTCATTCATTCTTTTGTTGTTTTCCAAGAAAAATTTGAATCCTTGATGTTGCGGAAGTTTGTCGCTTTTTGACTGACATCCAAATGCGAAATTTTGACTAACGTGATTCCGCCGATGATGTGCGTGTAATCAGTTGTCCTCTTGTTTTACTCAATGGAAAATCCAGAAAGGAAGTTGAAAAGGGTTTTAAAACCCGAATTAGCCAGTTTTGATGCAATAATTCCCTCGCACGAAAATCAATTTCTGACGCTCACTTGAAGAGCTCGTTAAATTCTGGCGTTATTCTAACCCTTTTAGACGATAACATCGTTTCCTGGTCGTCAAAGATTAAGGGAAGAATTTGTTTTATTAGCTTCAGGTGTGTGATTTTGAGACCTTAAGACAACTCTTCACTCTGGTCAAAATTAAGCAGTCAATTTTAAGAGCCACTCAACACTAACTAGCACTATCATTTTTTAATATGATGGAATTCTCGCTGCATGTTCTCACATAATTTATTTTCTAGTTTCTCATATAACATCATTTTACGGCAATTTATTTATTTTGGCAAAGTTTCAAGTCGCATCTATTTATGGATGTTATTTAAACAAAGTGATTATTTCTAATTATTTAAAATTGAACATATTTTAATATGGCTTTATTTAAAATTAATAAAGCATATTTTAACATTTCTAAAAGAATATATACTGTTATATGTAGATATTTCTGAGCCAGATATTTTTTATAGATATTGATCATTCTAAAGGTTCGTTTTACACCAAGGAGTGGAGGTGGATACCCCCCAGATAATAGAATCTTACATCGTAGAATGCCAGTTAATAGCAAGACTGATCTCCCTTCCATCCAGGCTTATTATAGGATGGCATTCTACGACATGAGATTTTAGTATCAGTGGAAATAGCAACGTTGTGTCAAGTCACAAAGAAAAGAACAGTTTTTCGACCCATTTACACTAAGGTTGACCCATCACATATCTCAGCACACGAAGTCTGCAGCTTATGATTTATCAACGCTTCACGCCTCACTTTAGCGTGAATGCGGCTTAAGGCAGAATAAATCGCTTTACATAGAGTGAAATTCCATTTAATCCCACAAAACGGCGATGTAAATTGTTGACTTGAAAAGTGTCAACTCCTGCAAAAATATGAAACGAAAAATATAAAGCAACTCTTTTGTTTGTTTTCAAAATTACGTATAAGTTGAATAGGGATCACGATGTTTATATAATAATCTTGAGCCTGGGAGAATCATTAATGTATGATACTGGTTTTTCTTATTAATAATTTATAAGGAAAACAGTTACTAGTTATTCTTTTCAATTCTTATAATAGTAATAAATTTAAAAAAATCAATATGTTATTCTAATTTATAATTTTTTATTTATTATTTTCATTCTCAAAACTGGTTATGAAATCTCTTTTTAAAAAATTATTATGTATTGAAAATGAATTACCTTCGAAATTCTAGATAATTAAGAAAGAAAAAAAAAAAAAGAGAAAAAAAAAAAAAAAAAAAAAAAGACGACAGAGAATTAACCTAAATGATGATTTGGTATTTCAAATACTCAGTTTCAATAAGAATGAATTCATATATATACAAGTGATTTGTCAATAATATATT
This sequence comes from Caerostris darwini, assembly GCA_021605075.1. Lineage (NCBI taxonomy): Eukaryota > Metazoa > Arthropoda > Arachnida > Araneae > Araneidae > Caerostris > Caerostris darwini. The sequence continues at coordinate 298,718 of BPLQ01009022.1, read as the reverse complement.
TCAACTAATAAAATGATTGAAAATCACCTTTTTTTCAAATTAACTCAGTATCTATGCATTTCAATTAAGAGCCACTATTTTTTTCCTTCCACTTTAACTATTAACAACATTAATAAAGTATTTTTGGATAATCCTAAAGAAAAAAAGGAATCTCAGATAGCTACTTATTTGCTCTGTCCCTAAAATAAGATCATCCCATCTTTCGAAACAGCAAACACAAGACAGAAAAGTTCGCTACCACCAATTCGAAAAATCCCCTCGCATCAGATTTCTTGAGTCGACATGTTATTTTCCCTTTTCAATTACACGAAGCAGTTCTTCACTCTTCTTTCCAAAAAACATGTTGACGCCGAACCTTCACCCTAATAAACTTGACGCTGTATATCACTGCTCTTTTCCCTTCCAGCTCTTTCTTGTCAACTTAAAAAGGAACTCACCTCTCCCAGCAATGAAATGGACTTACCATCTTCAATTTATCTCATAACAGACATTAATTTCGTTTGCTCGTGCGTGCATCCATCACAGCCCTAAAGGATTATATTATTACCATTATTATTACCCCAACCAAAAAATAAATAAAAAGCCTCTTTTCTTACAGATCTAAATCACTTTTTTTTTGGCATTGCAGCCGGTCATCAAACCAAGGTCATCATCTGAGTTGGCTTCATCTGCTTGGAAACGATTTCATGCCAGAATTTCACATTCATTAACTTCTAAAGACTTGAAAACCATTATTAAAATAGACTAATGACTATTAGATAAATAGACTATTATTACTATAGACTAGACTATTAAAATCTTATTCGAACCACATGATGTAAGTGGTTTGAATAAGGTTTTTAATTTAAATTTGTTATAAGACCACACCATTTTTTTTATTAAATTATTCTCTATTTTTTTGAAAATGAAAATTGTGAGATTTATAACATAATTCTGAATATGTTTTAACCCTCCGATATGATCATTTTTAATGACATTGACTGTAGTTGCTTTCCTATATTTATCATAATGTTTATGGTAAAGGATAATCTTTCAAGTATTATTCTATTTTACTGTACCAAGAACTATATACTAGATTATTCATTTAAAAGTAAATACATTGTTTTCGCTAGATGTATAAACTAATTGAATCAGTTATCTTCTGTAGATTTGGTTTGTCGCTCTACGGTTATTTTGTGCACACAATGGGCTAATTAAATCGAGACCTACAATTTAACGTGGATTCCGAACAACTCATAAACGTCCCTGTCACCGCTAGGATTCAAACCTGAGGCCTGTGGTACCAAAGGACAGATCGCGAGCCAATTGGCCAACAGGCAGCAGCATCTTCTGTTAAGTAATTTTTCTTACTCATAAACTATTAAAACGTCTCCTTATTAATTAATTAATTGATTTAAAATATTATTTTCATATATTAATTTTTTTTTTCAAAATATATTTCTGCACTAAAAAAAAAAAAAGATTTTTGTTTTCTCAAAAATTATTAATTTTTTATTAGATTTGTTTATTGTCCAAAACTTTCTTTTCCTACATTTAACTTGTTATTATTCTATCAATTTATTTATATGTATATAAAGCTGAGGAAACCTCAAATTGAAAATTTGGTTGAAATTAAAGAATCACCACATTGAAAATTTGGAAAATTAAAGAATCGCTAAATTAAAAATTTGGTTATAACTAAAGAATCATCACATTGAAAATTTGGTTAAAATTGAAGAATCACCAAATAGAAAAATTGGTTAAAATTGAAGAATCGTCAAAAGAAAAAAAAGAAGAAAATGAAGAATAGAAACGAATATCACAAAATTATAACACTGGAAGGACTCAAAAAGAAAAGAAAAAAAAAAAAGAAGTCTCAAGTTCAGAAAGCTAAGCATACTCTTGATGAGATAGTTAATGGGAATCGAGACCAGTTTTTCACGTTCTTCCCATGTTTTCCGAGCATGGGCTGTTTCGTAACCACCCCACTCTGATATATGAGTCTGTCAGTCTGACAGAACAGTGTTTGAGGAAATTGTTTTAGGCACATAACAAACGACACAGGTAATTGCGACAGCCGTCTTTATGTTCGTGTACTTTGGGACAAGACTTTTAAATTTCGCAAATGACAGCTATGTTTCGAATAAACACTGCTAGAGAGGTTTCCCCCTCTAGTTTTCCTCAAGAAAAACCTATTCTCATAATGATACCTATTACAGGATTTGTATGGGAAAAAAATACATAAAATTAAATTCAATGCAGAATTATTCAGGTTTAAATTTCTATAATTGCTCATACGGCTTTAACAAGATATTGAATCTACTATTGATTCGTACATCGTAAATTAAATCAGTTAATATTTTCAATTTTACACATGACAAAAATATATTAAAGCCAAACTATCTCTATCGTATTAGAAACTAGAAAAATAAAAAGATAAATTTGTACAATACAAAACTTCGAAGTAAATTTCAAGTAAGTAGTACTTATATCTTTACAGCAGAGGGTAAATATTATTGAACTTTTTAGTTTTCCAATAAGAATCAATACATTGCTGTCAGTTTTTAGATGAAACAGAAAACCTCTTTATAGATCGGAGCTTTAAAAAATTCAGATAAATAAATTAGAAAGAAATTTTTTAACCAATAAATAGCAAATATAAATTTCCAAAACTAATTTAAACTAAATATTCACCAGATAATTGAAAATTGATTTTAAAATGAAATTAAACAAATTTTTGCATAGAAACAGTTTTTTAAAGTATAAAATAAAATTTTCAACCAAGTTTCTGAAAAATTGTAAATTGTTGAAAAAGCCTTGTGAAACTATTTTTTTTCGTATGATGGATTAGTGCATCGAAATAACTTTAGAAACTCAAAATATATTTAATCATTTTTTTTCTCTTAAACTTTTCTTTAAAGCCTTAAAGTCTGGTGTAGGCACTAGACTTCTAATCTTCGTAACAACTCGCGAACTGGTGGCCAACTGGCTAGCGCTCTGGTATTTCGTACCACAGGCTTCAGTTTCAAATCCTGGCGTGGATGTTTGTTAGGGGTTCGGAATCCACGTTAAACTGTAGGTCCCTGTCTAATTAGCCTAAAGTGTGCATAAAATGACTGTTGAGCAACAAACCAAACAATTAAACTCGATCTTTTATTTTCTAGTCTACTACAGTATACTGAGAATGGCAGAATGTTTTCAATTTCTACACGTTTATAGGCTTACTTTTCTGTACTTTTATAGATATAATACTATCATAATTCTTCTTAATTTGGCATTTTGAGTCATTAATTCTCACTATTTCTAATTTTCGAAGCTATCGTTTTTTTTTAAATTTCCTTTAATACTATATTAACCAAAAACAGAAGTTATAATTAATTTCAAAAAAGATGTTCCAACAAATGTTTGATTGCCTCTTTTATCGTGCAATCATCTAAAGATTGAATCTACTCAATAACTGTACGATAAAAGACGTAATCTATCTGTTGTATTTTCAGCGTTCTAAAATATTTACAAAATTCTTCCACGACGGTGGAACAACAACAAGAAAGCGTCCTGGTTCATCCATCTTCGATTAATTAGCAACTTTTGACAGAGGCGTGTTTTTAATTTGGGCTCGGGTCCCCGTATTCTAATGTATGCCTAAGGTAGGTGACGAGACGAACAGTGACGCGACGCAGTGAATCATTGGATTGGATTAACAGCACATCCGGAGGTTCATAACTCATCCGCGTTGACATCCGCAAGGACAATTAAAACTGGTTTTGGGACGGGACACATTCTGTTTACGTCTGACTTCGAAAAGGACCTTTTTTTGGAAGGAACGTGACCACGCAGAGGTGACCAGAGCCCAAACAAAGGACAAAATAAAAAGGAAATGCAAATCTTGCAAAGAGACATTTCGCAGATTATATATCTCTCTCTGGAAAGTCATTAAGGACTTGTGTCGTTTGTTGTGAGCAGAAATTACCCAGACTGCATAACAAATTTGGGTGGTTTTTCTCTGCAATCACTGATAACAAGGAAGCAACAGCAGAGCAATCGGGTGATTAGTAAGCGTTTCGCTAATACATATTACTACGCTCGCTTTTTTAAGTGTGCGCTTGTATAGCCAAATTAAAGGGTAAAGAGAAAAATATAGGGAAACATCAAAGGATAATAGCAAAATTATTCAATAAATTTAAATGATTTGTCGATTTCTGTATCGTAAACTATAAAAACAATAGGAATGAATTTTTTTTGAAAAAAATATAATAACACTTTTTAGAATTTGGATTTGAATCTAGGAAAATTCAAGTTGATGGCCTGCAGGTCGTAGGATTTTTAATTTTCGATTGAAGTTTAAGATCTTAACATCAATTCGGTAAATTTAGGAAGTTTGCAATAAAAAAAAGAAGTAACCCTAAATTTGATTGACAATAAATTCTGCCTGATTGGCTAATTGGCTAGCGCTCTGGCCTTTGATACCACAATCCTGACGGTGGCATGGATGTTTGTGAGTGGTTTGGAATTCACATTAAACTGTAGATCCCGGTCTAATTAGCCTAAAGTGTGCACAAAGTAACCGTAGAGCAACAAACCATATCAATAAATTTTAATGATCATATGATTCATTTTAAAACATAGTTGACTTAGTATCCAACGTAATATTTTCCTTTACTTTTTTATTGCTCTTTGAAGATTCTTTACTAAAAAACTGACCTTTCAATATTTACGCAATCACAATAACTTTAAACTGTTCTTATTTTTTAAATTTAATTAAAAATGCTTGCAGATATCTCTTACATTAAATTAATTATTCAGGTAACTAAATTGGCAAACTAAACTATTACACAAAGTCTTTATTACAGATAATTATCAAACATTGCCGCGATATACATTAAGATTTAAACAAACAGTAAAACGGAAGTATTTCGGAACTAAATTATGCAAACACAGATATAAACCCATTAACATTAAAATATTATAAATCCTGGTTGAACAAATACTACTAATATCCGGAAAAATAAGTAAATTTTAATTTAGAAAACGTGCAGTTGACACGCACATTTAATTTGAGAGCTCCAAAAGTCACCGGGTTCAAAAGGGAAACAATTTCTAATTCATAAAAGCTTCTTTGCCCTCCTCCGATACAGACAGTGCTTATCACAAGAAAATTAGAAACCAAACCATGCTTTATTAAACGCACTTCCAGCAGCAAAGACTTTAAAATTTGTCAACTTGTCCTGGATCTCCCCAAATCCCCCGTTTCATTTATAACTGATCGGCAGCAAAGTTGTCCTCTAGTGATGTCGGCCCCAAAAGTAGGTTCTCCCAATTTGACTTAATAATGATTTGCATTCTTCAAGCAGAAGCTTCCCCCAGCGAAACGCATCTGAAGCAAGGTGAGATTTTACTGTCAAGCCACACCAGGAATTTTAAAGCCCCCGGGGTCATCAGCTAGGCGGTTTGACTGATTTCCCGGCTTTAAAAATACTTCCCCGACACTTATTTATTTCTCGGAAGAAGGATGTTTTGGAACTTTTCGAACGAAAAATTTTCAAGGAATTAAAATGGCGGGTTGGAGAATCCCCAAGACTTGACGAATACCGCGGGAATTCCACTCTGTTTTGGGGTTTTCTTCGACCCAAAAATCTACTTACGCATTCAAAAAGCTCAAATAACCGAATCAAAGGACGAATGAAAAATTAAGAAATAAACTTTTCCTCCCAAGTAGTATCGAGTGTGCCTGCTTAGAATAACGTCCAATAACCTCCTTGGATCGCGGTGGGACAGCCACTGAATATTGTCGAGGTGTGATTAATTTTATAATAAAGAATGTCATTTTACAGTGGAGATTACCCTGAGGATGAATAAGAGAGACTTTTTGAAGAAATTTTGCTGAGCGTTCTTGAATATTAATATAGGAGGCAGTTTGGGTTAGAGTCACAAAGAAAGCTCTTGGCATTTCGTAATTTTTCACCAGCTACTTAAGGTCACAGTTAAAAGCGAATAACCTCTCGGTTAGGTACGCCCTGTCTTTCATTTTGCATTTAGCAAAAGATGATTTAATTTTCCAACTAATTTCGTTTGATGGAAGCATACAATAGGATAGGCATTGCAAAAGCATTTAACTTAACAGTTTCCGCCCAATTTTACAACAAAGAACACACACGCAGTAATAAACTCTTTCCGATTTTTGTTTTAATTGGACAGGAGGGCATTGATTCGTCTGAATATATTAAAACATTTTAATTCCATGGCATTTTTCTCGCTTTCATTATGTTTCAATTGGGTGAACATCTTAACAAACGCCTAAATGAAGCATGTTGTTCATATGTTTAATTTAACCTAATACCAATTTTATTTTTGGAAATAGTTTTTACATTTTTTGATACCTTCTAGAGTAACAAAATATATTAAATAGCATAGTATACAAGGGTATAATACATTTTAACATAGTAACAGATGGAGCTTTTGATAATAAAAACGAACAAAAAAACTTTAAAAAGAATGTCGAAAAATGTTTCTTCTTTTGATTTAAATAAATTCTAAAAAAATATGAAAACGGCATCTTTATAAATGTAGCAATGAACATCAATTACATATAATTCATTTTAATAAAAATACAGGCACTTGAAATAAATTAAACTTTAAGAATAATAAAAAAATTAACTTTAAATTAAAAGAAAATAAATATAAAAAACACCCGACTCAATTAAATTATAAATTAACTTTATGTAAAAAACAATAAAAGCTTTTTTTAGTTTTATTTCTATTCTAGCATGCTCGTTTAATATTTTGTCCATCATTAAATAATTCTTCGACTTTTTTTTTCTTTGAGTAAAAGTAAATACATAATTTTCCAAAAGCAGATTATTTTAAATAAATATATAAGCTTTTTACTTAAATATTCATACATATTCATTTGAATTTACACATCACTTTTAAATAGCAACAAAGATTTGAATAAGATGTTTAAGATATTTCGAATATAACTAACCAAAATCCTTTAATAACAAGAGCATTATTATCTTCAATACTTAGAATACTGAAACAATTGATTTTTTATAATTTTATTATAAAGAAAAATGATTGTAACAAGAAGGAAAAAAAATTTTTTTTAAATAGAGTTTTTCATTTACATTCCTCTCTTTTACTATATTTAAGGAAAAACTCAAAATAATTCTAAGATTAATAACTCAAAATGTAATTCCTTGAAATTGGATTTATTAGTTTTTAAATTTCAGTAAATTTACACGATTTTTCCTTTTAACAAAAAAACAAAAGAAGGTATTTCAGTGCTTTCAATTCCTACAATATACTAAATTTCAAATTTAACTAGAATATGTTCTTAATGAACAAATCTTTGAAAAGAATTAAATTGTTAATAATACTAAAAAAACAAATTTATAATTAATTATTAAAATCCATGTCTTTTCGAATTCTTTATTTTTTTCCTTTCGATTTCAATGTTAAGTTAGTTATTATTAGTTAAGCGTTTTCATAAGTCACTAAAAATGTCCAGAAAACATACAGATTTTCAAAAAGATTCATTGATTATTAAGTAGTACTACTTTACAGAATTCTTTTCTATCCTTCTATTTTATATTTTGAGACACATTTTAACATGGAAACTCTTTAAATATGTAACAGACATTCGTAGTGTTATTACTCTTACCAGATCATAATATGTTTAACAGATTACAAGACATAAATGTTCTAAAGAGAAAAATAAACATTTCGATTATGGATTGACAACTAACGCACCCAAATCTGTAATTATTCCGAAGTGGGTGAATCACACACCATCGACTAACGAATGCTGGAAAAGACGCCATGTTGGTAAATTTTTAAGGGACCGTGCCATACACGCGCGAGAGCAATTCCAGTTTAAAAAGGCGGCAAAAGTAAAATTAAAAATTTGTTAAACGAATTTTCGGTTATGATATGTAAATAATTTAGTATATTATAGTTATAGATGCTTAAAATGATTTTTATTTACATCGTGCAACATCTGCCATTTCAAGAACAAGACGCGACCGAAAAGTATGTTTTTTAATGATGGTACGGTCCCTTGTTTGCCGCAGTAATCTTTGAGTGATGCCTGTCAGCAGCGGAAGACGTAAAGATGTTACCCAGGCAGACAGCGCCCTCTACGCCGCATGCAAAAATAAATTTCTCCACTGCGCCCTCTATCGGACCTCGCGAGCACTGACGCGTGTTTGCGACTTCGCTCTACCCTCTACCTTCCCCACCCCTCACAGGATCGATGAAATCTGACAATACTACGAAAAGGGTGTTCCTTGATCTAAAAGAACACCCCCCATTTTGTCGCAAATTAGCTGTCAAAGGCAGATTTCTCGCAGAAGAAACTTGGTCGCGCGATTTTCTTTCGACACCGTTTGCAAGAAAATAAAAATAAAAAAATTGAATTTATGGCTTAGATAAAGCAATTATAATGAGAAAAACTTTATTTGCCCACGCAATTATATCGAACCATTAAGAAAAAAAAAAAAAAAATGTAGGGTGTGTGTGGGGGTAGGGCGAAAGAATTCGAATTGTGTTTTTCTTGTATGTTGCGAAATCGGCTTACGTTATATCGCGTTGTGTGTAGGAAGGATGGGGGGATGTTTTAAATGTTTTGATCGAAATATTTAATTACAAACAGTGACGAGATATTCTGAATATATATCTCGTGGCGGATGATGCGTAATTTAATCCGTTACAGGGCCGTATTATTTATAGAAAGTTAATCGAAAATTGAGATAAAATTAAAAACAACAAGAACAAAAAATAAAAGTGCTTTTCTGGAAATTTCAATTATTTTGAAAAATCACTTTCGCAAAGAAAATTATTTTTATTTTATTTTTGCTTATTTCAATCAATTCGTGCAACTTCAAAAACAATAAAAAAATTTTAAAAAAAGGAATGTGCAAGGTATTAATTTAATTGTAAGTGAAACCGATTTAATTCTTAGAATATATTAAAGATAGATTATATAGTAGGAGAGAGAAATATTGCAATATTCCTAGAATCAATAGTGTATTAAAAAAAGCAATCAGATATAATTCTAATACAATATTTATAAAAAAAAATAGTAATAATTTTAATCAAAATATAAAAGCGATTTTTAGACTAAGATTATCTTTGACAACAATTATTCTAATTTAAAATTGAATAGTTATTTGCTTCGAAAGCAAATATGTAGGCTCGTATTATTCTACCAGTTTTGTAAAATATTTTAAATTTCATTAGAAAAAATTGATATAACGTATACAAGTAGTAGAACGAGTAGTATTAGGAAGTAGTAGTAGAAGGAGTATAACGAGTAGTAGAACGATGGTAGTAAATATACGCAAAAAAAAAGTTGAATAAATTTATTGGTGTTAAGGTAAACTTGTAAAATATGAATTATTTTAATATTTGTAATTCAAAATTTGACGCATATGACTCAATATTTAATGCATATAGAAAAAGTAACTTTTTTTTAATACTTTTACCCTTAATTCAAACTTGAGAAATTCATTATTTATCAAAATTATTTTCATAATAATTATAAGTACTACAAAGATTTAACTTATTACTAATTATATTAATATCTGAATAACTGTGATTTCTTGTGTATTATTAAGAAGTATCTTATAAAATATAAACAAGTGTGATTCCCTCAAAATTTACATAAAAAGAATTTTTTGTGCAACTTTGAAGAGCAAAAACGTAAAACAAAAGATTTTAGGGCGAGTTTTAAAATTAATTTTATAATTTTAAATTAAGCCCGTTACAGTTAATTTAAAATTATGCAATTTAAATTATAATTTTGTTTTCACACCAATATAATTTTGTTTTTGACTTCTTTATATACATTTACCCCACGACTTATATAGATTAACATATATCTTTATATACATGCATTACATACATATAGCGATATATATATGATTTTACAGATTTAAATTGTACATTATTATTATTTAGTTTGTAACAGTTACTAGCTCCTCATTTCTGAATGTAGAGACTGCAACGTATGTTTACTCCAGCACATAATATACAGTTTTACCCACATTTGCTTTTCGTATGAGAGAAAACTATCATAAAGCGGCCTGATTGTCGACGTAGAGACGCTTATACAGGCTGCTTAAATTTCCGCCGAATTCCCAGGTTTCTGAAAGCAATGATTGCAACGAATGCCACCAACAGATGTGAACCCAAGCCCTATTGCCCATTACTACCAGTTCTAGAACCGATTCTAACCCGGTCGGGTTCAATTATAGGTTTAAACTTCGAAAACAAATGTGGATTATTTTGCGTTTACAAAAGATAGGAAAAAAAAATTTGTTGTAATTTTGCAGAATTTTTATATTTAGTTGCTTGATTATTTACTGTAAAATTTTACCCTTTAAGTTATTGTGTTTAAAAAAATTATTATAAATTTGTGAGTATTTTAATATTGTTTCTCATGAAGGTCAATTTACTTATTATATTTCACACATCTATAAATAATATAGAAATTTTCGCTCTGGCGCTCGGAGCCACAGGTTTGGCGGTGCCATGGATGTTCACAGTTGTTCGGAGTCCACTTTAAACCGTATGTCCCAGTCTAAAATGACTGTAGAGCGTTGGACATAACGTTGACAACCCTACCGCGTAAAAAGAAAACATCTGCTGTCTAGAAATCTGGCCCACTGTAGGGCGGTTGTGCCACTGATGATGATGATGAATACTTAATATTTAATCCTTTAAAACAACTCTTTGAATGCTTTATTTTTAATTTTTATTTCCTGCTGAAATCATACAAAATTTTATTCTATATCCTTAAAAGCTATTTCTGAATATGAAATTTTAAAGTTAGACAGCTTAAAAAACTATTTTATATAAAAGAGTTATTATTCATAATAGACAAATAATTAAGCTAATAATGAGTACAAGTGGGGCTTGATGGCCGAGTGGCAAGTGCTCGGTACCACAGGGTTCGAGTCCCGGCGGTGCTATGGATGTTTGTAGTGGTTCGGAATCCACTTTAAACCGTAGGTCCCGGTCCTAATTGGATCGTAGAGCGTTGCGGAGGCATTGTTACTCCGCATTCGTGGCTTACCTTCAAGTTACACGCGACCCCTGGGTAATGCAAAGTGAGTAACGTCTGTGCAGCGTTTACCCTAAGACATCCAAGACAGCTGTCTAAGTGTTTGCCAGCTGCATTAGAACAAAAAAAAAAATAATAATAATAATGAGTACAAGAATTCAATGATGATAGAAATTTTAATAATTTTACTTGCTTAAAAAAAAAGGATATACAAAGACAAAAAGAAAAATGTCAGCATATGCCCCCCCTCCCGGGTAAAGTTTCTTTACAAACAAAATCATTCCACGAATATTCAACTGCGAGAGGTACAAAATAAACGCAAACCACGACCAAAATCTGCGTCTCGGAAAAGAACAAGAAGAGAGAAAAAGATGGACAGAAAAGAGACGGACATGAAATGAACCTTGTGCGGAGTGTGACAGGAAAGACGCACTCCAACAAAAAGCGGGCAACCATTTAGCACTACAGGGAGAAAGAAAAAAGGAGAAGGTAGGGTGTAGGGAGGGGGGGCATCAAGAGTAAGAAATCGATAAGGATTGCAAACCGAAAAATCTCCGAAAATTGCACTCGTCCTCCCCTCATTTGCAGCCCGATGTGCCCTCGTCCTGACGACTCGTCCGTCCTTTTGTTTCCTCGCCCGAAATTGGCTCACGTCCGTCACTTATCCCTTTCGGAATCCCTCGCTTTTTCCCCCTCCTCCTGCTTTTTCCCTTTTTTTTTTACCAGGTTGCCAGGAGGAAGCAGTGAGCCGGCTTCCGTTGGCGCTGCAAATGATTTCTTTTTAATGAAACCGAAGCTGAAAAACATGTTTGGATTTTTGAAAACGCATATGAGAAACTATTTAAATTCTTGGATTTATATAGTATAAATTTAAATGTACAAAATAGCGATAGAGTAATTAAAGTATTTAGTTTTACGATATTTTCGCATTTAAAAGTTAAACAAGTAATATAAAAAAAAAAAATTTTTAAGTCAATTCCTACTTTTTTTTTCACTCTATTGCAGAAAAGTCCTTTACAACTAAAGTTTACATTTTCCTCATACATCTGGTGGCATTTATTATTTGATACATGCAACTTAAATCTAAAAAAAAAACTAAAATTACTTAATTAAATTTAATGAATGAATTAATATTTGAAAAAACTGTATTTACTACAAGTTTTAGTACCACTACAAGTTCAAAAAAAATGCATTTGAACTGGAGTGGATGAATAAAAAGTATTTCAATAAGGATTGAAAATTTGAACAAGATATGTGTGAGCTAATAAAAGAAATTTAAAAAATATGTAAAACCCGTTCAAATAGTCAGGGAAAATTTTGAAACAATTTAATTAATTTCTTTATTTTTTTCCATGGAATTATTCAAAATTTTATTAGTCGAATTATTATTAAAATTATTACAAGTAAAATTTTTTTGCAAGTAACAATTTTCATTGCTTATAAGAATACTCATGTGAAGTGGAATTTTTAGTATTCGACATTGATTACTTAGGAACAATGAAAAGAGAATATTTGAATTTTAATCAAAATAATGTCTACCGTTAATTGAAACAAAAATGTTGAATGTCAATTGAAATGATGACTTTGTGAAATATATAGCTGATTTATGAAATTAGTATCACTTTCAAATTAGGCAAATTCAAAAGTAACTGGATTTCTAATCGATCTTTTCAATGTTCATATTTTTTAACTAATTTTTCTATCAAACAATTGAAACTTTTTTTCACTATCACCTCTCTAAACCCGGATTTTAAAATGGATTCCTTCATGGTTTTTTTAGAGGGATTAAATTCTATCCAACTTTTATCACATAATCAGAGCAAATGTTTTTAATCTAGTCGAAAAAATTCAAATATTTTAGCAATACTAAAGAAGATATAAAAATTCATCAGTAATGAACTTCTATTTATGTTTTAAGCAAAGTTAATGCAAATGATACATTGTTAATCACTCTTAGAATACACTTTCCTATAAACAAGATGTTTTTTAATGCTCAATAATTTCTCTAATTTTAATTTCGATTGCTTAATATTGAATCACAAAATTCTATAATTATAATAATAATAATAATTAATTATATATTAATTATTCTTAATGATGCAGCAGTTATTAATATCTTAAAACAATATTTTAGAAAATCTCTCTAATTTTTTTTTCCTGACTTATTTGATTCAATTTCGGTACATTTACTAAATAATCTTTCACCATTATCATTTTTTCAAAATTGATTATAAATATTTCACAATGTAAGAAATAATAATTCAAGTTCAATATATTTATTTTATAAGCCAAATTCAATGCTTTCACTAATTTCGTGTATAATCTTTTAACATATTTAGAAAACGAAAATTCTCATTTTATAGCTAAATTCTCTTAAACTCTCGCTGAATTGAGTCCGAATACTGGTTTGGTTTGTCGCTCTTTGGTCATCTTGTGTACATTTTACGCTAAATAGACCGGGACATACAGTTCAACGTGGATTCCGAACCACTCATAAACAGGCCACGGTCAAGGTTTCATGCCACGACCAAGATTTGAACCTGAAGCATGTGGTATGAAAATGCATAACATTAGCCAATTGGCCAACAGCAAAAAAAAACTCTTAAAAAAACTCCGAAAACTGGAGTATAGCAGCTCCTCGAGTAGTTCCATTTGAAAAATTTTAAAATTTGTTTTCTTGGAATTTTTCAAATGGCATCAGTTTTGTGGAAGCAGTTTTTTTGCCTGAAATGACAACGGGACATCAACGGTACTTAGAGTTTTAACAAATTACAAATTCCTTGATCTCTTTGGTAAATTTGAAATCCTTCATACAGGTCCATATAAAGACTGCAATGTCGTGTAAGAATTTTCTCTCGTCTCTTCTTGATGATCCCTTTTTTTCCTTTCTTATCCAAATGGATAAACTTCTTTGGGATTTTAGTTTCTTGTTGGAAAATGTCCCTTGATTTGGCAAACACTGCTTTGACCACAGTTCCTCTGCCTCAATCCTGTCCTGTCCATTGTAGTACAACAACAGCGACCAGTGTCCACAAGAGGGAACGGGGGTGGGAAAAACACTTCCATCCATGCAAAATCCCCGATGGCACCATAACGATCCGCCATCAGCCAAATCCATCATCGCCAATTGCCTCCCAAGATTGCAGTCGGATAATCCCTCAGGAAGCACAACCCTACCTTGCCCCAGCAATGACCAATCAGGGAACCCGCCAGGTCACATAAAATCATTCACAAAAATCCTTCGATATTTATAGTCGGCTGGGTGCATTGACAGATCTCAGCGTTGGATACTCCTCGAACCCCCTTAGGGGTGATAGCCCAGTCGGACAACAAAACAGCTGCCCCGCCGTAAATATCCCTACCCCCCACCCCCCTTCCTTTGCCTAGATTTTATTGATAGCTAGGTGTACGGCTGCAGATATATATATACATTTTTTTTTTCTTCTTTATTATTATTATTATGGTTTGGGAGTGAAACCCCCTCTTTACCATTTCTTGTGATTTATAGTTCCTGTCTATCTTGGCAATCTACACGGGCTCATTATCAACGGGTGCTTCATGATGGTTGCCCTGGGCGACGCACAATCGTCAGCGCATGCGCTCTGCAAACGGCCATTTTTGCCAGAACTGGATTTCTGTTTTTTCCCCCCTTCTACTTTCACCCCCCACCCCTTCTTTTCTATCTTTGTTTCTTATTACTATTTCATTTAACGCCCTTCTTTAAAGGAAACACGGGGACCGTACGCAAACTGATTAACCATAGGATATCGTGGCTTGGTAAGTAACCAGCATTTGACATGCACTCATAATAGTGGATATGTTATTGTATGCGTTACTAACTCACGAGTAAGTTCGAAATAATATCGCTTTTTTAAATTCCTTTTATTAGCTCACAATCTCCCTATATATATATATCTTGTTCAAATTTTCAATCACTCATAAAATTCTTTTTATTCATCCACTCGAGTTCAAATACAATTTTTTTTGAATTTGCAGTGAATGACACTTGATCTTATTACAGTTTTTTCAAATATTAATTCATTAATTTAATTAATTAATTAATTATAGTTTTTTTTTAGATTTAAGTTGCATATATCTACCTATAGATGGCGCCGGATAAACTTAAAGAAAATGAATGAAAATTATTTATAAAGGACTTTCTGTAATAGAGTGAAAAAAAAGAAGGAATTGACTTAAAATTTTTTTTTTTTTATAGTACTTGTTTCTTTTGTTTCTTAGATATGAATTTATATCTGTTTATGAGGTTGTAGGTTAAAATAACCGATGAGTGGATTTTTTTTCCACTTAGCTACATATCTGTGTTAAACTATTGACTATTGACCACTGCAACTAAATGTAAATTCATGTTAGAGCAAAATTACTTGTGTAAAACAAAAATTATTTAAAATGATTTTGAATAAAAGCTATGTTTACGTAGAAATCTAATTTTAAGAGTAGTTAGTAAAACTTTAATTCTAGAATTTTGAGCCTAAAAGTAGAAAAAAAAATTGTAGAAAAAAAA
The DNA here is from genome assembly GCA_021605075.1 of Caerostris darwini. NCBI lineage: Eukaryota > Metazoa > Arthropoda > Arachnida > Araneae > Araneidae > Caerostris > Caerostris darwini. The sequence continues at coordinate 283,155 of BPLQ01009022.1, read as the reverse complement.
AAAAAAAAAATTCAAGAGGCAAAAAATATTTTGGAGCCGAGAATTTTAATAAGTACTTTTTTTTTAAAGAAGTAATAAAACTAAACCTTTAAATTAGTACTTATTTTATAAGAATAAAATAGTTGTTAGAACATTTTGCATTCTATTTAATATTTTTAAAAAATCATTCTAAAAAGAAAAAAAAAATAAATAAATAAATAAGCTGTATAAATTAGTATTTGGAATTTTATACATGTTTCAGGAAAACATAACTTAAATTACTTTTAATAACACTTTGATGTTTCGTAACATGTTAAAACTAAACTAAATCCAGATAACTATTTAAGACAACAAAAGTTTCGAAAAGGCGTGGAATAAAATATTGCAGTGTCAAATTTCGAAATTAGAGACAGATTTGAATTGCAAAACTGATCGACAAAGTTTTATTCGTTAGTTTAATAAGTTGTAATTGGATTCGAGTAGACCAGAATTATAAAAAACAAACAGAATTATAAAAAACAAACATAACACACGTAATTCGAAAAAAACAGAAGAACATATCTTGGTAACTGCGAATTTCAAAGTAAAAGATCAAAAGGTTTTTAGTTCAGCGATGTGTATAGATTAATATAGTTATTAAAATAAAAAAACATACGAATGATATTAAACAAGTTTTGCTACATAAATTTGAATATTTTGTGGAGCCCAAGCAATTAAAAAATGTTCTACAAAAACTCTCCACACCTTCTGCTCCTGAGAGTTTAGCTTTAAAAATGGTTTGAAGAGTGTTTCACGCAACGCTCAAAAACAAATGGTTACACATTATTGCTTTTCCACCTGCAGATGACTATAATTTATAATCTTACTTTTCATTTAACTTGAAAATCTTACCAAAAGAAAGAATGCGGAGGGGAAGGGAAAAAAAAAAAAAGGTTATTTATATTTAAAGGAAAAAAATCCCTACCCCCACGCTCACATTAGTTCTTACATTAAGTTTTTCATCACTTTTCTAGAAACATTAAAATTTTTTTGGGTTTAATTTCATTTTTTTGCATACCCTCACCCCTACGGCTTATGTGTTGTGAGTGCAACAAAAACACATTCCTACTGATGCTGCTGGTATAGTGCTTCTTTTTTTTTTTTTTTTTTTTTTTTTACCTTCCAAATGCGCAATTAACCATAAATTATTAATTTTTTTTTTTTTTTTTTTTTTTTACCCTTCCTCTTTTACTCCCAACGTAGGGAAAAAAGGGATAAAAAAATCCCCACCTTTAGCTAATGGGTGCTGCGTAGGTATGCACGCTATTATTGCTAATTGTGTACATTTTTTGTGCTTTTTTTTGCTATTTAACTCGATAGATATTTTTTTTTTTTTTTCAGAAAGGTAAAAAAAATGCCTAGTTGCTTTGCACAAGCGTATAGAATATGTCCGAGGAGCATCAACATTAGGGCATAGAGGGGAACAAAACAAAAAATTCAATTGTAGGAGAAATGCTTAGAGAAAAAAAAATCCCACTCTAAGCAAAAGTATGTTAAGCGATATTCTAACAAATGAAGCTAATATGCGCAACGATTTTTTTCTTCAATGATAATAATAATAATGAAAAAAAAATCCCTTTTTTCCCCACCCCTACTGTTGCTCTTTTATTAGTCGTTTGGTGGGGTAAGAGGAGCTGTTTAAATCGATATATTAATCGCAATCGCTACTTCGGGAGCTAAGTGAATTATTAACATGCAGGACTTTTTGAAGTTTATAATCAACTGAGTAATTAACATTGACATTAATGTCCTAATAAATTAAAAGGAAATAACCTGCATTAGGCAGCAACAAAATTGGTTTCAGCCAATGAAGGACCGGGTTGAATCCCAATTATGGGACTATTAATGAAAAAAAAAAGAATACTAAATGAATTGAAGTTATTTTAATGGTTAAAACGCCTTGAACTAAATCTAACTGCAGTCATTGGTCCATGATTTGAAAAAATGTCCATCCTATTTTCAAATGAAAAAGAAATTTTTTTTTTTTTTACTCTAGTTTTTTCTATACTATATTCGAACCAATATATTACTTAAATGTGTTTGCACATTTATTGTTTTTTCAATAAATTACTTTGTTAGCTAAAATTATGCCTTCAAATGTGACTTTCTACTAAGTCACAAATAAATAATTTATATAAAGCAGATAAATTTTTTTTTCAGCAAAAAAATAAATTTTTTTTTTTAATACAAGTGAATGTTTAATGGGATGATTTAATCTTATACCATTAATGTACCTTTTTTGTGATAACCAATTTTCATTTAACTTTTTATCACAAACCAAGTTTTCAAAAAACAGATAAAGTTCTGAATAAATAATCATAGATAAAAAAAATTATCGCATAGCTTCCCATTATTTATTATAAAATATAATTATTGCATTCTTGTGTCGTTAGGTTTATTATTATTATTGTTAATGCCCTTAATAAAATATACTAAATTTAAATTTAATTTTCTAAAACAGAATATCAAAGAAGCTAAAAAAATATATTTAAATTTTTTATTCAAATAAATATTAAAAAAATAAGCCGATGTAATAATTTATTTAGCAGATTTCATTGAAATACAGTACTTAAAAATCAATCAGTTCAATTTTATGTTAAACAGAACTGTTATGAGTTATAAAAGATTGTTTCTTATCAGATTTTTTTTTTTACTAAAAGACTTTTTCATGTATGAAAACCGATAGTAAACACTTTTTTGTCACGTATTCACAGACAGAATTTGTAATTAATTCATTAAAAAATAATATTTTTAGTAATAAAATAGATTTAAAATTATTTTTTATAACTTTTTTATTAGTTTAAAGAAACAAGAATACAGTAAATGCTATAAAAGGTAATTTTTGCACAAATTTTTTAAATGAGGATAGAATTATTTTTGAAAACATTTAAAAGAAATTTGGCATCGTTTTCTTGAGGTTAATGATCCTTAAAACATACTATTTGTTAGTTTGCTTGCAAGTTATAATTTGATTTCATTGAGTATAAAACAGACGGCTACAAGAATAAATTTTTTTTTTTTCCTTTCACTTACCTAAATGTCACTTTAATTTTTCTTATCGAAAGATTGAGGAAAAGTTGAGACTTACCTAGAAGAAAAAAAATAATAAATAAGAAACATGAATTGAAATTTAAATGACAATGAATATAGAAATTTAGTATTAAAAATAAAAATATAAAAAAAATTGCAAATGAATTTTTTTTTTTTTTTTTTTTAAATCAATGAATACATCTGTTCAATATTTAGTTAGGAATAATAAATGCCATTCTTAAAAATAACTCAAATTAAAGACATGCACTTTAGAAGCAAAATAATACTTCCATTTTAAAAATACTAATTTTAATTAAATCAAACAAAATGAAAATTGAAAATGTAACCAATAGATCTCTTCAAATGTAATGAAAAAAGAAAATAAATTAGTATATAAATAAAAAATATTTTTTTATATATATTTATACAAATGCATAAATATATTTTTATTTCATTTCAGACTGTATTTTGAAGTCCTTTTTGGAGTAAGCGAGAATTACCAAATTCAAAACGCAATACTTTAAATATGACGTTATAATGCATCAAATTTGACGGAATTCAAAAAAAATTGCAAAAAGATTGAGCTACAAAGAATTTTTATTTATTTTTTTCTATCCCTAAACGGTTTTTTCATACATAGTCATACAAGAATCGTCGAACCCCATGTATAAATGCGATGCATTAGTCCACTCAATCTTTTCAACGCACAAATGAGTAACTAAACGCGGTCACATGAACATGGAACTATGAAAAAGAAAAGAAAAGAAATGATAATAAAGAAAAAAAAAGGATGCACAGAACATTTTCTTTCACAAAGAAGCAGAAGCATCGCGTACGGCATTCACCCACTCCAAAAGAATCACACCATTAAAATCTCCTCATGAGAACTTCCGCTCCCTTGTAGAGAGAGAGAGAGGATAAGAAAAAAATTATTTTTAAATAAGCATAAATCCCTCTGTGACACCACAAAAAGGGGGCAAAAAAAAGAAGAAAAAAAATCAAGGGTGAGCGACAGAATAAATAAAAACTATCCCCAGCAATGTCGGAGTGGTCGGACACCTAATGGTCGACCTAAAGTGAGATGAGAGCAGACAAAAAAAACAGGAAAAAGAAAAGAATTCGCTACCGCAGGAATAAAAAAAAAACCGGAGAAGAATAAAGATAAAATAGGACTTCTTCTCCTTCTTTGTGAATCCAGGACAATGGCTAAGAGTGGGTACTCACAGGACTTAAAGCGCATCGACGGCTTTTAAGCATAATTTTCCAGCGTATAAATGCAGAGACCACATTTCGATTTTATGCATATGCACTCCAAGTCGCTTTCTTTCAGGTTCACCAGCCCGCGAAATCTACACCACTCCCCTCCCCCTACCTCACATTAGAATGGGACCCTCTCCCCACACACACTGGTGGAGTTCTTTTCTTTACTAATGCCGATATATTTTTTCAATCCCTCCCCCTTTTTATTTATTGGGTTATTTCTTTGAGGTTTGTATGCACAGGTCCTCTTTATTTTACCGGTCCCAGAAAACATCTGCTTTGCTGTAGAGAGAGTAAGTCGTGTTTTAGTGGTTCGAAGTTCCGTGGCAGATGATGTGAATGATTTTGAGAAACGGTTTTGCTTACTTATTTTCTGATCGAGTGAAGTAGTTGTGTCTACAAAAGAATAAGGACGTGTCTTCCAGAGGACAGGCAGAACCTATTACTTATATAGCACATAAGAGTGATTAGGACTGAGGGCCATTGGGAATTCGCACCGGAACACCTCAAGAAATGTGAATGTTTATTGCTTATTTTCGATTCGAAGGAGCTTCGTGAATTCTGTATACATTCATATAAATTTTATAAACCTAATTTAAAAATAACTGAATATAAAATATATAAAGAACTGTAAAGATTGGGGCCCCAGAATGTTATTAAGATGTATCTCCTAAAAATTATTTGCATAGGATGAAAATGAATTTTTAAGCAATTAAATTTCACTAAATTAAATTTCATAGATTATAAAGAGAGTAAACTATGAATTTTGAACTTAAATTATAGTAACATAATAAAAATTCGAGATATATAATTGGTACTTTTCCAATAAGAATGGAAATACGACATTGTAAGCAACATTACGAATCATAACTGTTTGCAAAATTTTATTTATTTTATTTTAAAGAAATAAATAAAATTGCATAAAAAAGTTAAATTTTACATTTCATTAATAATTTTAAGCGTTAGTTTTGAAAAAAAAGTTTTAAATAAAATTTTTTAACATGTTTTTCCAAAATAAGTCTGGAAATAAGCAATAAACCTTCAAATGAGTGACGTTTCGTTTATTTAATAATGTTTTTAAAAAAAATATTATTATACAAATCAAAGTTAAAGTATTATTAAAGACTGAATTTTTTTTAAAGTAGAAATTAAATTTTTTTGGAACGGAAATTCGTAAGATAATATTCATTCATACACAATATAAAATTCTAATTACATTTAGAAAAATAAAAAAAATTGAATTTAAATTCTCACATTTAAGAACTTCTTTTTACTTTTAATTCAAGTGGGTAACAATGTAGCTCTGAAATTATAATAACTCTAAAAAAAAATTAACAATTAAATTAACTGATAGAACTTAATCACGAATGATTTTCATAAAACTCATACTCCAATCTTCAAAAATCCCCACCATTTTTTCCCCCAAAATTCCTTCGTCTCAGCGTTATTCTCGAGCACAGGAATGTGAGTTGGTGGCGCTCAAGAGGTTTTTTACCCGGAACGCGATCATTTCAGCCCATTGCAGTATTTCTTTTGTGGCAGAAGCTGGACCACTGACCTTCATGCTTATTTATTTACCTTTGCACCTTCCTCCAAAGAGGTGTTTCTCCGCAACAAACGGATCTTAAAATTTTCGCATTCGTCCGCGTGTTTGATTTATGGCGGGGAGGCAGCGCGGACCGACCAATCGCAGTGCTTCCAGGCGATCACGTGACCACGCAATTGGCGGGAAATGTCTTCCGTCACGCAAACCACGAGGAGGATTACATTTTTTTTTTCTTCTCTTTTAACTTTTCTTTTCGAAATCAGGGACTATAATGGAATTGCAGAAGAGAGCAATTGATCGTTTTTCGAAGATTACTAGTAAATTGATTAGAAATACAAAAACGAAAGAAAAATGAGTTATACAGTACTGGATTTTAATGCATTGATTTTGCAGCGTAGTTTTGGGGGAGATATTCTTTATGATTTGCAGTAACTGATCTTAAGATTGCTTTATTCTATTAATAGCCATACATAACAAAAATGACTGGTATGAATTAAATAGTGAAAATCGTACCAAATTAATAAATTCCTTTATCATTAAGACATTGCACCTTATTGGGAATAAAAAACAGAACTTAAATTTTTAACAGTTTCAATTTTCTTATCAAATTTAATAATTTGACGAGTTAAAAAATTAATAAAAATAAAAAACTATGTAAAACCATTTTTATAAGAATACATTAAAATGAAGCAACTAATGTATAAAATGAGATGTCAGAAAATAAATTTTTATTACCTTATTATCAAATAACTTCTTAGTAATTTAACCAAAACAAACGTGTATAATTTTAATACCTGCTTATAGGAGTTAGAAAAAGATTTATGAAGATTTTAAATCCTCATTAATTAATTAAAATGTTTATTTTTTATATTAACTAATAATAATTCTCAATTCGGTTTCTACTAATTTTTAAGAAAGCCCTTTTTTTTTTCTTTTTAAGGAAAGACTTCATGTAAAAAACAATGTATAAAAAACTTCAATTTCAAATCATCGTTTACAATCATAGCGTCCTTCTTAAACAAACACAAATATTTTATTCAAAGATTAAAATGAACATTTATGTTAAATAATGGCATTTCAAAAACAACATTCGCTGGCATATTAAAAAATAAACTAAAAGAAAATCATTTGAATTGTGTGGCGTCAATAAGTTATTTTTATTTACAGACGCACATATCTACATAGATACATACACATCTTTAAATTAAATGTTGGTTTCCAACAAAAAAAGAAAATTAAAATTAGAATCAGAAAATAAAAAACGTAAAAAAATTTATAAAAAAACTCGAGGGTTTTTTGTTCGGTTCCTGATTTATTTGTCTTTTTTTGTCTCGAATTCCTTTGCAGATTGATACGAACGCTTAAAAACCGTCACTTCGTAGTCATAGGAATTCCAGCGATCAATCGTAATTCTTTAAAAGAACAACAGAAAATAAGAAAAGAGGGAAAAAAATTCTACCGGAAGGGAAAGAATAGGGAAAAAGGTTAGCCGTTAAGAAAAAATAAAGCGAATCAACATTTATTTCCTTCGTTGTTATTGGAGAGCTCGATTTCTCCGATTTTTGTAAGATTTTTTTTTTTCTCCACCTTCCAATTTCTTTTCTATTCCTTGAATTTTTTTTTTTCTACACCAAAGAGTTCTTTATTTTCGGACTTTTCCAATTACAGAAAATAGAATAATTTGATAATTAGTAGAACAGCAGGGAGCAAACGATAATTAGTGGGCATTAATTTAAAGACAAGAAATCGTCAAAATGCTTCTGTGTGAAGGGAAAAAGGGAAAAAAGTTGGGGGAATAGTTCCCCTCCTACCTCAAATGCATTATTCACAATGTGTGAGTGAAATGGTTAAAAACAACTATTAGGAGAGCTTTTAAAATTAAGAAGAAGAAAAAACACAGAAAAGAAATAATCGAAAAAAAAAATGTTGATTACATAAGCTAAATATTATACAAAATGATAAATTAGAAGAAATACAAATTAATTGATCTATTAATTTTCTTGGTATGAAGTTTTAATTAGACTTCTTAAAAATGAATTGCTATCATATTATTTTTTCTTGTTTTTATTCAATATTCTGACTTATTATAATATTTAATAATTTTTGGCATTTTCAAAACATTTTATTAAAAAACAACACAGTCAACTTTTACACTTAGATTTATTCGACATAAAACAAGAGTGTGTGTTAAATTTATGCAAATTGATGTGTAATATTTTCACCTAAAAGTATTTGTAATTTATCGTCAATATAATAGATTTTAAACTAATTTTTTTTCATTAATTTAAAAAAATATAACATTATTTTATTAAGAATCTAAACTATTTATATACAGAAATTTAAATGAAATTTTACTGATAAACACTACAGTATTTACTCGAGTAGTTTTACAAATCAAAAAATATTTTTCACAAATTTTAATTTTCAGAAAAAAAAAAAAAAAAAAACATGAATGATAAAACATTTTATATACAAATTTTATATGTGGTAAATTATTAGTTTTGATCAAAACAAGACAAAAAAGTAAAAATTTATTCAGTTTGATGATATAAAAATAAGAGAGAATGAAAAGAAAAGATTCTTATTGTCTTCCAAATTATACTTTCGATTAAAAAAGGATTACATCTAGTTTATCAAATTTGATCAGTTTACATTGATTATCAAATATGAAAATCATTGATCATTAATTTTAATAACAATAGAGTCCTGAAACCAGTTCTCATACTTTATATACCGAGTCAATTTGACATTCAATATATACATATCTACATAATTTGTGAATAAAAAACGAATATTTCATAAATATATCTAACTAATCATCGCTATTTTGCAATCTTCTCTTAAAGTTTGCTCATTTATTTTATTTAGTACCTATTCTTATTTCCATTTTAAAATAATAAAATTGCATACTATTTTGTGCATTGTGAAAATTTAGGATTTGCTGCTCTAGTTTATAGCTTTCCAGCTTATAGTGTAGTAGGGTTGAAAAACCCGTTTTACAATCATAGCTTCAAAACGCGCTCATCGAAAACTATAAAATTCTTCACAGCTTCTTCAATAATTTTTTGATTTTTAAAGATTTGAATTTAAATTTAACATTTCATTTAAGTAGTAATTTTTTTAAATTCTATTTCTAAACATTTAATTAAAAAAATTATTAATTATGATCTTTAATAATAGAACAGCTTAATAGCAATTTAAAATGAAAATTATCTTAAATATAATTTTTTACAATACAATACAAACGAAGAATTCCAGCATATTTTTTTTCTTTCGTGTAAAATTTCATTGATTTAGAACAATCAAATAATAATAATGACAATACATATTCCCTGTGGACAAAATAATATATTTTAGGGGATTAAAAACTTTTTGAAAGCAAAGTGCAGATTTCATAGTTACAAGGATCTAAAAGTAACTAATTGTTAACAGAGAAAAATTTACTATCCTTTATTAAAATGTTGCACAGTCTATAATAAAAAATCTCTCCAATATTATTATTATTCTCATTATAGTCCCAAGATTCATTCATGTTTTCACTTTGCTAACTCACAAATTCCTCCAGCTTTTATGATTCAGCAAGATGGTGATCCAATATATTTTTCTGAAGATGTACCAAACTGTAAAATGAGCTTTTTTCTAGCAGAACGTAAAAATGAGTTTTCTCCTGTATGAACAAACAATTTGAAACAGTATCACTGCAGCAAAGTCTGAAATTTTATGAGATTTTAAATAAGAATTCAATAACCATTTAGGCAACTATCGACTTACAAATGATGCATTTTGTGCATAGGTTTCACAAGCTGCATTAGCTTTCACAAAAGAAGTTGATGAGTTGATTAAGCAAATCATCATGAACAGTTATTTTTCTCGTTACTTCTGGATGCAGTTAGTTCAGACACTTTGTACATGTAATTGTCTTTCCACTATTCAGCATAAATAAATCCCAGAAGGAAAAAAAAAAACATCATTTCAACATCACCATTTTATACTTTCTTTTTTTTTTTTTTTCACGCTTGATCATTTTCTTCACCACCATAATTCAATAATTCCGAACCAGTCGAAAAACTTAGCATCTTCTCCAAGTCCATCACGAGCGACGGTACACTGGTCCATATTCCGCAGAACATGTAGAGCTCCAGATAAAAACGGGCCATGATTTAAAACGAGATAAAGATGAAAACCTCCACTGCCAAACTTTAAAGTTTAAAGATTTAGTGCTTCGGGTGTGGGAGGGGGGTGCGGAGAAGAGAAAAAAAAAAAAGGGAAATAAGAAGAAAGAGAAAGATCGAGCTGTAAAAATCCGGTTTATCCCGATTCAGGAGCTATAAAAGAAAACCGATAGTAGGTCCTCTTCAACGTATACACACGCCATTTACTTCAAAACTATGTATTGCTCGACAAGAGGAGGGGGGGGGATAAAATCTAGCCTTTGGCTTGGAGATGACAGCTGATCAATCTCCACGGAAAATGAGATCGTAGGTTGCCATATTTGGCGGAAAGATTTCAGATTGGCACTGTTTTCATCTCCAACAATACAGTGGTCAAACATCATTAAAAAGAGCATTATGTTACAGTTAAGGGGATCTGTAAAATTATGGATGTAATGCATGTTACTTTCAAGGCATAAAAATAAATTTTTTGGGGTGTTTTTTTTTTTTTTTTTTCAAAATATTCAATTTAAGACAGTTATGAAAGTCTAAAATCGTTCAAGTCACTTTCATTTGCTTTATTTTAAATATTTAATCCTAATTACTATTGAAACTTTCTTTCACATAGTATTGATAGCAAGTATAAAGATGTAAGACAGGGATTTTTTGTATTAGTTTACTAACAGAAGGTTACAATTTGTTATGCAACATATATATATATATATATATATATATATTTTACAGAAAAAATGATATTTTCCTTTTTCCAAAAAATAAAAACTATGCTTTCTTTCATATTATAAAAAATAATTTATAAATTAACACAGTCATTCTTCTACTTGAAATAGCGATTCTTCATTTTCCTTGTTTTTAGCTTTAATATGAAACCATATTTCATTCTTCCTATTCAAGAAAACTGCTACTCGTTAATTGTTATATTTTATTACACAAGTTTTCTGCACACTTTTAATAAAAGCAAGCACATAATTTATAATGTTAAATATTGTTACCAATGAAGAATCTAAATATTTTGGATAAACTTTAAAAAACAAATATTTCAGGAAAACTAATTCTCAGAAATATTTCATTTTTAACATAATCTGCTACTTTAAAATAAAATTACAATTCATCTAACACTCAAAGTAAATTAATTTAAGAAATAAATAAAATTAATGGCTAGTTAAATTGCTAAATTTATCAGCATTGCACTGCTGAATATTATAAATTGGTATTATTTAGTTATAATTTAAAAAAAAAATAGCAATTTCATTTCTTTCTAACCAAGACATCAATTGAGCTTCCATTATATATAGATATATATATATACAAATAATTAACTCCGTTATTATACAAAGAAATGTAAAATTAATAATAAAATTTGATCACAAGTGCAGTTCACTCCAAGGTCTAAGATTTTCACAGTTCTCGAGTCTGCGACAAATCTAAACACCTAGTCTGCGACAGACCTACATTGTCACACGACGTGATTTACAAAACTACAAGGAGTTCACTTTGGAAACAGGCGGAAACTATGGTCTATTCAGTCACTTCAGAGGGGAAAAAACCCACTTATGGTCGATTAGTCGCAGAACTCGAACTCTCTCTCTTTTTCACCAAAAACCTAATTTTAAAACTTCAGGGGGGTCAGCTTTCCTCACTTCTTATTGGAGTAGACATTTCTCGGCTTGTGGCTTGGTATCCAATCACGATGGAACAACTCCTGATATTGTTTCAAATTCAGTCTGATCATGATCAGTTGTAGTTGTTTCGACCTGTGAAGATCGCACAGACATTCGCTAATTTCCTCAGTCTCATTCAACATGATACCAAATAACTGCAATCAGATTTGAGTGACAGTGGTTGTTCTCATTAGTACAAAACACTAACTGTATGTAATATAACTACCCACAATACTGCTTGTCTGCTATCAAATTTGAGTTATATACTTGCCAAATAACATACATTCCTCTCTCCTGGGAATGAAATGCCAAAACTCTTCCCGTGAGCAAAAAATGCTACAGTATTAAATACAAAATCTATAGATCCCCATATGAATAAATTATCCCTTTTCTATGAATGAATTCTATATTTCTTTAATAATTAATAACTGAAATTAATTTAGAAGATATATTGATGTAATAGATTGCAGTAGTTCATTAAATAACGTGAATTTATACACATCCTGAATTTATTTTTATAATTCATATTAATATTTTTTTTAAATATATACATTTATATCAACAATGGCAACAATAACATCATTGCAATTATGATTTATTTTTGAAGTTAACGTTTTGATTATCTCTTTCAAAATGCTTGTATTATTTCATTTGGATAGTTAAGGAAAAAAATATTTTTAATATGCAAAATAATAAATTTTAATACTCCTTATTATTTTTTTTTTTCCAAAATATACATGAATTTAAATAATTTACGAAAAAAAAATTAAATGTAAATTTATTCTTCGCAATATATTAAGTGTATAATTAAATAATATTATCAATTTAATGCTACAAAAATATAATTAACAAAAAAGTAATTCATACAATTAATTTTTTTTTATTTAATTTTGTTTTGCTCCAATATACTTTGCAACAGTTAAGACCAAAAATAATAATAATAAGTCAATTGAGGAAAAAAAGTAACTTAAATCGAAACGCATAAACTTTTTTTTTTTTTTTTTTTTTTAATTATTAAAGTGTATAAAAAGGAAATGTTATGCTGACAAAAAGACTTTTAAAGTTTATGTCAGCTAGCCTAGCTCAAATACTCCACTATTTCATGAAATTAGCTGATGTAAACTTTTTCTTCTTCAAATTTCAAGTAAACCTTTTAATATTTCCTAAAAATATTTCATTCTACAGTATTTTTCTTAAGTATTTGTTGTGATTTATCATTATAAATTTCGGGCATTTTCTCTTTTATACAGCACAGGTTTATATTCATTGTAACAGCCTTTTCTACCAGTCATGTTTAATATTAATGTACGTCTGTCTTTTTATACAAAGAATCTTTCGTAGAAAACGAAAGCTTTTATTTTTGTAAGTCTGCTGTCAATAGTCTTGTTTCTAATTGATTTAATGTGACATTTGACATCTTACCATTTAAGGACAATAACCTTTACCATGAAAACCTCCGGTCAAGTTTTTTGAATGAATTATTAAAAGAATTAAAAAAAAATTTAATTTTTCCTAACTGAATTTCGATAGCAAGGCTATTCAAACCAGTTACTTAAATTCAACCAGCTATTTTAATTTTATCATTAAAATGTGGGCAAATTCAACCACATTTTTCACAGTTGAAAAGGAAAAAAAATTGTACTGAAATAGCTCATATTCAGCCTCATATACAAAAAGAAACCAACGAAATATATACACAGCCAACCAACTTGAAATAGCAAAGTTTGGAAGAAACTACAACTTGTCAATCGATCCTGTCTAAGGGAAGATAAATAATATATTTATTATCTTTATTACGTTTATTAATAGGTAGAATATAGCATAGAAATTATTACAATAACATACAATAACCTTCTATCAGGTAAAAAAATTAACTTTATTAATAGGTTTTGTGTATTACAATTGACTATTTCGCCTTAAACCTCACGTGTAATTCTTCTTCATAGCTTTATCTGTTCTTGTCTGAGTATCATAATGATTTATCGACATTACCCCGATGAAATCGTCCTTTGCAAACAAATTGCCAGAATATCCATCCGTGAAGAAACAGTAAAAAAATCCATCCGTGAGTACAGATAGTGCAATTATGCTAACATTCTGTAGTTTAAATTGCAGGCAAATACGTTGTAAAGAACAATTCAGGGTAAACAATATCAAAATAAAATGCTCTCAAGTATCTTACTTTACATAGATAGTTTAGATTTTGTGTTCTTAACCAGTACGTTAAGGCACTTGTTCGACCAGAAAATCGATGCACCTGCGAAGTTAACGAATTCAAATTCAAAGAAGGATTTGAAAAAAAGGTTGCAAAGATATATTCTAACAACAAAGTATAGACCAAAAATACTCTTACAAGACGTAATTTAAAGATTTGAAAAGCAGCGTGAGAGAAAGATTCAAAAATAAATGCTTCGATAAAATTCAAAAATTTTGCTACTCTCATAATTCAAAGATCAAGATAACAAGATTTCGTAACTACTTAATAATGCTAAGAAAATTCAGGCGATAAGAAACTGCATTTTCTTTAAATGATAATTTGCCTTCTCTTTTGGCGATTGGATTTCGCGAGGTTTCTTCTTCCTGGGCAACCCTTTAGGGGGTGGCCGCCAGAAAAAGGGTGTAGTGATGAAGAGAGTCCCGATATCTATCAAAAGAAAAGCCGGGGGTTGATCGGTAACGGCCACCGAGGGACAAAATCTCTGTGCTCTCCCTAATGCTTCCATTTCCGCCTCTTTATTGTCGGTCCGGCTCACGGGACAGGACAAACAGGGATTAAGTAGGGAAAAAGTAAGAATGGTTTTTCCCTAACAAAGGATAATTCCAACAACTGGAATAACACGCATATAAGTAAGGGTGTTTAATAGTGTTCAAATAAAAAAGAGTAATATGGTTTGAGGAATATAGAAGACGAAATCATGATCATTTAACTAAATTGATGAATTGATTTGATATTTAAATTAGTTTTTATTAATTTAACAGATTGAATTTTATGAACATCTATAATGGTTTAAATTTTTTCCATACAAATTTTTATTAAATTTAATATAAGAAGGGGAAAAAAAAAAAAAAAATCTTAAAGTCATTTCCTACTTTTTTTCACTATTGCAGAAAGTCTTTTATAAATAATTTTCATTCATTTTTTTTTAATTTATCTGGTGCCATCTATGGGTAGATAGATGCAACTTAAAGCTAAAAAAAAAACTAAAATTAATTAACTAAATTTTATTACTGAATTAATATCTGAAAAAACTGTATGCACATCCAGTGTAATCTTCTACAAGTTAAAAAAAAATGTATTTGAACTTGAGTGTATGAATAAAAAGTATTTCATGAACGATTGAAAATTTGAACAAGATATATAGGGAGAGTGTGAGCTAATAGAAAGAATTGAAAAAAAATGGCGATATGGTTTGAGGATTACAGAAGACGAGATTATGATCATTTAATTACATTGATGGATTGATTTGATATTTAAATTAGTTTTCATTAATTTAACAGATTAAATTTTATGAACATCTATAACGGTTTAAAATTTTTCCATACAAATTTTTAAAAAAAATTTAATATAAGAAAAAAATAGAAAAGATTAATTTTAAAAATAGATTTCATTATTAGAAAAATTTTCATTAAAAACTATATCTATATGAAAAACAAAAAAAAAACAAAAAAATATCTACTTCCTATATATACAAAATGGAATATAAATGTTGCTAATAACATCATGCTAAATAATTGCAAATTGGGCGTGAAGTATTTTGTTTTCAGACTATATTTATATTTGAACATAAAATACCAAGTAATAACTTTATGCCATTCAACATATGACATTATGTCAGCTTTTCTGTTTCCGTTATTATTATTGGGATATTTTTTTTATATGCAGGTGAATTTAAAAATCATTATAAGCCTAAATAGGATAATTTAACATTAAGAGTGAAAATGTACAACATGAACAGTTGCAGTACGGAAGAATATTTGACCCCTTTCACTTCTGAATATACTCAGGGAAAAGGGAAAAAGCATAGAGTTCTTTGGGGAAAAATAGAGGAGAAAATCCCACAAGAAGTCATTTGATTTGTTCCGATGCAGGACACGTATCCTTTCGGAATGGAATGTGTGTGGGAGGGGGAGGACACAGTTTTGATATGACAGATCACGCGTGATGGATAGTCCACGGGATAGCTCACAAAAGACGCGGAAATGGACATGAAGGGCTGATTCTAATCTAATGGTGCAACCCTTTCATTCTGCACAAATGCGAAAAGGGAAAGAATTTGCTCATAAGTAGCAGAGGAGATGTCTCCAAAGAGGAGCAGTAGCATTTTTTTGATGAAGGATATGTAGGGTTGTTTCATGGGAAGAGGACATGTAGGGCAGCAAATGGAATGCAAATAGTAAGGTGCTACAGAATATAACAGAGAAGTTACGGTATGAATTGAAAGTTTGTCTATTTAATTAAAAAAATAAGTACATAGAAAAGAAAAAAAAATAGAGGTAGTTTGTTGTTAAAAAAATTAAATTAAATTATAGGTGTTTTTTTTTTTTTTTTAAAGAGAACATTACTTCAACAAAAAAAGAATTACTGCCTAAATATTTTTTTGATTTCCTAGCGTAGAACCATCTACAAGTGAGAGAGAAATAATATGGTATTATTTCAGTAATCATTTATTACAACCTGTAATCATTACATTTAAATTATGCCTCAAACATAATAAATTGCAAGGTATCACTTTTATAATCATTGCTATAATGCAGCCTTTCATGACTTTTTGACTTTGTAACCCAGAACTATCGTTAAGTAATATTTAAATCAATCGTTATTTTTTTTTTGTAAAGATGATTAATATTACTTTTTGTAACCTTTTTTTTAAATTTATATTTAGTATCAAGCAAAATTGTCACCTCCTGTTTCTAAATAAAGAAGTTGATGTTCCAGGTTACTTCTATAAAATTTGATTCTTAATTGTGAAAAATAAACAGATATAGTTAGTTCAGCAATATTCTTTCGAAGGAAACTAGTTCAAAAAACAAAAATGCCTTGTCTACTTAATTTAAAATCATCGTCTTTTTAAAATTTAGATTTTTTATACTGTTTCGGTATAAACACTAATTTCAATAAACTTCGTTATTAACCTGTATTATTAGCAGTTATTATTTTTAACTCTATTGAAATACGATCGATTCCTAATCCATCTTATAAGAATATGCTTGCAATATCTTTGATTTCCCAATTTCACACCCAAGATTGCATGGATTTATATTACAAAAATTCACTCAACTAAGGCAACAAAGTTTAAACAATTATAGTGTATGTATATCGATGCACATTATATTTCAAATACTTTTTTAAAAAAAAATTTAGATCTGTAATCAGAACACTAAGTATACACTAAGTACTCAATTATTAAATCTCAAATTGAACATTGATCACATGATAGTTATTGTATGACAATACTTTAATGCACATTTAAAATATGCTATTGAAATGTTCAAAAATTTAGCTTTTAAAATCAACATCAAAATGCTAGTTTATTAAATATCAAGTAGCTAGTTAAATCAAATTTATAGTTAACTAGTTTCAATAAAACTGAAAAAAAAAACTAGTTTCAATAAACTCAATAAAACTGAATAACTAAAGCAAACAAGAGAAGTACTACAACTACAATTCAAACAACTATTGAAAATACAAATAAAAGCCTATTTTAAGTTTTCCATATTATTTATAATTTATTTTTTATTTTGTCTATTACTATTATTATTTTAACTCTTTACAATAGTAGTCCCAACTTTATGATTTTTTTTTTTTTTTTTTCGTTAAAACTTCAGACTAAAACTGAATACGTAAATTTCAACAACCTCTAAAGCATGTTTGTTAAAATGTGTCGTATATCGAATCATTTTATTAGTTTTGATGAAAAATTATCTCCTTAAAAGTTTTCAGACGAACAAAAGTAGGCACAAACAAAGATTCAAAAATTTCCGCGCGGACAAACTTTCGCATTTGTATAACTTTTAAAAATGTCATTAAATGAATAATGTACAAAAGAAATCATCATTTTATCAAAAAGAAAAGAATGAGTAATAAAAAAAAATTACTAGTGATTCGTCATTGAATTTAAAGACTTACAAACAAACTGCAATCATTTATACAAAAGGATAAAAATAAAATTAAAAAAAAAAAGTTTATACGAACTTATCATTCTAGTCTTTTAAAAAACCACTCATAAAAATTTGCTTTACAATACGAATGATTTGTGGAATACTAAGAAAATAATAAAAATGTATATATATATATATATACATGCACTAAAAGTAGGGTCTTTAACTGCACTACGCATTAATTCCACAATTCCATCTCAGCATATTCAAATTTCGTAATGAATAGCTCTTCACCGCTCTTCAAAGAGAATTTTTTTTAATATCGTTTCTACTTTAGAACAACGGCGTAAACAAAGAAAAATGGCGGAAGAAAAAAATGTTATGGAGCAAACGGTTCTTCAATAGTTCATCCTGATTAAATGACAGGAGTTTATAAATAACAACTACAGCAAAGGAGAATACATGAAAGAAAAAGACGTTTGAGGATGGGGAAGAAGAGAAGAGGGGGGAAAAGATTGCAAGTTTGGGGGGGAAAAAGATTGCAAGTTTGGGGGAAAAAAAAGAAAGAAAGAACAAGAAAAAAAAAAGGAGTGAGGAATATTTTGAAAAGAAAATAAGGGGTAGATATCTGAGACAACATTGTGATGGACTTTATTTTTTCAAATTTTTTTTTTAAGTCTTTAGTTTTTAAGTTTTGACGGAAACAATTGGTTTAAAAGATGTTATGTCTGACGAAAATATTTTACATCTAAACTCTAAAAACGTAGTAAATTTTTATTCTTTTTAATTAAATACAAAAGTAAGATCCACATTTAAGTTTTAAATGTTCTGTTATGAAAATATTTATGTATTGGATAAATAAAATTAAAATGAGCAATCTTTGTATCTAAGTGTATTAATGTAAAGTTGCGATGAATACTTTGTATGTGCATCCCAAAATACTTTTCTTCCGCAATGATTAATGATAGGTTTTGAACTTTATATAGTAGATAGTGTAACAATAACATTTTGATATCATCTTGATCGCAGTTTCTTAACCAAGGATTAAAAAAAGTTGGAAACATGAAAATCACTACTTACTTATAATTAACACTATCATTAATCATTTAAATATGTGCAATAAATGATGATATAAATTAGTTGTATCAAAGATTTTGAATAGAAAAAAAACCCGATAGTTTTCTATCGCACAGCAATTTTCATTCCAGATAAACAATTATAACAGACGCATTAGCAAGTGTTTACTAAAACTGTTTGAAACATCGTGTATCTACTTTTTTTTAAAGCTATAAACCTCCTTTATTCTTTAATAAAATATTTGTTTTTATTTTATTTTATTTATTTAAAAATATTACTCTACGAAAGGTGTTCGTGGCCTTAATTTTACTGGTAAAGCAGGTTCATACTATAAAAAAAAGGCTTAGAACATCTAATCTATATTAATTTTCAGACTTTACTGATTTAAACCTTTAATTAGGAAAATAATAACAATTGAATTTCTTGATAAATCCTATGAATCATTATCAATGCACAAGGGTTTATCAAGAATAATGTTTATCCATAATGACCTCCATAAAAAAAATTAAATTACCCATCAAATTTTTCACATCCAATAAATTTAACATTATTCCACTTACTAAAACTTAAGTATTCGTTCAAAACAGTGGAAAATACTTTATTATGTATACTATAACTTAAATTACCCTCGTAAAATATCCATCTAACTACTTTTTTCAGTACACATAGGTTATTTTTTTCTACTTCAGTTCATTACAATACATATATTTTTTGAAACTTACAACTCTTAGTTTATCGATTAACACCTATTTTTTAAATATTTTTTTTCAAATCACATCACAGTGACTTCTGATTCTAATCCATTCATACTTGTCCATCCTTTCAAGTGAGTTCTGAGCACAAGGACTCGAGCATCAGCGTTCAAACTTCGATGATGGAATGGACAAAAATCCATTTTCATCTACAAAGAAATTGTGCTTTCATAGCAAATATTTCAAAGTGATCACCACCCTTAACTTTGATTGCATCTATTCATAACTGACAATCTTATTTACATACATAGGGAGAAAAAAATCTGACGAGTACCTCCACGATTTACAACACTGCCAAAGTTGTCAATACTAATTTTAAAAAAATACTGCAATAATATGAGCCATTACAGATATTTTTTTTAGAAAAAAGGATCAGTTTTGAAACAAAGCTTTAACTTAAAAATTAAAATAAATATTGTATCTTATAATTAGTTATCACAATTATTCATCAAAGCATTAAAGGCAGTTATGAAAAATTCTCCACTATGTTAAATAGTGCCTATTTAGACTTCGCAGAATGAAATAAAGTAATATAGTTTTAATTTAATGTTAGTAATACAATGTTATAAGATTTAACGTTATTTTTCACAATGTCTCATGTAATAAGAAGAATGTAATAAAATATGCTGATAAAAAAAAGATCAACTGAATTAAAATGAAACAAAATTAATGGAATATTTTACTGAACAAAGAATTAACAAAAAAATTCCATGTTTGATGTTCATAACATTTTCAAAATTTGAAAGTAAAATTTAAGATGACACTATTTAAATACTTAAAACTGCATAAAAGAAAAAACATTATGTTACAAAATATTGTTGCTATTACTTAGAAACATCTGAGAAAAGCAATGAATAATTATTAAAAAAAATATGTGTGATTAAATGTTTATGAATCATTTTATAAATAAAATATTTTTAAATGTTTCGCAAAAAATTCTAATCAATTTGTTTTAAAATTCTATTTGGTAAAAAAAAAAAATAATAATAAATAAATAAAGCTTCTTATAACCAACATTAGCTTTTTATATAAATTTATATTTTAGCAAATGCCAGTACAACAAAAACATGCTGACAAATTCTGGGTAAAAAAAATAGAATAAGATAGTTCTAAAAAAGTTAGAATAGAATTCTGGATAGCAAGAAAGTTCTAAAGAATTTTTATTAGGTGTTAGTTCTACTGATATCTTAATAAGCCTAAATAAGACATTGTTTGAATTCTTTTCAAAAGCAAGAACGTCTTAGAATACTTAAAGGTATAATAAAATTCCCAACACAGTTACCTTCTGGAATTTTAAGTAAGTTAACAAAAATTTGCTACTATGGGAAAAAGAGACGACGACTAAAAATTGCTTTTACTCAGAGAAAATGCGGAATCGAACAATTTTTTCCCTCGAAAAAAGAGACAGAATTGCTTAAATTTAAGTCAACAATGATTTATCAGTGCTCTAACAAATAGCAAAGGTATGAACGGATGAGAATATAACGATTTGGGTTCGATAATTCTTTTTGTATCATAACTCTTACAATCGCTTCTATACTTTAATGCAGTTCAGAGAGAAATATGCAACACTATTTTCTACTATAATAATTGACACTCGACAATTTACCGTTAATGCCTATTTTATTCCAAAATGTCACCCAATTTTAAGACGAGATCGAGACGCTAATATAAGAGATGATTCTTTGAACAATTTTAGTGTAATAAATCGGGAAAAAGAAGAAGTATGCAAGAACGGAAAGACTGGATTATTACAAAAGACTTAAAAAGAATGAGAAATAAAATATATTTATAGAAGAAGAAAAAAAAAAGTTGCCATCTCATAAATCCCTAGTTATGAATATGTTTCCTTATCTTCTACTACTCAAATATTTTATTCACGTTTGGAAACAAACTGAAAGGACCAATGAAAAGGAGGTAAGTAACTGAAATGGGAGAGGGGGGAGTGAAAAAAATTTTAAATAAAAGCGAAGCTTGGAGAAGCAGTAACGAGTACAGTTTGCAATATAATGAGCTGGAAAACCTGTGCGATATCTCCAGTAAATCGGGAGACTTTTGTTTCTGATTATTTTGTTTCTTCTTCTTCTTCTTTGGGATACTTTTCTAACATTAAAATATTTCCGATTGAGATATAGCACTTACAGGGGAGCAGCCAGCGAAATTTGACGAAGACAGCTTTATAGCTAATGGCCTATTGTTATTTTTAACAGAGCGAAATGGTAGTTCCACTTTTATTTATTTATTTGTTTACTTTTTTTCCCTCTTCTTTTCTCGTTTGACGTGCTTTTACTCCACGAATAGAACTGAGATGAAACATTTAGTAATTGTGTCCTACGTTCTACATTGCGAACACAGATCCTACACCGATTATTACATACATGTTTTCTTTCTTTCTTTTCTTTCTTCTTGTTGTTTTCCAGTCTTATAACAGAACGCAACAGTTTTCATATTTTGCGATTTTTGTTCGCTGAGTACTTTTACCGAAGACTACGCAGCACTGCCTCCGCTTTTGCACTTTGATGAGACTTATAATGATTCAGTGATTCAGAGATTACCGAACTAAAGAAACTTGAATCCCATTTTTAAATAGGCCCGCCGCGTATAGGAAAAGGGTTGCTGCTACAGCGCAAACATTCTTCTCTGGTATCTTCTCCAAGCACACAAGGCACGTACCGGTTGTCGTTGCAATAAAAATGCCTCCTAATCGTCAGCAGGGAGCAAAAGGACAACCCCGCAAAAACAGTTGTTGGCATTCTCAATAATTGGTAAGCTGATATTCCAGACGATATTTCGATGGCAAACGGTAAGATGAAACAATGCGGGGAGGTTTGGATGATTTTTTCTCTCTTTTTGTTTTAGCGGTGTTTATCGAAAGAGTATCGTTTTCTCTTGCACAAAGAAAGTAATTAGAAAATGCAGTTCTTCGGAAAAGCACAAACGGAAGCAAGATGGAAGCTTGAAAAAATAAAATGGTTGCACACACAATAAAGTGGAAGCAAATGGTACTTAGAAAGGTATAATTGAAACAAACGGGGTTGAAAATTAGTTTCTACCAATGAATTATTTATTGCAAAAAAATAAAGTGGTTGCTTCGGTATCAGTTCTAGAAAAAGCGTACGACAGTATGAATAAAAAAGGAAACATAAACTAAAGGGAAAAATACAAAACCGGAAAATAGGAAATATGCAAATCTACACCGGAAAATAGGACAACAAATAACAGATTAAAAAAATATTCCGCGTTATTCCCCAGTTATAACTGATTGTGACATAAAACTGTTTTTGTTTTGTTTCTATAATTTTTACTATATTATTTTGTAAAATATTTGAATTGATTATTTAAAATGTTCTTTATTTCTCACACACACAAAGATACAGAAAAAAAAATGCAATGCTGATACCAAATGTCCATACATGATCTAATTTTTTATTTATTTCACTATATGAAAGTTTTGGTTCCGAATGCTTTAAACATTTAACACTTATGTCCCGCAATTAATGGTGTTCATATTTCACTTTTATTGTTCACACTGTTATTATTTTTAATAATAATCACCAAAATTTGTTGAGCAATGCTACTATAAAAGATTTTTAAAAAATTAGTAATTATAGAACTGATTGCAAATCTAAAGTCATAAAATTTAAGACATATATATATATATATATATTTTGAACTATAAACTGTATTTTTCGACATCGATTTGAGTTAATAAAGTTTAATTAATGCTTTTAAGCTACAATATTTCAATATCTCATTGATTTCCTTCTTGATATATATATATAAATCATCACCATCAATAGCACGACAGCCCAGAGTGGGCCACAGCTTTATTTTGAAGAGATTTCCATGCATTCCTCTGGGTGATAAGGGTCCTCCAATTCTTAACCCCTAGCAAAATCCTTCACAACTGCGTACGCAACTTGGATCGTCCTCTTCCTCTTTGTCCCTGTGGCTTTGCCAAAACGAGCCTTTTTACAGGATTTAAATTATTAATTCTAAATAGATGAGCAGCCCAGTTTAATTCATTGATCTTAATAAATTTTATAGTATCTGGCTCTTTATAGCATTCATATATTTTTGCGTTGTACCGTCTCCTCCAACAATCACTTTCCTTAACACCACCAAGATTAGCCTTAAAATCTTCAGCTCAAATATACCCAAATGGACCTCCTCAGTTCTTACCAAAGTCCAAGTTTGAGTGGAGAGCTATAGACACAAAATAGGTCTAATAAGGGTTTTATATAACAAGAATTTAGTTTTTCTGCTTATAAACTGTGACTTAAATATATATATATATAACATCTAGCAAACGGAATAGAAAAAATTAATTAATTAATTAAATTAATCTTTCCAATTTTATAAATGATGCTGTTTCTTTCAACCAGTCAACCAGCGGTTTTAAATAAATTATACAAAAATTCTTTTAAATTTGTTTAAATGAAATTAATTATTATTTTTGTTCACAATATTTTTTAACAACTTCCGACACATTGTGTTTCGTAACTTAGAACTTTTAGTAAGTAGTAACTACAAGAAAAAAAATTCTACAATTTGGTCTGTTTCTTTCCAAGAGTCTCGCGCACAGCCGCACTAATTTACTTATTGGACAAGCCAGATAAAGTTTGGGATTCTAATAACACCCACTTTTTTTTTCATGCAACCTTTCCGAAAAATACAATGGCTTTAACTAATTGTTTGCCTAAGCCTAAGCTGCTGTCAGACATCTTTTTTTTTTCGGCACGGTTTAAAAGAGTTGCTTTTTATTAACGACCGCATTGTTAAGTGCTTAATTTGTCGTTGGAAGTTCTTGACGCAAAGCAAGATTTACGCGCCCAAAGTGAAACCTAATTAGCCCGTTCTGTGCAGTTTATTTGTAACGAAGTGATCGAGAGGAGACAGTGACTTTGTTAAAATCGAAAGCAGGAGAGGGGGTAGGGTGCAGGGCGGACACAGACACAGTTAGAGAAAACCAAAAACCGAAGTAAGGATTCCAAGTCGGCTTCTTTCAAAAGAAGTGATCTGGAATTTTTGTTGTTGCCTGGAAAGAATGCCGCTGCTGCTGCTGCAGTGACTGCTGATTGATCAGTGAAGAATCACACAGCAGGGAAAGAAGAGTCCAAGGTTGCTGACAAGAAGGCACTGTGGCGCGAAGAAGGGTTGGTGCTTTGGATTCTGTTTCTTCTTTCCGATATAGACTAAAAGAATATTCGAAAGAACGGTGGCAACTAACGAGATAATGGAAAAAAGAAGAATGATGTTCCACTAAAAAGATGCTTAGATGTCTTTCAACTAGTTGGCTTCTTCAGTCTATAATGATGTCTTTACTATTTAAAAAGTCAATGTACATCTTGGTATGCGAAATACGAACTAAATAAGTCAGAATAATTATCTGATTAATTAATTCAGATAATTATTCTGAATTAATAATCATCTATTAATTCAGAATAATTATTAATTATATGATTATAAATTCTTAAAAAAACATAATTTGCAGTTTATATATATATAAACTATAAATTCTGTTCTAAATATATGTGTCATTTTTCTGACGAATTTATTTAGTATGTTAATATTTAACTGAATGTAGATAATACCGATATGAATAAATCATAAAAAAAAGTGATGTAAAGATTTATTTTTCTTCTAAGTATTCAGATTGCTAACTTCGCACTGAATTCTTGAACTCATTATTAGCTTCCTAATTTGTCTATTATGAATAACAATTCCTTTAAATAAAATATTTTTTTTTAAGCTGTCTGACTTTAAAATTAATATTCAGAAATAAATTTTAAAGGTATAGAATGAAATTATTTATGATTTCAGCACGAAATGAAAATAAAAAAAAAAGGGTTGTATTAAAGAATTAAATATTAAGTATTACATTGACTAATCATTAACAAAATCATCAAAAGCAATGTATAAAAAAAAATATCACAACTACACGTTTGTAAACAGAACATAAAATTAAAATTTTGAATTTAAAAAATGGAAAAATATTTTATATGCTAGGCTTAAATTTGAAAGTTTATATATATATATATATATATATATATATATTGAAGCATCTGTAATTAAATGTGTATGCACGTATATTTTGCATGCAAATGTATATTTCTTATTGCATGTCAAAAAATAGTATTTTCTTGTTGATAATATAAGATTATAAGATTAAATTATGAAATTATAAGATTATATTATAAAATTTATCACAAAAATGGGTGTACTACCTTAATAAAAACATTAAACTTTTCAATTTTTCGTGGATGTTTTCCTTGTGTTCAAAATATGCCTTTTCATTGTTATTCACAAAAATTCACTACATAACTTTTCTAAAACACATAGTAGCCTATTAACCATACTAGATCAATTGAAATATGAAATTAATTACTTTATTTATTATGAAATTGAGTATTGAAATAGCAATATTCTTTTTTTATTTTTTTTTATTTTTATTTTTTTTTTTTTATTATTATTATTATTATTATTACAACAAAAGAGTTTTATTCAAAATTGTATTTTGAAAATTAAAATGTTCACATCTAACTAATCATTAATACTAGTTTATAACTTATTAATATTAGTTTATATCTTTCTTAAAACAAGAAAGTAGATGACAACATATAGGTATAACTCTATGTTCTCTTACAAAATAAGATATTCTACTATTAAAAGAACGGAGAGTAGTTTTTCATTCTTAAAAATGTAAAATAATAGGTTCACTTAACTATTTATATTTTGGAATCTATAATGCTATTCATACTTTACAAGAACTACAATGATCATTTTTAATCTTATTCTAAAAGGCAATGAATATGAGCAAGAATATGCCTACAATAAGTCTATGTAAGGAAAACTCCAACTCTAAATAAGACCATCAATACACATGCTCAATTTTCCACGCATAAAAAAAAAAGCCATCGACTCCCTAAGTACCGATTCACCCCGGTGGTACCTTATGGAATAAGATATTCGGCGTCTCAGTTTTCCGTGAATGGCGGTGGTACTTTTTTCTCTCTTCTTCTTCGCCGTCAAAAGAAGATTGGCAGCTGCTGAATCTGGACCGGACGCATTATATCAACCTTCCTTTTCTTTTTCTTTTTTTTTTCTCTTCTCTCTTTACCCATCCTCTATCTCTCTCTTTGCTCCTTTTATATCTGCCGATAAAGTAAGCCAGGAGAAGAAATAGAGAGAAGAATTGGGAAAAAGAAGAAGAAGAGAGAGAAAAGGATGATAAAAAAAAAAGAAAGGGGGAAGAGAAAAGGTTCGAAGATGAGGATGACCATGGTCTTCCTTGTTCCAAGTCCGCTAATGGCGACCTATTCATCTTGGAACTGCTGTGTAACTGACAGCTGTCAACGCAGAAAAGCGGAGGACGAAAAATAAGTATGAACCCAAAGGGGGATGGATGGGTGAGGGGGGTGCAGGGAAAGAGAAAAAAAATAATCCAAGAATCGGATGAGGGGTTGTTTAAGTGATTTATGGGGAATTACTGTTGGGTGGAGAAGCGTTATAATAATTAGGGATGTAGAAAAGAGGGGTGTAGATGTAGAGTAAAAGCAAGCCATCGCATCATTTTTTTTAATTGATGTTCTCGTCCATGAGTTGTGCTTGCTGCAGTTAGACGCGTTAATGGAGAACTATAATTAAAGCAGTGATGAGCAAATAAGATGGAAAAAAATTTTTTTGAAAAGACTTCAAAATGTATAAGGATTTGCAGCAAGGGCATGTGCAAAACAAATTATGCATTAGAAAGCAATTACTGGGGATTGATGGTAGATGATGAGGGACTCCAAAAAAAAAAAAAAAAAAAAAAAAGGAGATCCAAATTTATGGTGCAGTTTCGACTGCTGTTATTATTATTATTTTTTATTTTTTTTCCTTCTATCCAGTTTTCTGTTTTGAACAAACTAAGATTTATTTATGGTAATATTTCTAATATGAAAAAGAGAAATGTATACCATAAAACAAAATGAGGGAATGGTTCCTGAAAAAACAATGAGGGTCGATTTATTTATTTATTTATTTTTATTTATTTTTTTTTAAGAAAAAAAATGAACAAAAATGACTGTAAAGTTTGTTATTTATATGAGACATTTGTTTTTGAAATGAAAGTTATTTTTGTGCTTCGAGAGCAGAAAATTAATTGTCGATGAACTTATTTATTTTAATGTTTGAGAATATTGGACCAAATCAAACTAACGAGCGATGATACTAAAATTATTCAATGGTGTTTCGCATTAAATATTAACTGCAGAGTTTGGTTATTTAATTACAATATTTATTATTTGATATTTAAACGGTTGGATTTTGTAATAAGTTAAGAAATAGCATATACATTGCTATTTTCTAACATTGATATTATATAAAATGAATGAAATTATTAAATGAAAATGAATCGATAGATATAAAATATTTTCACAGAATTCCTGAATTATACACTGAAGTGACAAAAATCATGTGATAGCAATATGCAAATTTTCAGATGGCAGTAGCATCGCGTAGAACAGGTATAAATGCGCAGATACTAAGATACACGATATTAAGAGGTATCCCATGACTTTTGTCACTTCAGTGTATGGCCATGCTGATATGCTTACCATTATTAATTATGATTCAGAATAAAACTGGATATATATTACCTCACCCGTAAATTCTTTATGGAAAGCCTGTTTTATAATTAGATTAAATATATATATCAAATATTTTTATTCATTAAATGTAAAATTATTCGAGCTATCGCTTTGCCAAAAGACAATTGATACTTTTGAGTGAAATTTATTCGAAAAAAATAAATCAGTAATTTAAGATATTTTATCAATATATCTTTTAAACAAAAAAGAGAATGAGCGTCTATGTGCAAGAAAAATAAAGAAAGTACTGTTATTTAAAGAATATAATTTTTTTTTCTAAATATAAATTGCATTTTAAATTTTCTTTTAAATAAAAAACAGACCTAGAATTTAAAAAAAACAACCAAGAAATTCTTTTTACTATTCAAATAAGTTTGTCACCATTATACTTTTTTTATAATGGGTACTGCGCACAAGCTAGAATTCAATTCTTGGATAAGGAAGGCATGAATATCAAATTATAAAAGATACATCACGTATCGTAATATACGAAATAAAATTTATATATTTATTAAAAATTTATTAATAAATAAATGAATAATTTATTATAAATAAATAAATAATAAATAATATTTATTATAAAATTGTTTATTTTAAATTCTTTTATTTTAGTTGTCTTCTTCACAACTGCCTTATACGTTTAAAAAAACAAAAAGAAACGATTCAATAACCCAATAACGATGATCCACGACAGATGATTACGATCTACAAGGTATCTTATGCATTTTATGCTCGCCCCCCGCAGAGTAAATAAAATCTGCTCTTAAAAAACACGGGAAAAAGAGCGAAAACAGAAAAGAGAAGCCGAGAAGGAGAAGTTAGGCGTGTACAAGATGAAATCTTTCTCAGGGTCTACCAAACGATTTGACGATGAGCGGAGGTTGCAGGGTTGTCGATCGTTGTTTCTGGATGAAGCCGCTGCGTCAAAATGGGGACTTTTTGTCGAGACCTGAGTGACATTTGGCTGACCCCACATATCAGCTCTCTCCCCCTATACACTCTACGATGACAAGGTGTGCAACACTCTTCCCTATTCACATCCCCTTTTGTACTGTGGTGTCGTATTCTTTTATATTGAGATGTTATACATAAAAAAACAGTTTTCCGGTATATTAATAATAAAAAGGAAATACCTTTCGAAATTTAGTGTTAAAGAAATAACATTCATTAACTAATTATAATTTGCTTATTTAAACTTGTTCATTATCAGTTTTAAATAACAGAACAGAAGAAAATAACCCTTTTCAAAGTTTAAACTTTATTGAATAATAAGGTTTTATTTGCCTGCTTTAAATATTTTTGCTATTTTTTTTCTCGTAAACGTAATTTATTATTTTTATTATTATTTAAATTTTATTTATATCCTAAATTTAGCATTTAACGATTAGCTTTTAGTTGAATTCATAAGAATGAATTCAATGAATTTTGAAGAGAGAGAAAAAAGCATGGCACGCATATTTTTGAGGAATTTTAATGATCGAGTAAAATATCTATTCATTTTATTATTTTCCTACAATGCAAATTTAATTCTTAAATTTCAACTTTTTAAGTGCCCGTTGCTGAATGATAGACTGCCAAAAGGGAAATTCTTACAAGAAAAATTATTATACTGATAGTGATAAATAAATTCTTTAGTAAACTTTATAATATTTTTATTAAAAGCATTACAATATTTATCAATATTAATATTGTAATTAATTAAACAAAAGCATTACAATATTTTATATCAATTTAATATGATGGTTTAAATTTTTATATTTCATGCTTAGTATAAAATCTTAACGAAATGTTTATAATTTTTGACAAAAATGAAGTAAATAATCATTCAAATCTTAATTTTTTGTATAAAGCATACTTCTAATTGCTTTATTAAAAAGTTTTTTATTATTTCTATTAACTTGTTAAAATTTATACTAAAAAAAGTGAAATGCACTTTGTAAATATTTAAAAAATAAATAAATAATAAAAAATAAAAGCGCACAGCGGCACTTTGTCACCAAACTAAAAAAAATTTTGATTTATATAAAACAAAAAAGCCAGTATTAAAAAATTAATCATAACATGCCCTTAACCATTTAACGATTTCAATAACATTTAATAACAAATTAACTACGACAATTAAACATAGTATCATATTAAAAACTATCCGAAAATTAACATCTGTAGGATGTTAATTTTCGGATAGTTGGGGATCTTAGATAACAGCAACGAAACATTAACATCTGTAAATTACATAAGCTGAAAACATAAAACATTCACAAATTCGATAAGTTTTATCAAATCTTTTCAGGAAATACTCATACTCTTTTTGCATACTTAACCACAATTTATTTTTTTCAATTAAATTATTATTATTATCAGACTTTATTTTCAAAAACTATTTATCAGATCATCCCTACCAACGAATGTAATAGCAGACTTTTAAATACATGCGCACAGAAGAAGAAGAAGTAAAAAAAAGCACAGAGACACACGTGTTAATGAATATTATTAAGAGGAGCCGAACATCCTGGGTCTTTATCACTCGGCAGATAGAGAGTGGCCGTCAGGAGACGCATTTCCAATTTAATGGCCGAAAGCATTGTTACAGCGTGACAGCGGAGCACGTCCATAAATATGACAACGACGACAGTGATGTATGACATCCGTCATTGTTGTCCCGAGTCCACCTACGGTATAAATCAAAATAATTATGGGAATAATAAAAGAGACGTCCTACGTCACAGACGAGCCTTTTATGATATTCATCTCCTTCCCCGCACATGGCAGACCTGGAAGATCTTCTGCCGCCACGTTACGACATGTGGCTCGGAATAAATTTCCAACCCGTGAATATAAATGCACTCGGATATACTGGTTGCTCGTCAACGTGCCTTCTTCATTCACAGGATGCAGGTAATGAAGCGATACAGGCAAATGGTGAGGAATTGGAAAGTGTGGGCTCTCCAAAGAAATTAAAAACTACCGAAATGAAAAGGTACATAAATTTTAAGGATGTCATTGATGAGGATCTCTAATAATCGCTTAAAAAAACCGTATGAATGTGAAGTTTTTATTGCTGTTGATTAATTTGATGTTGCTATTGATTAATTTGGAAACACGGCAGCCTTTCATTATATAGCGCATACTGGAAGACAAAGAAAAAGATATCTACAACGGCCGCTTTTATAAAGATTTTATGATTTTTTTTTCTTTTAAAAACAGGGCATATAGTATACGATGTAACGAGACACAGTATATTGTAGGGATACTCCATAATCATTTGCATATGGCTGCATATATTGGGTGGGCAATTAAGTGATTGCGGATTTTGTCTATAGATTGTCTTAGAACATTATTTTGTTTTGTTCAGTATCGACTTCGAGCTACTCAGTCCCTTCAAGAAAAAGAAAAACAACACTTTTGCGTCGACACGACTCATTTCAGAATTCTCTCTCGCTCACTTCTTCACCAAAAATCTCCTTTTAAGACAATCCGGAAGAATCAACTTCCCTTACTTATCATTGATGTACACATTTCTCAGTTTGTAGTCTATCACCAAATCACGATGGGATAACTCATGGTATATCAATTGATTGATCTTTAATCTGTAATTGTTTCGATCTGCGAAAATCGCACAGACACTCGCAAATTTCCACACTGTACATGATACCAAATATCTGCTATCCGATTTGAGTGACAGGTTGCTCTCATTAGTACAAAACTCTAATTGCATGTAATATAACTATCCACACTAAAGCTTGTTTGCTGTCAAATTTGAGTGATGGATATATTATATATTTTACAAATAACATACATTCCTCTCTCCTGGGAATAAAATGCCAAAACTCATCTCGTGAGAAAAAAATGCTATACCAGATGCACCAAGTACTTCAAGTCAGTACGCCACTCTTTAAGTCGCCGGTGTGAATTGCGTAACAACACTATTATGCATATTTTAAGTGATCTAATTATATGGGATTGTGCACCTTATGATTTCATTTATTCTCTCTCTCTTTCACTCTTCCCCTCCTTGAAGTTCAAAATAGACTTTTACGTTTTCTGAGAGTGTGGAACGCGACTTTAGGTAGGCTTTCACTCTCATGGTTACTATAATCTCCCTTATTTTCTCAAAACATTCTACGAATGAACACTCTATATAATACTAAAAACACGTTATGATGTGCAATTTGTGTTTCATTCTAGTACAATATTTTTATACGGCTTTTCATTTCTAAAGATAATCGTCAAATAAATTATCTTCCAGAAACCTTCACATATTTTTCTTTAACCAGATGCTTTTTACAAAATCCGAAATCTCAAAGGTATAAATTAAAAAAATGAAAAATAAATAAATAAACCCAAAAATTTGAACAAAAAATTACATTTTAACATGAGTTTAACAGCATGAGATTTTATTCTACGCGAAACAACAGTAGTCTCTCATATTTAAAACAATTTATTTTTATTTTCTTTTTGGACTGAAACAAAAACTATCCTTTTTTACAACAGACTTGAGTACACATTTTAACAGCCAACAATAAACGATGATGAGATCTTGTAGATAATAATAATAAATAAAAATAAAATAAAAAAAAATAAAAAACAAAATAAAATAAAAAAAAAAACAGTAATGAAAAGTACAACAGCTACACAACCGCATATATTAATTACCTTTCCTTTTTAATCATTACATCATCAGAGCCAAGTCGGGCCATTCTTTTCAAATGCAACGCAGAGAGGAGGAGAGATCACGGGTTCTGTGTATGCAAAATACTTCCGTTTTGGATTTCCTGCCCCCTTTCAAGACAATTAATCAGGCGGTTGTTCTGCGGCCGCGTCTTTACAAAAACAACTCATTTCAACCATAAACTCGAAGGTCAATTGGCCTTTTTTCCACAATGCCAGCGAGTTCGCTCAGCCCTGAAGCGGGCTCCATTATCTCATCTGCATCTCTCTCCCTTTATGTATCGCTTAGGATCTGACAGCCAAATGAATACGGATCGAGCGCCGGTTATTAACTACTCGATCAACGGCAGTGACGAGCCAAGAAATAAGAACCCGTCATTAAGGTGAAATGTAACACAAAAGCTATACATCCAATGTGACATCGCTTGACTCGGTGGGTATTGTGGAACCTTCAAGTGCGATTGGCTCTGCACAATCGGGTAAGTATTTTTAGCACGGGTGGACGCTTGTTATTTAAATAATGCAAAATGTATGCGCGATGTCTATCACAAATATCATTCGATCGCTTTTAAATACGACACAAAGATAATGAAGTCTAAACTATGATAATGGCCCCTACATTCGTACATTATCATAGTCTAAACTATGATAATGTACGAAACTTCAGCACCAAGCAGCTTTGTAAAAGAAAATTTTAAATAGATTCTCCCGGCCACCAGTTGAGTCTGACCCTGTAGAAGAATCGGGCCCTTTTTGTGATTCTGTTGTGCCTCAAATAATGTCTGTAGTGCGTTAATTTCAAGCTAATATCTTTTTTATTAGTAACTTATTGTTCAGTGTTAGTAAGTCTCGTGGAATATTTAATGGAACACGAACCATTCATTTTGATTTTAAGCAAATAAAAATAAAAGCATCATCATCATCAGTGGCGCAACAGCCCCTTGGTGGACCAAGGCCGTATGCCTACTGGCCGATTTCGAGTCAGATGTTTTCTTTTCTACTGGTTAGAGTTGTCAGCCCTACGCCCAACAGTCATATTAGACCGACACCTACGGTTTAAAGTGGATTCCGAAACATTACAACCATTCTTAGTACCGTCGGGACTCTAACCAGGCCAGCCACTCGACCATCAGACCCTAAATAAAAATAAAAGCTTAGGAATAATTATAACATAGCTAAAATGTTTCTTTTAAAATATTTTTTTAGATAATCTATGTTTTGTTTAAAATATATATATATTTTTATAACGCCAATATTTTGTTTCCTTTTTCTTTATAGATGAATACTGTAAGAATTGTAATATCAAATAATGAGTGATGAAAAAAAAAAATTACTAAAAACGGACAGAATCATTTGCGATAACTATGTTTCACCCCCCCCACATGGCTGAATCCTTACTGAAGAACGAAAAAAGGTTTCTTGAAATAATCTAGATTAAAAATAATCGAAAGTGAAATACATATAGGTTGTCAATATAAGTTTATTTTAATTATGGTCATTCAATATACCTTGTTTTCCCCAAAGGAAAAAAAATATACTCGTAGTTTACATTTTGCCCATCTCGTGGCCCAGTGGCTGAAGATTCGAGATAGCTGGAGTTTTCTTACATACCACAAGCAAATGCGAACTTTTATCCCTAAACGTATGCCCATCATTACCAATTGGTTGACTGTTCGTGACATACGTCAGTGGAAAACAAGGCTCACCTTTAAAAATAATAATAATAATAATTACTTGAAACATTATTTTTCAGAAATTTTCTAAAATATTTTGAATTTCCTAGTATAATTTCGTAAAAACTGCATTTTTATATAAATTAATTTTGTATTTTTAAATATTATAATAATTTTCGCAAAACAATGGTTCTAACAGCAAAAACCATTTTGTACTAATTTTATTATCTTATTGTATATCAACTTAAATCTTAATTAACAATTTAGGAAAAACTCTTAATTTCCTTAAAACAAATGAATAAATATCATCATTTGAATATATAAAATGTCGCATCCAGAATTTTCGTGATTGTAATACCTGAAGAAACACGATGCCTAATCCAGAAAAACCCGAATCACCATTAAATTACATGCCATTCCCAGAAAAAGACATAAAAAATCAACATATCTTGAAGTTTATTTGTTTCATCTTTCTCTAAAAAGACAATTAACCTGTCTGAGGAGCAAAGCGTCGTGATCTTCGAAGGCCAGAAGAAAACTTCACAGAAGACCTTCAATACTTATTCTTACATAACTAAAAACACAAATTGCGCAATAAAAACTAATGGATCGCTTTCCTTCCCCTCACCGACTATTTCTTTCATGTACCATTCCCCTCAACATCTATTTCTCTTATACTGATACACCTAATAAACGATATAAAACAACTTTTCGACCATTTTCTTTAGAGAATTCATCCAAAATCAAAAATAAGACAGCAAAATTCAAGGTCAAAACACGCATTTTACTTAAAAACATTTTATGTTTGAAGATAAAAATTCGCGAATCAGACAGGTGGCTGACGAGATTCAACCTGTGTAAAGGGAAGAAGAAAAAGAAAAAAAAAAAAGTAGTGCTTCAGATGAAGGGGGGCGGGACTGGTGAAAAGAGAACTCGAGACAAATGACTTTCGGAAGTTCGTAATTTGAGAGTGCTTTCGTGTCCACCCCTTTATCCACGAAAGGCTTTTCTGGACGCATCGCTGAGTTTTCCGGTCAATGTCGAATCGGAGCTACCTGTTGTCGGGTTCGGAAGTCGAAGAAACAAGATCCACCACCGATGAGCCCGTCACGTGATCAGCTACTGAACTACTACGGCTACTGTTCCAGTGTAGCAGTTATAAGGAGCAGAGGTCTGCTGTTAGGTCGGATGTGTTCAACAAGTCTAAAACTGACTGTATTATTCACTGTTACTACCGTAATACTGCTTACTACAGTTAGTACTTACTGACTGTTATTTACCGTCGTAAATAGGTACATAAATGATGAAAAAAATATTTTAAATGCTTTGTATGCATTTAATTCAATGGAATCTTAGAAAAATTTGTAACATTCAATATTATTACCAAAAAATTAAGTAGTTACGTGTTCGGATATACGTGTAGTGCAACTAACAAATTTGATTAACATCATGGATTGATCAATCACTTAAATTATTTTTTAAACAACTTCTATTGTAAGAAAAGTTATCTCACAACCATAAAAAAACTGCGCATTGCAATAATACTAACACCCAAAAATTTATGGCGATTACTCTAGAAAGTTCCACTTAAAGGCACTATTCTTCCTTCATCTTTCGTCAGTGGCTGTTCGTAGTATATAAAGGGAGCACTAGTCCTCCGTCCATTTAGAGCAGTATATTTTTATGTAGAAACAGAACTCGAAATTTTTTACTGTCTGTACCGTTATTGTCGAAATTTATAATTTATTATAATCTGTGATATAATTTTTACAAATAAATGTAAATAGAGTGCACTAAATGTATAAATATGTATCAAGTTCTTACAAAATCAATGGCATCAGTTTGTTAGTAACTAAAACTATCATATATTTGCAAAAGAGTCATCCACTAGCAAATATTAAATTATGAATTCTTTATTTAAATTAAATTTTTTTTCACACATAATACTAATTTTTAGAAGGACGTTTTCAAGGATTTACAATTTATCAATCTTGACTTAAAATTCTCATTATTATAAAATTAGAGCCCTAAAAGGACACAAGTATGTCTTTATTCAAAATAATTGCTGAGTAAATAATAATAACAATAATAAATAAATGTAAAATCACAAAAAGGGAGCCTCATCTAAACGTGAAACACTCAGAAATTTAAAAAAAAAAAATCAATGATAATTAAACAGAAAGATATCTGCAATCTATCACAATCATTTGAACAATTGAAATCCGACAAACTTTTCATACATTTTTTAATTTCAAATGAAGATTGTAATTTAAGTTGCTTATAATCATAAAATTGTTTTTTTGGCGTTGATTATTTGCAACAAATATAATATGCATATTTTTGATTCCATAAGATAGGCACAATAACTTAATTCATTTTAATAGTAACAAAATATTATGCTTCACAATGCAATAAATAAAATAATGAGGTCTGTTCACAAAATTGCGGTAAAAAGAAATATAAAAATAACTTTTAAAAATCAGCAAACTAATTCTTTTATGTTCGTCAATAATTTAGAAATAAATACAAAAATTTATGAAATCTTTAATACCATTTTCTGAAGAAAACATTAAACCAAATACACTGAAGAATGGAATACGAACTATTCATTATAATAATAATTATTTTTATTATAATAATTTTCTGTGCATTTAGATAATTTGTTTCACATGGTTGAATATCAAAACGTACTTTAAACAACATTAAAAAATTTTCTCACAGTTTTTTTTTAACTTAAAACAGTTGAGTAAATTATATAATGGGTTGTATATAAATTATATGGGTATATAATTTTTGTGTATGTTACTTGTGTGCTATTGGAGCATAAACATTCAATAGGGCAATTAGCTTATAGGTAAAACGACATTTTGTAAATACAAAGTATTTCTAAGTCGAAATTTTAGAATGATTACTTTCCTTACTCAAAAAGACAGAGATAATTATTTGTGTATTTTAAAACAGTTAATACAAGTTTACAATTACATATGTAAGAGAAAATTTAAAAAATTAAACACGTAACAACAATTATTCAATATGGCTAACTTTTCCCTCCAAATTGTTAAGAAAAAGATTTGTAACAATAAAAATTACATTTCAAAAATCTGATACATTTTGTATTTTAATTTTGGCGTGCGTTTTTGAAAAACTTTGTAACTATATATAATTGAAAATTTTAATTGGATTATTTTAAATAATAAACATTGAATACTTAAAAAAAAATAGTTTGCAATGTGTAATCATTTTTTAAGATCCTTTGCTATTAAAAAAAATAAATTAAAATTAAAATTTGTTTCTTTTAATGTAAAGTGAAATTTAAAAAAAAAAATAATTTGGAGAAATATTCATTAGATGTTCACATTCTTGAAAAATATTTTTATAATTTTACTTTATAGAAATAAACACTTACATTTCTATTTAGTTTTAATTATTCTACATCTACAAGGAAAACTGAGTAATCTTACCTTCATCAAATTTTCTAAATCAATGTAACAGGTTGAAAACATAAACGTTAGCTTTTCTTTATAAGAAATCAGTTTAATTTGTTCTTTTTGAATTATAGCATTATTTTTCAAGTAGTTGATTGTCTGAGTTTTATTATAAATCTAAAATATTCGCAGTCGTTAAAATTAAGTAAACTACTTTCCACAAATTGTAAATAAGAATTCCATAATAATTTTCTTTAGTTACACTACACATAATAAACAATAAAATAATATTTTAGAATAAAATTAATATTCGCGTTGCCATCCAATGTAATCTCAATTCTTTCGTCAAACAATTTTTTTCAGATTTACCAAACGATAAATAAATCAGAATAAATGCAAATTTTTTTTGACTTCCAAGTAATTATTTTTTAAACATTTTTCTTTTTTTTTTAAACAAATTGAAATCAGGTAGCAAATCAATTTTATTTTATTATTTTTTAAAATAATTATTTATTAATTTTTTTCCCCCCAAACGTAATAAGAATTCTCTGGTAAAAGTACGCACAAATTTTTATCTTCATCATTTACATAATTGTGTGGAAGTCAAATGACAAAACAGTATCGTGTTCAGTCATGTTAATAATTATTTTTAGCAGAATTGTTTCAGAAAAATAATTGAAATAAGGGTCAAAATTATTTCAGAGAAAAATTTTTATATGTCTGTTAGAATAATAATATTTCAATAATTAGTGCAACCCTGGCTAAAAAAATGATTAAAAAACTTAATATTAATTAAAAATTATTTATCGCTTAATCTTAATATCAAATACAATATTCATGTTCTTGTTAATAATTTTTTTGACACAATATTTTCAAAAAAATAATTGAAATCGTGGTCAAAATTTATTGAGACTATTTTTCTATCCAGTTATTAGAATAATAATATTTTAAAAGAAAGTATCAATGTGATTTTCAAAAAAAATCCACGAAATCT
Organism: Caerostris darwini; assembly: GCA_021605075.1. Classification (NCBI taxonomy): domain Eukaryota; kingdom Metazoa; phylum Arthropoda; class Arachnida; order Araneae; family Araneidae; genus Caerostris; species Caerostris darwini. The sequence goes on along the minus strand of BPLQ01009022.1, from coordinate 244,153 downwards.
TTCTTTTCTTTTCATTGTTTAATCTTTATATAGAATATATCAAAAATGATTAAAATTGTCAAATTTATTTTACACATAATTTTTATCTAGTTATTAAAATAAAAATATTTTATAAATTAGTGCCAATCTGGAATTTAAAAAAAAGAAGGAAAGAAAAAGAAAAGAAATAAGCCCACCCCCAAAATATATTTTTTTTTATTGCTTAATCTTAACATCAAATACCTCTTACCGCAACAATATCTAGTTCACACATGTTAACAATTTTTTTTCAATATAATTTTAAAATAATATTTAAAATAATTCAAAAAATTTATTTTATCTAGTTATTAGAATAATAATATTTTGTAAATAAATGTCAATCTGGTAAAAAAAAAAAAAAAAAAAAAAGGGGGAAATGAAAGAAAGAAAACATGATTTTTTTCCCCCATGACCTCAACATCAAATTCCTCTTACAATCTATTTTACGCATGTTAATAATTTTTACACCATTTTTTCTTACACATAATTAAGATTATGGTCAAACTTATGTTAGAGATAACTTATTTATCCAGTTATTAGAATAATCGTATTTTATAACTAAATGTCAATTTGGAAAAAAAAAAAAAAAAAAAAAAAAAAAAAAATGGGGAAAAATGAAAGAAAACACGAATCCCCCAATCTTAACATCAAATTCTACTACTAACAAATACTTCTACTATAACAATATTTCTCCTAAAATACCATAACAATATTCCCTTGCACGCATGTTGATATTTTTCTCTCAATCAATTAACATGAAATGACGTAAGAAAAAAAAATATCCTTCACTTATCGCCAAATATCGCGATGCTGCCTCATTTCTGGCAACCCGCGAGGAATAAAGCTGACTCGCAGATTAACTTCATCTATATTTCATGAACTTCCGTATACGGAGATAGATCACCGTGGGAAAACTATGAAATGAATACCCCTGTGGCTACTAAAGTTGCCTTTTAAGAGAGAGGCGAGCGCTGGAAACACGCAAATCTTGGATTCAATCCGAAATGGATACAAAGTTTCGCGTGCGGTAGACACAGATTTCGTCCTCTCTCAAAATAACAGTCATTTTATTTCATTCTCCGTGCAATTATATTCCGATCAGATTCGAAAAATGAATACCGAGAAGTTGCAACATTGCAAGTTTGTATCTTTTCTGCTGCTTTTTACATTGGAAGCAACTTTCCATGTAGTAATGATTGCAGTACTATATATTGTTTTCTTGTTTAACTGGTCTGTCAGAATAAGAATAGGTTTCAGTGTCGAGACATGAATATCTTAAGTCATATACAAAGTTGCTTTCTAAGAAAATGATTTCCATAAATATATTTAATGAGTATGCTATTTTTTTTTTCTTCTATGGTTGTAGTAATGTTCATTATGCAGGATTAACAGTTGTAGCTTGAATAGGAAAATGGTTCCACAAATAAACCGATTCATAATTAACACTGTGTAAATATATATATATATATATATATATATATATATATATATATATATATATATATATATGTATGCATATATGTAGCTTTATAATTTAAATATGTTGTTGTTCTAATGCAGCTGGCAATACAGGGACAATTAATCTTTATGCCATATGCAAGGGCTGCATTGCTGTCATTCATTTAGTACACTACCCAGGGAGCATGTGTAGCGTGAAGATAGGCTTCGGATGCGAGTAACACTACCCCCGCTACGCTCTACGATCCTATTAGACCGATACTTACGGTTTAAAGTGGATTCCGAACAACTACAACAAACATCAGTGGCACCGCTGGGACCCCGACCCGAAACCTGTAGTACCGAGCTTCAGAGCGCTAGCTACTCGGCCATCAGGCCCCACTATTATTTAAATATAAATTAAAAAATAAACATTATTAATTTTAATAAATGTAATATCAATGATTATTTCCGAGATAAATATTCAGTTATAATATTATTATTATATTATATTTTATAAAATTATTTGTAAATCGTAAGTCATTAATGAAGTAGCAATGCAAAGTATTTGCATGCGTTTTCATGTATGAAAAAAAAGCACGATTATTTTATTAAATAGAAAACATAATTTTCGAAAATAGTATACTAAAAGTTAAGATTAAAATAGTAGTCGATCTTAAAGCTTGCACAGATAAAAATATATATATATAAGTAGGAGTTGATTGATGTCATTTCATGACAATTAGAAAACCGTTTGAAACATCTACATGCAACACAACTCTATTAAAAAGTATGTCACATTATGGTTAAAGGTTCTGCCTTATGGCCGGGGATAGTCATGATAAAAATGTAGGCAAGAATGTGCTTCCTTTAATCTCCGGTAATAAGATGTGAAACCCCTGATGTTTTTCTTAGGGTGTTCGATGAAAACTGTGATGGCACATATTATCTATATCCTTCTACCACAAAAACTGTAAAGGGGCATTTCAACTCAAGACATAGCGATGTGACCTGGTGTGATATAGTCGTAGTACATTGATGAAAACCAGGAATTTCTATTGAAGGATAAATTTCTATAATTTTAATTAACCTGCACTTTAGCAGACTTGAATCGAAGTAATCTTTTCTCCAAAGCAGTTTTCCGTGACTGATCTCCTGCTCTCTGAAAATGGATTCAAGACAGAGATTAAAGAGTATAGCTTGTAGAGTTCCAGCCATTTCTCCTATACCACGTTCTACACATTACTTTCAACTTGAATGTCATCCAACTTCTCGACAGCAAACTTCTTATTAAACGCAAGAAAGACGGCAACGACCGAAAAGCCTACTTTTTATTGTTAAAGCGTAGATGAAAAACCATAATTATTTTTTCTGTCCACTCCAGTCACAAGTACTCGGCATACATCTAGTTTAACTGACCAAACTAGGGTTTTAATGGAAGAGCGATTATTACCTACTTTGCAATGATGCTGGTATTACAATACACTAAAAAACCAACCTTATTATTATCTTATCTTTTTATACATTCCAATCTTAATTTCTCCAAATTGAATGCTCTTATCTTCATTTCTCTGAAGTTATAAAACCTCACTCTAGTAATCATTCTAATAATTTTTAAAATTACATTAATGCCACAAAAGTTAATATCCATCATAGGCTTTCTTTAAATATGTGTCTAACTAGACAATTTGAACCTTTAAAGACACCAAGATTGAAAAATTCATCATTTGTTTTGCCTCTTTAGCATAAATTTATTATTTTCGACTGCTGGGCGCTTTGACCTAAATCATTCAACATTAGGAAGGCAGAGACAACAGATACAGCCTCACTCAGAATGTATCGTGAGGGATTTGTTATATTGTCCTTGTATTTGATCATGGCAACTTTGTATGAACATATACAGGAATAGCATCTCACAGGTTCACACCATCCTCTCCTCCATCTCACACTAGGATTCATACCTCCTCGAGCTCAAAGGAAGGATATTTCGGAATATTCTTTATTATATCCATCATCAGCATATACACAAGAAGTCAAGAAACTATTGTTTGGTTTCGAACTCGACTTCCTTAGTACTATTCCCCAAGTCATTCAGACACCGAACTGCAATAGGAAAGAAATCGCGTAACTTGGCAATTAGGTCCACCTCGTGGGAACACTACTAGTTCTCTTGAGATAAGTGGCCCACATATACGTTGAACACGAGGAAATCCTGCAGATAGCTAATTAAAGCAACTTCAATAGAGCAGATATTTTAACTAACTTCAAGATGTGGAGGTTTACGTGATTCTTAAAACCACATTGGAACTCCGTAACCGGTACGCCCGTTGCTGCAGATAGCCATATAATAACGAAACCTGTCACTACAGTGAATATCTTACTCATAATAATGAAAGGTAATCTCCAGTTAATTTACCAATTTATGTCAGAGGTCAATTAACACGAGGAAAATTCAGAAAATAATATCTCTGGGAAATACAGTAAAAATCGAATATATATTAAAATGTGTCCCGATTCAAGATGTTCATCCCAGAGCAAAGAAACAGTGATAAAAAAAAAATCAGATATCTCATGATCTCACATAGATGATCTAAATACACGAATGGGCCACAGTCACCAATACGTACAATGTAGTGCCGCCTTAGAAGTGCACCCATTCCAGCCCACAACAATATGCGAGGCACGCATTACTGGCAAGTGCCTGCAAGCCAAGCAGGGCACACTTTTTTTTCCCCTCTACCGGCAGTTTGCGAAGAAGACAGGGGTGTGAAGATTGGGGCCCCCTTCGATCTTGTTAAACACCTTCCGACATAAAGTCCACTTCCCAAACGACAGCTCCAACATCTCTCCACCCCCTTTGATGTTTTCCGCCCCTCCTTTCAGATCTTCCTTTCCTGGCTACTTAACTGCGATCTCCGAGGAGAATCTCCCGTAGACGAGAGGGACCGTCCACCAACTACCAAATCATCCTCGTCGGTCGCTCTCTACAACACTGCTATAAAAGAAACAATTCTTTGTTTTGGTTGTAAGTTTTTTGCAAGCACTCAATTTCTTTAAACGTTCAATAAACAATGGCAGAATGTGTTTTATATTTATATACATATTTTGCTAAATAAAATAAAAATAAAAATATTAAGGTTGATTTTTTTTTTGTTCTATATTTTTCATAATTGTTAATTTTTAAAGACTTATTAAAGTTTCTGTGTGTAAGAATAGAGTAATTAAAAACATATCTTTTCTGTCTTAAAAATAAAACATTTCTGTTTTTGTAAGGATACAAAAATCATTTGTTTGGTAAAATTTACTTAATTTTTTTACAGTGATTTTACTTACACTAAGCAAAAACAAAATGGATCAATGCTAAATATTTGTTAAAAAAATTTTTTCAGAATTTCCTTCCTGAAATATTTTAATTTAGCCACTTTAAATACATTATATTATAATTAACAAAAGTATTGTATTATAATCATTATAATTTAAAAAGACAAATCACAATATTAAATAAAATTTCAAATTAATTTAAATAGATACAGAAAGTACGTAATATAAGCACTTAGCTTATGTTCAACTATAATCCTCTAAACTGTTAACTATAGTTTTCAAAACCCTATCAATTAAAGGCATTTAAAGATACAGAGAAATATAAAATTTCCTTAAATAAGTTTTCAAATGAATGATTTTTTTAATGGTATAAATATGGGCTTCTACCAGTTATTAAAACAGAACTTCATAGATAGACATCCAATTGGAAACTTGATCTCTTTCCCATCCTGGTTTCAGATTGGCTGAAGTTCTAAGTCGTCCTATTTTAGTATCCGATGAAAAATCAATTTAGAGATTAAGGAAGCAAATTATTTTGAGCTAGAATGATATTATATATGGATAAAATATTCAGTAGATATACGATTTGACATATAATATATGATCTGTGCGTTAATAGATTTGTTATTTTTAAATTGTCATAATTGTAATTAAATAATTTTACAATCAAACAATTAATGAAAAAAAAACAGCGGACCAATTAACCACTGTAAGAATATGTAAGAAATCACCAATAAATGATTCTTAAAATTATTTAGTGTATATAGGGTTTCTGGGGAATACTATTAAAGAAGCGAATTAAACATTTTTGGGGACCAGAAGATATAGTCAAAGTTCGAATTGAATGAGCATCCATTATTAAGTGTAACGGGACCATTAATACTGAGTATTTATGAATTTATTTATGAAATTAAAATTGTTACTGTTCGACCTGTGTATATTGGAATGCAGCTTATATATTAAAATTTTTTATAATAAAAAAAATGTTAAATGGATTCTTTTATTAATAATTAGATATTTTATGTTGAGTTCATAAACATAAGAAGCTTGTTCACTCTCTGAAAGGAGCATCCATCTCTGATGGAATCGCAACTTCTAACCACTAATTCAAACCTATGCTTTCGGGTATGCGGCTTGAACGTGCCTACACCCGACGAACGCAAGGAAACATTCAGTTCTGTTCACTTGTCAGGATTTGAACTGGTTATAGATTCATGCTGATTATTGGTCTCCTGGTTATGAGACCAATCCTAGCTCACAAAATAAATACACCAGAACTTTATGGAAATAGAGGATGCAATAGACAAAATCCGAAATTATGTCAAAAAGTTTCAGAAAATATTTCAAGGAGCAATGTTGAAACAGTTATGTCTTAAAAATCCTTATTGAAGGCAATCTCTTTCAAACATCATCCGTCGTGGCATCCACCCTGTGGGCCCGCCGATCTTCAATAAAGAAAACGGTTTCAATGTGCAGGAATTAAAAGTAACAGTGTTACTCATTGCAGTGACTTCTTTCAGAAACGAAGAGACTCGACAACAATTCAGACATGGGATATAAGTGTCCAGCATCGACTAAAAGACTGTCTAATAGGAGGAGTTTTACAGGTTTTCACCCATGTGGTATACAAATAGGAGACAGTTACCCTTAAAATTCCTCCAGGAAGACCATGTTCGTGGTATACAGAATTGAAGCATAAGGTCCACCGATGTACAAAAAAAAAAAAAAAAAAAGACCTGCAATGTTACAAATTCCTCAATTCGTGGTTCAATAATAAAGCTCACAGTTAATATGCAAATTAGCTCAGACTCCAATGTACTCTCTGTGGCATTGCAACCATTGCTAGCAGACTCGATGGCTAATGTGACAATGCATGTAAAGCATTTCGGATAGATGGTCAGGATGCTTGATGGGAGTTTTTCGGATTTTCTTCTTTACGACTTGCGGGCCAGTTACCCTTAAAATCTCTCGTGAAATGCAATATCATTCTTATGTTACCAGGCGGTGGGTGTTTCGTGATATGCATCATCAGTGAAACATGAGACCCACCGATATCCAACAACAACGAAAAAAATAAATTCCAAAATCTGCATAACTATGCAAATGTCTATCTTCAGACACTTGTTAGATGTCATGTGAGGGGTCACGAGGCACTTTGTAGGCGGCCCCTCACACCGGAGAACCGCAAAGGGGGTATCAATAGCGGAACAAATGTGGTGAGTGAAAATATCACGAGGGCAGAAGGGTGAAAAAAAATTGCGAACACAAGTTCCGAACTTCCCTCCGTTAAAAAAGAGAGAGAGTCGTCCCATACTTAGGAATAAAAAAAAGGAAAAAGGGCCGTGTATTTCAACCAGGATATATATAAAATAAGAGGTGGTAGGGCGGGCGGGGGTACCCTTTTCACGATCAATTCAAAACGGTAACTTAACCTGAAGGTTCAACTTCTTTGCTCTCCTCTTTCTCTTCTTTGAGAAGACTTTTTTCTTTTTTTCTTTCGTCTTCTCCTTCCTTTTTTCTCTTTTCTTCTCTCGGTAGGAGAGTAGACGAGAGAAGAGCATCTTTTCTGCTGGAAACATGTCGCCCAAGAAAATCCTTCGCGCTGCCTGGCAGATTCCCGGTGATTTTGCGGTCTTCATCTGTTGCCGTTTTTATTTGATTTCGAAAGGAGAGAATATATAGATATATACTAGGTGGTGTGAGGGGGTAGTTTGCCCTTTTTGTGTAGGGGGTAGGGGTGAGGTGATGTTCGGAGTTTGAAAACTTACTTCCAGAGAAGGGAAATAAATGCAAGGAGCAAATAAATGCAAGGAGGAACTCCTATTGTTCACATTTGAACTTTAACATAGGGCAGAAAAATGTGTGACAGGTACATTTTTGTTTTCATTGTGGCAATGGACGTACAAGTTATGGAATACCAGTATGATATTCCATAATACCAGATTAAATTATTCACAAGTATTTCTACATCTTGAAAATGAATGCATTTTTAAGGAAGTATTGCTTAAAACTTTAAAATTAAGTCTTAAAACTATTAAATAAAATCTTAATAAAATTAAAAATGTAAAATAACTAACTACAAAAATTACAAAAAAAAAAAAAAAAATTACAACAGTTTAGAAATTACAGGATTCTCTCATAAATTTTATCTAAGATAGTGAAAACCTTATTGGTAGATTTAGGTATGATATCATTCGAACTCATGATGTTAGCGGGAGATCATTAGGTCAGAATATCCATTTTAATTATATTTTGCGTCATTTCTAGCTTGTTTTATATTGCAGGTTATGAGTCGTAAAGAGGAAATTAATTCAATAAACCAAATCCTATCTTATATTATAGTAATTAAATATGGAATTACATGACTTTCATTTTTAAAACAACTAATTGAAAACTTTTATAATAATTGTTTAAAATATAATTTTTGTATTTCAGAGTAAGGTAGTGATTTTTTAAAGTTAAATGCAATTAAAACAGAATTTGTTAATATACATATATTAGCTGGACATCGGTAGGTTTCTTTACCTTTATATGCATACCACCAGCAGCAAACTAAGGGTGATGGTGGGATAACACGGTCCTTCGGAAAGACATTTAGGGTCAACTGTCACACAATTGTGTGCCACATGGAAGAAGGCCCGATAAACTTCCACCAGGCAACCTGATTGTTCATACTTATACACGCTATCTAAACCACCATCGAATCTCCTTTCTAAAAGCCGTGATTTGAAACTGACGTAATCTAAAACTTATTCTTGCTGATTTTCTTTTTTACAAAATTAATTCATAAAATATTCGGCAATCTTGAATATTTTCTAATTTTCTCTTTGTCGGAGGTCGCTTAATAATAAATGAAGAAATTTATACTCGAAAAAAGAATTGCTACAGATATTTTATCTTTCAAAAAATTCAAAATAATAGAATTCATAAGTTAAATTGATAAACAAATAAATTTAAAAAAAATAAATATTATTTTTATTACATAATGGCCAGCGGAAATTCGAACCACCTAAATCAAAACAATTTCTACTTTTTATAAGCCCGGTCTGCGTTCATTCCATTCATACGAGGCGAAAATAACTTGATTACTACACCCCTGTCCCATCCCCCAACCCCCTCCAAACAATGTGATAGACATAATGCTATGCGCATTCAATTTGTCCACATTCCTTAGGGCACCACCAGATCTCTGCGTCAATTACAGTAAAACCCTAATTCCATCCGCTAAAGCCCGATCGCTTTTTTCCCTTTTTTTTTTCATTTATTCCCTACAAACACACGCAAGTAGTTCAACAACTTCCCTGCCGAAACAAAACGAGAGAGAGAAGCTTTAAAAGTCCCCCTCTCTCTCTCTTTAACTGCGTTTTTCCACGCAAAACTGAGCAGTTTTAATCTACTCGCAACAATAATTACTCGGAATCACTTACGAAACAAAACCCTCGTCCGAAAAGCTTCCCACAGCCTAATTACACTTACTTGCTAATTGCTGGGCTTACCTTTTTTTTTTCTTCCCTTAGCCGGCACTGCATTTCGAACAATCAAAATGCCAGAGGAGGCCTTTCGAATTGAGAACGTTTTTCTTCCCTACTATCTCACAGGTAGGGAGAACGCTGCATAAAAGGGGGAGGGGAGGGGAAAAGGGGTAGGGGGAACGTAGAAGAAGGAAGAAAATTTTCTCGTTATTAAATTAAAAGTGTTTAGCCAATTAGCGTTATACAAACGGTTCGAATGCATCGCCTTTGGCGTCGGTATTCTTTTCTAGTAGCTGCCGTCGTTGCAGGTGTATAAAAATTAGTCGCCAAAGCACCGAAAAGTAAGACTTTTTCTTTTTCTTTTTTGCTCTTTGAAGGGACTAAAAAGAACTCTGGCAACGTTTTGGCCGATTTAAGATATCTTGTTTTGATTGCCACTTTATTGATTCGAATCATAATTTCCACAACCTTTTTTTTTTTTCCCCTTTGATTTTTAGGAAATCGTCATCAATTCGTAGCGATGCAAATTAAATAAAAATAAACGTAATCTTTGGGAGAATTAGTAAAGTGTTGGATTACAATATCGAATGGAGTTAAATGCCGTGCTGTCATTTGGTATGTTCTATTTGTCGTCCAATTGTAGCACATCTCAATAACATGCAAATGACGAGTTGGCTTTAAGAAAAAAATATATTCTATGTCTGTTGTGACATAGTGTTTCGCATGACCAATCAAACTGCTTCATTGGAACTTTCGGATTTTCTTCAATGTGATACATAAATGAGTAACCTTTAGGGCGGGGTTTCCACAATATAATATCTCACGCAATTGAACGATAGCAAATTGGAGCTCTAAGAGGCAGAAAAAAAAACTTCTGATTGGTTGGCACTCTACGACGTGAGATTTTAGTGTCAGGTTTTTACTGTGAAACATCGAAATCACTTATAAAACTGGTCAGAAAATTCAGTGAGTTCATCATTAACTCAGTTAAAGAAATGTAACTCATTTAAGAGGAAAAAAAAAATGCTTAAAATTTTTCTTAATTTATCATTAATAAATGTTGTGAGTACATGCCATTTATTTAAAATAATTGCATTTCAGATTTCACATTTTCGCCTACAGTGGGCATTTCTCTCTTTTATTTTATGAATTGAAATTACAAATTGGCACTAAAAAAAATAATACATTCTTGTAAAAAAATTATTTATCTTAAATAATGGTATGATTTTCAAAATGTTTAAATTATATTGCGCATTTTTCTCTATGCAACATAAAATCATAATTGTCTAGTCACAGCTACGAATTTTTTTTTTTTTTTATAAAAGAAATTTTGTAAAATGTACTTAAAGCAAATAAGAAGAGAAAAATGTTTTTCTTTGTCTTTAAATTGCGCTTACGTTTAATTGCGTATGCAGTACTTCGTTATAAAATTAATTTTTAATAATTTTTCAAAGTGTGACTGATTACAGAAAAAAAGATTTAAAAAAACTGAGCTATATGAATGTAATTGAATACATTATTTTGAACTATTTAATTTAATAAAAGCATTTTTTTTTTTATTGACTTGAAAAATGCAATACCTTACAGGAAAAAAACGCTTTTTAAAAACAAACTTATTTTTTTCTGATATTTTTAGAAGTTGTTTTACATAACATTTATATTTATATATTAAAAAAAATAGAAACTGGAAGTTTGTTGGTCCTGAATGTAGGGGAAAAAAAACCCGTTTTAAATGAATTTGGTAATTTTATATCTATTTATCATAATATACATCATACATCTAAATTTATATCTACCTAAGCGAAAACAACTAGAATTCAAGGTTCTGTTTGACAGTAAAGCAGTCAACTATCCTGGAGTTTTCTGGGCTAGATTCCACTCATCAAATCAGCATTATTGGGGACACATCAAACGCACAAGACGGTATCAAATTAAACACCCTCATTTCTCCACAACTGCTTTCTAAATGACTCACCATTCTCTCAAAAGCTTGAAACCCCACAAAACGTTAGAAAAGAGAGAATTAGTGCAAACGACTATGAACCCGGAATTTACGACCACGCAACCCGAGGGCCCCTCTTTTCTTTAATACAAGACAGATCACTCCGGAGCCGTTTTCTTCTGGTTCCTTCGGCTAAAAGATCACTCGTGACATCAACATCCATCTCGTCGTCCACCCCCGACGCCACCCCCCCACCTAATGACAAATTATTGCCAGAGAACAGAGACAGCGGGCCAATCACGCCTAATTGGCGCGCAACCTGGAAACTTGGTAATCACATGACTTCGTTCGGGGATATAGGATAGGAAATTAGAACCCTGAGCCCCTACCCCCTTCCCACCCCTGGCGATCTCCAAAAGATAATAAAAAGAGAGCTCCTATCTCTTCTGCTGAGGTAAGATAGAAGCGCTCATCTCTCTAATCAAATAGAACAGAATGTTTGACGGCCCCGTATGCAAATCGAGACTGTTAGGAAGGTGGGGTGAGGAGGTAGGGGGTGGACGAAGGAGTAAATTATCAAAGGGCCGTTCGTTGCAAGTCTGCTGCTGCACCCCCCTCTAGCGCGCGCAAAACTATTCAATCACGGCCCCGATAAGAAAAGGAATCTCTGAATGGCGGCGGGCTGGTGTATGTCACACCAAGTCAGCTGCAACGGCTCAAACGAGATTAGCAGACGATTTGGAAGAGGGATGGTGCCTGCAGAGGAATCTTCGGCAAAGAAGGGCTTTGGTGGGTGATCAAGGAAGTGAAATGTCAGATCAGTTGCATCAGACAACCCTATCCTTCCCAGCGCACTCCGTCTGAGATTGCATGTATTTATTTTTCATTTACTATACTCCTGTTTCGGATGAACTGTCTATGGTTTTGGGTGTCTGTAAGCAAAACTTATTGAGGGTCGTAAAAGTACGAAGTAAAATTTTTCGTACGAGCATTTTAAATATCATTCAACCAAAATAATTAGTTCATAATTTATTTTTATACAATAATAATAGCACATTTTCCGATCATAGATATGTGTGATAACAGTATATACTTGTTGTAATGCAACATGTAAAATAGCACTACAATAAAACAACAATGTAGTTAAAATAAAAGCATAATTATTTTTTAATTAAACATTCATAAATTAAATCGAATTTTTTTTTCTATTCTTTTCAACACAATCTTATAAAATTATTACATTTTTACATGATATATTCCATCAGTTTCAAAATATTAAATTTTACTTTTTGGTAATCATATTAGTCACGAGTAGTTTATCAATTAAATTTGTTTTATTAAAAGCATATTCAAATTAAAAAAAATAATAATCAATCAAGATCTATAATCCTTTTTTGATAATTAGTACAAGTAAGCAATTTTTTTAAAATTCTTTTAATTCATTAATTTTTCATTTTTATTTACGAATAATTACAGACAATTAAACAAGACATTGGAAATTATCGATTTAAAATGCTAAATAAAAAAGTTGCAATTGTTGCATAGAATGTTACAATTGCAATTGCTAATTACATATGTAACAATTGCAATTGCTAATTTTTTAAAAAAATATTTATATTCAAAAAGAAAGAGATCGAAAAAAAAAAAAAAAAAAAAAAAAAAAAAACCGAACATATATTCCATAGATTCTGATAAAAAAAAAATGTTTTATGTTGCTTTAATTCACAGAAGCATCTTCCGATTCAACGATATTATCTATCTAGACTACATAAAATGTATTTGAAAAGCACCCCAACGATAGTAACAGAAATATGCAAGACAATTTGTCTGAGAAGTCGTTAGACAAATCTATTCCCTCTCACAAAAGCAACGCAACACACCGTAAAAAAAACGCCACCATTCCTACTTCCACCAACATTTCTCTTTCACTCCACCAAACCCCAAACAAGAAAGAAGATATTTATAAAATTATACAAAATACACCGCCTGTCCAAACACTTTCCCCCAACGTACGAAGAATACACGCAAGGGGGATAGAAGAAGGAAGAAAGAAAGAAAAAGAAGTATCTGAAGTAGATCGCAAACATGAAGCAGTACTTTATAGAGGGGATGGAAAGTCGATACACACTGCTCGCTCGACCAACCTCAAAAATGTCGAAAAACGCCCTCCGATGTTTTTATTCAAATTTCCCCCCTAATATTCTAATGGGGTCGGCAGAAGATCGCCTCCGAAGGGGGTGGGGGTGGGAGGGAAGAAAATGGAGAAATAACCGCACGCGTTCGAATATTTTATTGAACTTTAGATCAGATCTCGAGGCTACACGCACACACACACACAAAAAAAAAGGAAGGCACATATCAAAAAACTGGGGGTGTATGAATACTGATTGCCTGCTTGTTTTTATCTGTCCAAGAACAAGGGGGTAAAAACGGTTTGTGAGCAGGAACAGATGCAGCTCTGTCGGATATGTATGCAAAATCTAACGAGATATACATGAGGGGCAAGGTGGCAAGTATCTTCTTCTGCTGCTGTCTCGCGGCATTCTTATTGATATCTTTCGGCTGCACTTTGCTTCAGCGCGGAATCGTCTGCTCCCCCACCCCCACCCCCATCCACCCTTGCCTGCTTTTATTTATGCAACGGAAATTATGAGCAGGTGTGCGCATGCAAATCGGATTTGTTTGGCGGTTCTGCCGTAGAACAGATTCGAATTTATGGCGGGTTTGATTATGTTCTATTGAAAATGACGCACGGCTGAGTTTTCCAGAGTTGAGGTTCAACTCTCACAATCACTTTGATTTTATTTCTTCCCCGCCCGATAATGGAATATCGCCCTGCTTGCTTCTTTTTTATTCTTTTTTTGTACAGTGTTCGAAAGTAGAAGAAGTATTTGTTCCAAGTGTTTTCGGTGCAGTTCGGAGGATAAGATTTCTAATCAAGTCCTAGAGGTGTATGTATGTAAAGTGATTTCTGCCATGCTGGTTTTGTTTGAAAGAGAGAGATTTCTGTTTTTTTTTTTTTTTTGAAGAAGGAAATGGAATGTAAGTTTTTATTTTATTTTAAGCAGTAACTAAAAAATTTGCAGTAAAAAAAAAAGAAGCAATTCTCTGTTATTCAGAAGCAGATGCAAATGCGCAACAAATTGCTGGTTCGAGGTAAGAAAGAATATTATTATTTTCTGTTTCAAACATCCTGTGCATTACTTTATACTATTTGCTTTAAGTTTGCGGAAAAGATCATATTGAAATATATCGTTATTTAATACACTTATAAAAACGTAAGTTACCACCGGAACACACAATGATATTCGGTTCTGATCAAAGTGAGAATATTTTATGAAAACAATGAAATCTTGAAATGAACAATCATCAGCAAATTCTTTGCCAATTTTACGTAAACAAAGAAAAAAGGAATATGGAAATCTTTTATTGAAATTATACTTTTTTATTTCGTATATAAATTGCATTCGTAAAGAAATAATACTGCTGATAATATTAACTAGGAAATAGAAAAAGTAAAAACTGAAATTAAATTTTGAAATGTGGCCATAATAATTTGTATGCATTATAGGATGGTATGTGTACATACGGCAACTATAATAATTATCTTCCAATTAAAGACTTACTAAGAAACAACAAACAAGCGCTATGCAAGTTTAAAACACAGGTAATTATAATATTTTAACTTACTTTACGATCTTTACAGCAATATGTATGCGCTTCTTGCTCATGTATATTAAAGAAGCAGAAAAATATATTTCAAACATATTGAAAAACATGTTTCCCTTTTTTTTTTTTTTTTTTTTTTTTTTTTTTTTTTTTTTTTTTTTTATGGAAACCTTAAGGTAAAGGTTCACATAAATTGTTGTATTATTGTTTGTTTCATTTATTGTTTTAAAAAGAATAAATTTTCTATGTATGCTGTAATTAAAAGATAAAATAACAGAATACATAGAAAATACAACAATAAAAAGAATAAAAAAAATACGACTACATATGTAATTAATTAAATATTTAATATAAGTTGCCTATTGGTAATAAAAAAATAATATTTTCACTAAACACATATACATACTGTTTCTTAATTATTTTTTTTATTTTAATTGTGTTTATTTTTTTTTATTTTAATTGTGTTCGAAATGTAGAATTATGTTTTGTAGTAATTCCTGATAACAAAACAAAGAATACAAAAATAAAATAACTTAATTGTAAAATGATATATAGAAACAAATGTAAACGTTTTGTTTACATAGTGTTCGATGTGACTGCATGTGGAACATATTAATGAACTACATAATTATCGTCATTAAAATCTATTACCATTTTAATTCATTCACCATTTAACGTCATTTAAATTTATTACCATTTTAAGAGTGGCTACTTTTGGATTTATTCTGTATGAACTAGTTTTGTTTTTATCAATGAGAACTTTACACTTTAAATGCAAAAATCCCCCCCCCCCCTTATTGATATTCAGAAAAAATTCTAATGTACATCTTCTTTGAAAACAAATGAATCCCCATCTTAGCAACAAAAGGGTTGGTAAAAGAAGGACAAAAAAATCCAAACAAAACAAGCCCTAGACCTTTATAACGATTAATCCACCAAAAGAAATATGACACCGACTTCAAAATCTATCTTCTCTCCAAAAGAGAAAATCTCCCCCGGATCGAAGAAGCACCCTATTTTCCCGAAGATGGACACAAGAGATAAGCTCTGTGTGCCATGAAGGACATTGGAGCGTCGTCGCATATTGGTCATGAATATGACAGAGTGATGAAAATCAAAAGGCAAGCTTTGCGTCGGGGATCACCCAGGAAGGAGATACCCGAAACTTTTCATAAAAAAGTCCTTCTCGGAAGGCCATCCTGAGTCTTCAGGGACGAACGACATGGCGCATTCGCATACCAAAATGAAAGGGCCGGCCCCCATTTCCCCAGATCATAACATTTCAATACTTGTGCATTTCATGGGGGACTCTCCATTCTTCTCCCCTGAGTGCTTACGCGTCTCCCCCCCTGGGGTGATCCGCCAGAAATATGGGTGGAAGTCCTGCGGGGAGGAGGGGGTGATGAGAATCTTCCTATATCCTTTTCCACCGCTGATTCCCATCCCCTTCCCCGCTACTTTTATTGTTATCTTTTATCATTTATTCCATGTTACCGACGAGAGGTGAGTTTTGGATTTTTCCAGTTCTCACGTTGTTGTGTATCCGATTGGCTGGAAAAGAAGGGGGGACCATGTGAATGAAGAATGGGTGGAAGATTACAGAAGGCAGAGATGGCTTTTATGAAGGGGGTACTATGGGCTATCCTGTGTAGTTCGAAGTAAGAATTCATATAGATGTAAATAATGTTGGGAACATTAAAGTTGACTTTTTTTTTCTTGTATAACAAAAGATGGCGCTCGCTTTAGAGGGAATTTTCGATGAACAAAAGTAGAAATGGAAGGAATTTCAGTGAATCTCAATTATTATGTTATTCTAGTTGATATTAATTGATATTGCGTTACGGGCTATTGTAAATTCTATAAGCACAGCTTAAGTATGCGTGTTATAAAAAAGAATTTGTAAAATTCATTAAGTTTGTAGTAACCTGAGAACTACAACGTATTTTATATTGATAATAATTCGACAAACCAGAAAAAAAAGCAACATATGTATAAAATGATAATGATAACGTCCACATACTATATATGACCACAGAACTTTAAAGCTAAATAACAAATAAAATTATCTCAGTTAATCGCAGCAAATTGGTGAAGGAGTATAAGGAATTTAAATTATCTAACGTTGCAATATTTATAATATTTAAGATTGTATAAGCCATTCAGCAAATTTGAAAGACAGATAGGCGGTCTCCGTCAGTTCCACTGCATCGTATAGGGTAGAGAAAGTAGATAACAAACTCATAGTTAGTCTCTTCTTTCCTTCTTCTCCTCTTCTGGATATGGTAGTAGCTACAATTTTTAGTAGATACGTAAATTAATTGCGATGTCGTACTAACTTCGCAACTTATAGTTCTCAATTGTTTCTTTTCATACGTTTGATTGAGAAAAAAAGCCCACTCACTCATTACAGAGGTCAGAAAAATAAACCGCAAATTTGAGACTTTTGGTCTTTTAAAGGACCCGGGCAACAATTTTCCTCGTTAGCGCTGTTGAGTAGCTATTTGGAAAACGTAATGGATGGTATATGTAAATGATGTGAAAAACTTGGTGGATGGTATGCGTAGAATGGTATTATGTAGAATAAAACAGTTACCAGTATTAATGTTTTCATGCATTCAGTTTTTTATTTTTAATAACAAAGTGTTTCATTTATTTAAAAAGTTTGTATGAAATAGATTTCTAATAGATGTTAATTATTTTCCAGTCAAATAATAAAAATATATTTATTTTAATTTAATCCAGTCAATAATTAATAATTTTTTAATTAAAATTAAAATTTAAATAAAAAACATACTCTTACGTGTTTTCCTAAAAATGAAACGAATTCATATTCACCCATAAGAATATTTATTAACTTGTATAATCAGTAATTACATCCTTCAGTTTAGGGTGCTCAAACCCTTAAAATATTCAATAATATTAAATAATTCACACCGAAAGTTCTGCAAAAACGTGTGCTAGAAATCCTTTTATCTTTCTCTCCTTTCAAATAAAAAGGGCCCAATCTGTTGAAACGACGAAATTCAAAATCCGCAGAGCAATTGTGATTTTGAGATAAAACACAAAAGAGAAATTGCCTGGCATTTATAAATAAAGTGATTTCGAGATAAAAATTATAGAACAATTGAGTTTTGTGTTTCCAAAATGGAAAGATAAATAAATTATTTTCATAATCTCGTAACAATAATATTTTATTTTTCACGAATCATATTTTTTAAGAAGATTTCCCATGCTACATTTTCTTCTTAACAAGCGAAGAAAAAAAAATCTTTGATAGCCAAACACATTTATAATACAGTGGATGTTTTTCTTCCTTTTTTAATATTTATTTGAAGTACAAATTCATAAAAGTTTATATTTACAGTGGTTATATTCTACAAATTTTGACTACAAAGTAGAAATGAATTTGAGCTAATAAGCTCATCTGAACAAATCAGTAAAATAAAAACGAACATTAAATAATGAATGTAATATTTATTATAATAAAATAATAATAACTATTTTGAAAAATAAAGAGCTCGATTTCGGCCGAGAAATTAATGGTAACTTCAACAATTATATTTTAACCACTGGGAGTTCTTAGAAAGGCCTTATGGCCAATTGGCTAGCACACTGGCCTTTGGTACCATATGCTTCAAGTTCGAATCCTGGTGGTGGTATGGATGCTTGTTAGTGGTTTAAAATCCACGTTAAACTGTAGATCCCTTAATTAGTCTAAAATGTGCAAAAGGGACAGTAGAGCAAGAAACGAACCAAATCATTGAAAGACAAAACCGAAGGATTTTCAAGCAATGTACTGTTGATAAAATAGTCTTGATAAATTAAATTAATAAAATAAGTACATTATTTATCCATTTTTAATTTCGTTCAAGTTGTAGAATATGTTTTTATTTATTTTTTTTTCACATTATAATATGTATTTATTATTATTTTTCTAAAACTAAAGATTTAAAAAAATTTCTTTAATCTTCCTTCAATTTAGAATGAGTAATTTTTTAATATTTAAAATTATTTTAACAAAGATTGAATTTTTAAAATAATTTTTTGAAACAAGAAGCATAATGTCTCAAATGAACTAAACATTTGATTTTAAGTTAAAAGTAAATTAGTTTCCTTTTCCCTTTATTTTAGTATTTATTGCACAGCTTGGAGGTATAGAATTTTGAACATCACTCTAGAATATCTTTATCTCACTATAATCCTTATCAAGATAGATTTTTTTGAAATCTTTTCAAGCAGAAATGGTCGACATTTGGCTGACACTATATTCAATGGATTCACAATCTTATCATTTAAACAGAAGCTGTAATATAATTATTTAATAAAATTTCTAAGAAATTCATTTAACATATAACAAAAACAAAACAAAAAACCAGTCAATAATCAAACAATTTTGAAATAATTTTTATAAATTTACATCTTAGATTTTTAAACTTTTTTTTAACTACATTTAATAAAACGCATTGAATAAAACATAAAATAAATTAAAAGTCATATATTTCATAAACAAATGTATAAGTAAAAAACTTTATAGATATTATATGATTATATAGATAGGTGATTTTCTACATCAACATAGGTTATTTATGAGATCAAGATAGATGATTTTTTTTTAAATCATTTCAAGCAGAAAATGGTCAACATTTATCTGATACTATTTTCATTTCCTTGATAATCTTATTACTTAAACAGAAGCTACAAAATAACAATTCAATAAATTCCTAAGAAATTCACTTAAAATATAACAACAAAAAAACCAGATGAATAGTTGAATAATTTGGTAATAGTTTATAAAAATTTACACCCTCGATGTTTAAACTTTTTTTTCAATACATTTGATGAAGCGCGTTTAATAAAACATAAAAGAAGTTAAAAGTGATATATTTTATAAGCAAATAAATAAAAGATTTTATAGTTATTATATGACTATATAGATCAAATATATGATTTATGAGATCAAGATAGATGATTTTTTTAAACATTTTTCAAGCAGAAAATGATTGAGATTTGGCTGACACTATATTCCTTTCTTTCACAATCTTATTACTTAAACAGAAGCTAAAAAATAACAATAAAAATTTATAAAAATTCACCTAACAAAAAAAAGTTAATAATTAAATAATTTTGAAATAACTTTTATAAATTTATATCTTAGATGTTTGAAGCTTTTTTTTTAAATACATTGATAAAATGCATTTAATAAAACATAAAACAAGTTAAAAGTTATACATTTTATAAGCAGACAAATAAGTAAAAGATTTTATAGACATCATATGATTACAAAGATTTTATACATTATAAGAACTAGTTCGTGAATTACCAAACTACCACGAACTTAGACGCTAACCCTCTAGGAATTACCATTGAGTACCGCTCTTTTCTAGTGGTATGTACTCGAAACGTTAAACTATGTTCTAATTTAAGTTGTTCCGTTACAAAGTTGAGCATTTGTTTCAATTTCTTGCGTCTTAACTATCAGGCGCAACTTACTAATCCTACGTCACAAGCAATTTCCAACATGATATAAGTTTCAAGTCTTACTTTATTACCTACGAAATATTACTGCACCACTTAATTACGGCAATAGAAAACGTTTCCAAGGTAACGTGGCCGGCTTTGCTCCGCAAGACATATTGCCGCTGCCCCTTATTTTTTTGAGGGTATTTAATTAAAATTTTTAAGATCTAATCTTTGAAAGAGCAAAAATATTTTCAATTACAAACGCAAAATCTCCACGCGCCATAGACTTAATGTATTTGTTTTGATCTGATGTCTTAAAAAGAAAACTATTTTATGAATAAAATATGCGTAAATAATTGCCAAAAAATATTTACATGTTATTTTCTTAAATGGATCAAATTTAAAACTTTTTTTTTATAATTAAAATGTAATGTTTGTAGATGTTAGCGAAAATGGACATTTCTTTATAAATGGTTAGAAATATTTTATTTCCTTAAAGTCAAATAAAATCCAACTAATATAATTTATACAACTCTACAAATTCGAGTTATACATATTACATGTCCTGTATATTTTCGACTTAATTCTAATAATGAATATCAAAAACATTAAGATTGAACTAATAGATTTGCAGTATATTACCGACATATACAATTCATGAATTGCTCTTTAAGTTTCATAAATAAAAGCCCTTATTTAAACGAATTTCAATAAAAAAAAAAATAACTTTAAAACCTACTCAAATATTTACTTTACCAATCTGGAAAGAAAAAATCTATTGGCTATATAAAATATACGTAAATATATTTTACTTCAATGCTATAATGCAATTTTGAATATTTTGCTTCGTAAAAATATATTTGCTTTGACAATTTTCGAGGTTAAAAAAGAATATATTAATATCAAATTTCATTATATTTAGCACTATATTTAAAAAAACCCATAGAGTATCATAGGCAAAATCTACGTGAACCTATCACTGTATGTTGTGTATATATATATATATATATATATATATCTGAGAAGTTAATAGATTGGCAAACCAGAAAAATAATTATAATTGCTCAATTAATATAATTATATAATTAGAATATAATTATATACAGGTTTCATCAGGTTCAAGTCCTGGCGATGTCATAGATGTTTGAAGTGATTCGTAATCCACTTTAAACCGTATGTCCCAATTTAATAAGACTGTAGAGTGTTGGGCTTTCAATCCCTGTCCCGTAAAAAGAAACCATCTCCGGTCTCGAAATCTGCCGGCAGGCAGACAGTTTTGACCCATCATAATAATTGCTGTTGTGCCAATGAAGAAAAATGAAGAATATATATATATATATATATATATATATATATATATATATATATATATATATATATATATATATATATATATATCATTAATCCATGGCATATTTATTTTCGTTATGTAGTTACAAACTTTCAAAGTTATTTTATTTCATTTCTATATACTTCGATATTGAAGTTATACTACAAAATAAAAATAATGGTTAATATACTACAAAATAATGGATGTATAACTTCATAAACAATGTAAATTTAAACTACGTATCAAAATAAGAGAATCTTAAAGGATTCAGGTTTCTTAGGAATGTATGTTATTAAATTAAAATAATTTTATAGAAAATATACAACCAAAGAAAAATGTAATTAGACAAGAAATCAGTAGAAAAATAATTCATAAAAATATTTTTTAAATTAATTATTATCACGTTAAAAGCAATAATGTAGTTTAAAATGACATGCTGTTTATAATATCATTCTAATTAATTAGCGTTTTATTTACTTCCTAAATTTTCTATTTTATTTTCCATTTATTTCTATTTTATCACTTTGAATAGGAACTCAAAAAGAATTTTTTGAATGACAGAACGTGTTATCAGAGAACAAAACCAATTCTTCAGATGCTTCAGAATAATTTGAGGAAGACATTCATAATGAAGTAACACATCATTAAGCTGAACAGAGATCGGCGAACAAGAAAAATAATTTCCTTAATTAATATAATTATACCAGATAATAATAAAAAAAACCAGAAAAATCATGCATATTAATCATAAACGTAATTAAATTCGTCGAACATTCAGCGCTTAGTAAAACCACAGAGAAAGTAATAGGATTAATTAATTACTCTAGCAATTACAGCAATTCAAAATTCAAAAATTTGAGCGATAGTCTCAACTTCAGCTGAAGTTTGTAACCGTCACCACCAAAAACCTCAACATCAAACAAAAGCCCAAAAACTACTTTGTAAAAAAAAAAAAAAAACACAGATGCCTAAAACTTCCAGCTTAATCGCAAATGGAGACAATTACAAACTCTATAAATCACCGCACTTTTGTTTTTTTAAAAAAAGGAACACCTCGCGCGCATCAGGAAAGAATAACTAAAAACTAAAAACACCAAAAAAGAAATAATAATAATTAAAAATATAAAAAACAAAAAAATCCCAGTTTTGTAGTAGATTTAAAGATTGTTCACCAAGATAACACTTCCAAAATCGATGTTAGCTTTTCAAGCTCACACCCGAATTAGGGCTTTTTGTCAAGGAAGCCCGAAATCTCTAATTTCCTCTGCAATTTTTTGTTTTCTTTTTAATTTTTTTTTGCTTCACCTCTCTTTTACTCTTTTAAACACAAGTAAAACAGTAAAACCTCCACCTCTTTTACTCTCAAAAACACTACACAGCTACTACGGTTACGGAGCATTTCAAACTTATCTCTATGACAATTGTAGTAACTGGAGGAACAAATAAGGCACATATTAATTTTCTCTCAAAAAAGGGGATTCCAGCCTTAATTTTTTTTTCTCTCTTCTGTACATCCACCCCAACCACCCCTTCGAACTCTTGTGTGTGCGTAATGTATTTACAACCCCCTTTTTCTCTCTTTTCTGGGAGCAATTTATAACGTGCGCCTCTAAAAAGCCTTTCCTCCGCAGCAGTGGCTGGTAATTATTCCGCCGGATATGTAAAGTTTTAATCTGTTTTTCACTGCAGAGCCAACTGAGCGTTTGAAAATAATACGCAGCCTTGATTTGGGGCTCGGCTCCCTTTTAGGAAGTGCCCGCCTGACAAGCTCCATCACAGAGAATGGATGTGGCAGGTCCCGGTGACAAATTGTGCGCGTCCCTTTTTGCGTCCTCGCTAATTGTTAGATAACAACACCATTAACTATAAAATGTTGGGGTGGAAATTTTTTTTTTATCAGGGTGACAATGGCTCAAGTCGCGAGTCCATCAATTAAGAGCCCAACCCTGGACAAATATCACTTTAAAATCACCAATAGTTTTCAAAGATTAGTCCATTAGTTTTATCCTATTCCCTTAACCACTTAACTTGCATGTTCATATACCAAGATAAGATTAATATTAAGATAAAGGGTGACTAACCCGGGACAAATATCTCTTTAAAATCACCCATAGTTTTCATCGAATGCATTACTTTTATGCTATTCTCTTAACCCCTTGGATGACTAATCCTGGACAAATATTTTAAAATCACCCATAGTTTTTATCCAATGCATTATTTTACGGTCTTCCCTTAGCCACTTGGTTGACTAATTCTGGACAAATGTATGTTTAAAATCACCAATAGTTTTCAAAGAATGCATTAGTTTTATCCTATTCCCTTAACCATTTAACTTGCTTGTTCATATACCAATATAAGATTAATATTAAGATATAGGGTGACTAACCCTGAACAAATATCACTTTAAAATCACGAATAGTTTTCAAAGAATGCATTAGTTTTATCCTATTTCCTTAATCACTTAACCTGCTACATTTTGCATGTTCACATATTCATATAATAATATAAAATTAATATTAAGATGTAGGGATAACTCTGGACAAATATCACAGTAAAATCACCAATAGTTTTCAAAGAATGCATGAGCTTTATGGTCTTCCTTTAACCACCTGAATGACTACTCCTGAACAATTATTTTAAAATCATCAATAGTTTTCAACAAAAGCATTAGTTTTATGGTCTCCCTTTAACCCCTTGTATGTTAAAGTTAACTTATCTAATATATAAATTTGAAACACTGTTGGTTTGTCCTTAATACAAATTCACACTTTTCAACCGGGAACTTTCAAATCTGGTACTTTATATAGGCTATGGCCTATGTAAGGCCATAGGCTACTTTAACACTTAAAGATTCTCCCCGATTTCTACCCCTTATTTTAAGTTTTATTTATTAAAAGAAACTTTATTTTTAGTACCACCACAAAGCACCCGTCAAGTTATTGTAAAAAAAAGGGTGCAGAAAATTTACAGTATTAGTTTTTAATCAATTTTCAAAACAAGCACTATTATATTCTTAAAAATAAATGTTAATAGATTAAAGGTGAATTTTTTTCTAGAATTATTGCTTTATTTAAAATCTGAAGCTTTTAAAATTATGCTCAGATATTTTTCTCAGTAAAATTTACCAAAATTAAAAATGTTTTATTCTGTGTAACTGGGCCATGCCGGGTCATATCGACTAGTCCTTAATGGTCGAAAATGGTCAAAAATCCTTATAGTGACTAATCTATTATTATGATGGTTTTAAGAAAAACAGTAATTTTTTGTAATAAATGAAAATTTTAATTTTCTTTCTTTTAAGAAATCTGGAAAACAGAGATCAACAATTCAGCACGTAGAGATATTCTTATTGGTTCTAATTAGTTAACCGTGTTATTTACCATTTCCTGATTTTCAAAAATCATCTTCATGATTTAATGTAATCTTCTTGGTTTAAATAGATTTAAATATGAAATATATTTTATTCTTGTCTTCAAGGCACAAAAGCATGAATTTCCGAACTGTTTATCTGTTACGTTTTATATATAAAGTATGCATGTATTCATCGTATAATGTTTATATTTAATCATCATATCTCTAGCAAGTAAAAACCGTTGCAAAAAAAAAAAAAAATCATTCAATTCATAAAATTCCAAACCTAACTCATTTATCAAACTAGTTTTACAAAACTGGAATAATGTGAAGGCATACTTTGAAATTCATGTTCATTTTAAATTAATAAAAGGTTTTTCAATAAAAAAATTACCTAATAATATATCAATAAATAACAATACCCAAACGGCTAAGAAGAACAGAAATTTACAATTTATTACTTAATATCTCGAATAACAATCTTATTTTTAAAAAAAATGTAATCACACAGTCAATTTTCGCTATTAAATATTTTCTAAACAACAAAGAATTTTCAAACTTATTATTATAATAGCAAAACTGTTGTGCCCATAAAGGAATTTTATGATAATGAAATATTTTTTTTAGTTTTCGTTGCAATAACTTAATTCAATAATAATTGAAACTAATTTAATTGAGCTAATTTAAACTGAAAGTACGGATAAAATTCTTTTCAAGTTAAATAGGTGGTCATTTATTAAAATTACATCTTATTGCAATAAGTATTATTTAAGTTAGCAACCATTTAAACATGACTTAAATTTTATAATGGGTACAATTTCACCCAACATTTATTTTTTAGAAATTATATTGACTCGTAAAATATTTTTAAAAATGAAGCAATTTGTCATGAATACATAATTTTAATTTATTTTGAAAGTAAAAAAAAATCTCCAAAACAAATATCCTCACAAATAATTACAGATTTAAAAACAATAATTAAAGTAATTTAGATGATATCTTTCAAAAAAATTTCAATTTGAATACCTGTATAAAATTACGAAAAAAAAATTAATTTAAAGTTTAAACTGAAAATGACTGCAATTTATAATTTTAAACTTATTTATTAAATTTTTTTTTTAGTTCACTTCACACTAATATTCGCCATTTTCCCTTAAAATACACTCTGGGGAAATATTTATATTCTCATTTAGTAATAAGCTCGAAAATTCATTCGCACATTTATGAATTAACGCTGACAAAGCACGCATCATTACGTGGCATAAACTTGAACATGAATACATAAATCCAAACAATCTTTTCGGACAAGCTACATCTAAAATTCTCATATAAATGAAGTCAATGAAGAAAAGTTCTAAAATAAAAAAATAAAAAAAGAAATAATTCCACGCACACACAAAAAAAATTCCCCAAGAAATTAAAAGTAAAGATTAAATAGAAAAATTTAAACTGTTAATTTCCTCTTCTGGAGAAAAGTTGAAATGACTTAATGCATTTTTACTTAAATCAAAAGCAAAACGCAATGGGGGAAAATGAGAAGTCTCTGGAAAAAAAAAAAAGTTTATTCTGAAAAAGAGGCATTTGGAAATACATTCATTCATCCAAGCATCGCCCCCCTCTTTTCATAATTTTAATTTAGGTTTTATTTATTTATTTACTTATATGAGTAATCTTTTTTTTTTTTTTCTTTTCTTTTCATTTTTTCTGTTCTCCCCTCTTTTAATTTTTGAAAACTTTTCGGCGAAATGGGGATATTTTCCTCGCACGTGGATGCGACACAAGATAAATACATACGTCGTTTTCAAAAACTGTTTTTGAAGTTTTAAAAAGACCCGCTCTCGGCCTGTAATGTTTTTTTTCCCCCTCCTCACTTATGAAACAACATTAAACACGGCTATGAAATTAAGGGAAAAGGGAAAAAAAAAATTATGGAATTAATCGAGGTGTTTCTCACTTGATTAATTTCGACCTACGCAAAGCCAGAATTTATACATTTGGTGACATGAGCGTTTTATTCATTAATTTTTTTTTTACTGTTTTACTGTTTGTTTTGTTTTATTTTAATCTATTATTGTTTGAGAGATTAAAAATTAACATACATTAAGCTTTGTTTTTCAAAAAAAACATTTGAATTTACGTAATATTAAATAGATAATCATTGCAACACAAAATTGGATAATTATTTTATCATTTTTAATAGTAGTTTTTGAAACATAAAAAGACCAAACTTTTTTCAGAAAATAATAATATTTATTTCTTCTTAAGAAGTAATGTTAAATATGGGTATGAAATTTAAGATAGGAGAGAAAAAAATTATGGTGTTTCTGACTTGAATAATTTTGATCTTCGTAAAGAGAGAACCGGCAAAAAAGAGTTATAATTATTTAAATTTAATTTTTGTCCTTATTTTTTTCTGTATTTGAAACAGAACAGTAGTAATTATTTAAATAGAGTACAACAAAACAGAATAATTATTTAAAACTTTATTTTATAATAATTATTTTTAACTGTTTCCAAATAATTTTTCCCCTTTTATAATGCAAAACCAAGTTATAGTTTTCAAAGCAAAATAATAAAGTGGTAGAGAACTATTCGCCGTCGTTCTCGCTTGATTATTCAATGCGACTCAATTTATTAACTCAGTGAGAGTTATAAAAATTTAATGTATATATGTATATAGTGCTCGTATAAGCCAAAAATGATACGTACAATCTTTAATGTTAATTCTTTCTTTTTTTGACGATTAGAAACGTATAAAAAGTATTTGAAATAATCTTATCTTAGGAACAAACTAACGTACTTAATACCATACAAATAATTTATAATAATTATTTGGTTTAATCTGTCTAAAATATGACAGATAATATAAACGATTGATAGATTAGTCTTTCATGAAACATATTTTGCTAAGCATAACTTTATAATTTCAATTTTATATTAAGCTACAGTTAAAAAAAAGTTAATTAAAATTAAATCCTTTCACCCATTTCAATTTAGCATGTGTGAACATACTTTGCTTTACAAATACAAATGAGATTATACTTATGTACAATAACCCAAGAAATGTATGAAACAATGGGTCAGAATATTACAAGAACGGGAGTTCTGCACTTTAGGGTTCCGTTTTGTTTATTTGGCGATTGTTTTCCCTTGAGATTTTTTTTTTTTATTTTCCCCTGCGCTTCTAAACAAGCAAAATGACCACTGCGGTTACAAAATACAGCGGTTTCATCGATTCCACTTGGGGCGGAAAAGAGACTTGGAGGAATCGGAACCTTATAGTGCAGAATCACACAAGAACTATCGAATTCAATAGCCACAGGAATATAATAACTCTAACACTTCATGAAGAAGGAATTGTTCAAATACCACGAGAAGCACTACCCAATTTAAAAACTAGAGAAATTTGTTTAATGATGATTAAATTGACATTTATGGACACTATTTTGAAGATATATTTTGGATGCCAGACACTTCAAAATGAACTACAGAGCACGTGACTTGATATGGGCGAATCGTTATATTTAGCGACACATATATCATGCCAGTTTTAAAATACATACGAATAAATTAGCTTTTATTTTAAATAGAAGTTTTTGACATGAAAGTTTCTCGTGTTGCACGAAGAAATGAATCTGTTTTAAATAGCAACTCAAACACTTATTTATTTTTTATTTTATAACTTCACTTTTTTATTTTATAACTTATTTCCTCTTACCAGAACAACATCATGTTCATACATGATAAGAAAAACATTCACTAAACATACAAATAAGATAAAAATTTCCAAGCGACTCGCAAAAAACATAACCCAATGTTCTGGCCAATGTTTAATGGATTTCAAACATTATTCCGTACACGAGGTCCAAACATGCTGACAGCCGAAACGCACGCGAAGGGATAGGGCAGGCAACAATTGAACAAGGAATGTCAATAAAAATGACTGATAGTTATTATTTCTACAAAGAGATACGGAAAAAGTGATTTTTGTGAATAATACTGATCTAGAATCGAGAACAATGGACCTGAAGAAAGAAAAATCTCAAAAAACCAGTTTCCAGATCTTCAATTTCTGCCCTCTGTTCTCCTCGTTGGCGTTGCATACAATGGAATCCCCTTCAGTGCAATTTCAATTCGATACCTAAATATTAATTATCGGAAAGGAGCTCTTCCGTATATCCGCTTGTAATAATTTAATACAAAGTTATTTGTTCATTACTCAACTTTAATTAAGAAAAAAAACTTGGCAAGCGATACTGTGTAATAAATTGAATGCAATAAATAATTATGTTTCGTAACTTACAAAAAAGAAACATTTTGAAATAAGAAATTGAGATGTTTTTAGTAATTAATATATCATTATATTTTGTTTCTGAATTTACGACGAAATTCAAGCACAACAAAATGTTTTATAACATTAAAAAAAAAAGGGGAACATGTAAGACTTTTTCAGTAAAATGTTATAAAAGTAAGGGACCGATTGCTTATAGTATGGAAATCGTTTTCAAATCAAATTCATGTAATTTCTCAGTAAGTTGTAGCGTAACATTGACTGATCATTAAAAAACATTGGAACTATTATTATGTAACAATAATCGAACACATATTTCAAAATTTCTGGAAAAAGCTCGAAATATGAAACTAACCATGACATTTCAGATAGATAAAGTGAAAAAAAAAATTTATATAATATTTTTTTAAAGTTTAAACAAGTGTTAAAAAAATATTTTCTACGTCAAGTTAAAAGTTCAAGCGAGTATTTTTAATTTCTTTAAAAAAATTAATTTATAAAATTTTTACTGATAATATGCAAATTTATCCAAATGATGTAAAATTTAGATAATCGGCATATTATTTGGATAGATTTGCATATCTGGATAAATTTGCGTATTATGAGCGCGTATGAAATTTGATAAATTTGCATATTATGAGTGCATATGAAATTGGCATATTTTTTGGATGCATTTGCTTATCATCTGGATAAATTTGCAATTAATTGTTAATAATATACAAATTTAAATTTAAATTTAATAAGTTAAATTAATTATTGAAATAACTATTTATAATTAAACAATTAAACTATTTATAAACAAGTTTTATGTGTGAATAAAATAGAGGATATTATAATATTAATTAATTTAATTTATTATTATTTTAAATTTTTATTACTTAATTAATTTTTATTTTAAATAGAACATTTATTTGATACCTTTTCTCTTAAAAAAGTAGTGAGATTCAGTCATCAGATGTAAAAAAATCTTGATTACTTACCTAAAAAAGATATAAAAAAAACATTATTAGAAAATAAAAATAATTCCTCATTATAATCAAAAATCAAAAATAAATTGTTAACAACATTACAATTTTTAATTAAAAATTTTGAGTATTTTTAAAAAACAATATAGTTGAGAAATATGAAACAATTTTGAGAACATAAAAGAATACGATCAAAATTATTGAAGAAATTTTAAAAAATAAATAATTTCAATGTTTTAAAAAAATATAATAAAGAATAAATGAAAAAATTTCGAGCAAATAAAAACATTTCTTTTCACAAATTAATATCAACTGAATTTAAATCACATTCTTTCCCCCTAAATTTTTAAATTCATTAATAACATAAATTAAAAATTGACCAAAATGATAATACTGAATTTAAAAAAGTTCACAATGGAGCATCTCATTTAATAGTTGAGGGGGGATTTTTTTTTTCTCCAATGACAACAATTGAATTTCTCCAATGGTTACAGACCGCTGATACGTCACAATTGTAATAGATTATTCATTACTCTACACCTCACCCCTGTATCCAGTGTTACGTAACCTCCCGATTAATTAAAAAAAAGCGAGTGTGGTGGGTGTCGTGTATACCACGAGCAAGCCCTCAACGAGTGTTGAGAGGTGGGCAGTGCCTTCCGGGAAGACCGTTAGGGATAATTGCAGAATCACATGAGTGCAACGAATTAAAATGCAGAAAATAAAATACGCTATGGTACTATGTACGTAACATAAACTATTTTATTTGCTTTTATGGAAAATATACAACACAGAAATAATAAACAATGATACGAAAAATATAGTATGGCCTGGTATACAAAATATTATACAACTTTCAGTCTACGTATTATTAACAAGAAGCTATTGTTTGAAGTGAAAGAACATTGACAGAGAATTCAATTATTATTTCAAGAGTAATGGTTTCTAAGGATGATTAATTGTTCATTTTCTTCTATAAAGGTCGTTAAATTGATAATTTTCTATTTAGTCCATGAGTTGTATATCATATTTCTGTGGCAATGAACGTAAAAATGTTGAGAGGGTATTTTAAGATGGTATACAAATAGTTACATAGTGAAATGTTTCTACAGTTTTTCCACGGGAGTCGAAATCTTTTGGTCATGGTCAAGTGGTATGGTGGTCATAGTCTATTCCGATGTATGTTTGGAATAGACCATTACCACTTGTAAGCAAAATGTCTTTCCTAGAAAGAATTCCATTTTTTTTTTTTTTTTTTTTTTTTTTTGAGACTTTAGTTATGGTGTCGAAAGCTTTTTGCCCTGTATCTTATGATTCCAATCTTCCATGATAACAATCTTGTTGCCAATCCCGGGATTGGTAGAACGGAACCTTCAGAATGAAAGTAAATGTCGTAATACCTTCTGGAAGTACTATCAGAGAAAACTGTCCCTCATTTACGTGACCTATTGAAAAAACTCGGAAAGTTGCAACCAGACATTTCAATTGTCAGTAATCAAAGAAAATACACGTTTTCCAATGGATTCATCGTAATACGAGCTAATATAACAATAACAAAATTTTGTTCATTGGCACGATAGTTACGCACTAACCAATAAATAATATATATATATATATATATTATTTATTATTATTTATATTATTTATTTATTATTATATATATTATTTATTATATATATATATACAGACATATATATAAATGCATCACTCAGGAAATGTTTTTGTGAGATCATCATCACAGTTTAATTATGGCAAGTATTCAACAAAGATTTAAAAATGGTCTCTGATTTTTTTGTATAATTTTTAATACATTTTGATGTTTCACAAAAAATCAACTTTCAATTAAATGCTATTTCTTTAACGTGCAAAACAGCTGTAGAATGATTTTTTTTCTTCGTGCATATATTATAACTTAATAAGATTTACTTTTTACCACGATGTTCACTAATCCTCCATAATCAAGAAGAGAAAAAAAAAAGACACACATGACACTAAATCATTATTTAATCTATTTTATTACGTAAATAACGATTAAGGAGCTAAATAATATAATTTCCCACTTTTTTTTTATCACTCTTGAAGGTAAAAAAATAAGTTGAGAGAAAAAAAAGTAGAAGAAAAAAAAGTAAGGAAGCAGCAAATTTTCTAACGAGTTATCCAAAGCGGCCCTGCTTTCGCATTTAGCGGTTTTTTCCCGGCTAAAGACCTGTCCAGTACACTCGTCCTTGCTTCGTCATTTGCAAAGACCGCCAACTTAAGTAGACGTAATCAGAAAGTCCCAGGGAGAAGGGAATGGGGGGTGCAGCGGCAAAAACAAACAGACGATAACATAGTTACAACACCGTGCCAAGAGAACCAATTTCTAGAGCACAGCCCAGGACGGGAGACGGTAGAAAAAAAAATAAGAATAATAATAAAAAAAATGGGGGGATGGAAAAAAGAAGTAGAAAAATTTGCTTAAGAAAACTAATTAAATGAGCTAAAAAACAAAATAAGAGGGATACACGACGTCGTACAATGAAAACCTCTTAAAATTGTGACGGTGTAGAGTAATACTGCAGGGTTAATTTTTTTTTTTTTTTTTTACTACGCCCCCTATTTTTTTTTTACTGGGTCATTACTACTAGTCGGAAAAAAAAAACTAATTACCAAGGGGCAGTGACATAATTGTTTTTGTAATCTTTTTCACTACAAACTGCTGCGTTTTTAGGGGAAAAAAAAAAAAAAAAAACAGTGATACGCCAGGATAGACAGAGAAGGTAGGAGAAAAAAAAATTTTTGTAGGAAGTATCCTGCTTTGTACAGTACACGAGCCCCTGTAAGAATAGCGGGAAGGAAGAAATTGTGAATGCTTTTCCGCTAATCTTAGCAGCTGTTCTGGACGCGTTCGTCTTCTTAACGTTAGACAAATTTTTAAATATGCTTTTATTTATTTCGGACAATAAACGAGATATGTTTTCGTGTTTAAAAGTCACGCTTATTTAAAGTTTTACAAGAGACGATTTTTCTCTTTTTTAATTAAAAAAAAATAATAATTTTTTAAATTTTTTTTTTTTTTTTTAAACTCAGGTAAGGAGATTAATACGTAAATGGGGTAGATGAAATATTTAGGTTGTAATCATGATGGTATTTTGCCGCTGTTTGTGACATGTCAGCAATTTTTCATTGCAATATGTTTTAATTTGTTATTACGGGATTCATTTTAAAATTTAATATTGGTAAAAGATTTATTTATTTTATTTTATTATTATTATTATTATTTTGTAAGAAAAACTTTAGCTTCACATTATTGCAAAACTATTAATTAAAATAATATTTGAAAAACTTTATTACTTGAATATTATTATTTAAAAGAATTTGTTAAAGATTTCTCAACATTTTTTTCGTAATAAAAACTTTTGCTTTACAATATTGCAAAACTATCAAAGTAGTAATATTTGAAAAACTTTATTACTTGAATATTATTATTTAAAAGAATTTGTTAAAGATTTGTAACAAAAACTTTTGCTTTACAATATTGCAAAACTATTTTATTTGAAAAACTTTATTACTTGAATATTATTATTTAAAAGAATTTGTTAAAGATTTCTCAACATTTTTTTCGTAATAAAAACTTTTGCTTTACAATATTGCAAAACTATCAAAGTAGTAATATTTGAAAAACTTTATTACTTGAATATTATTATTTAAAAGAATTTGTTAAAGATTTCTCAACATTTTTTTCGTAATAAAAACTTTTGCTTTAAATATTGCAAAACTTTTTATTTGAAAAACTTTATTACTTGAATATTATTAAAAAGAATTTGTTAAAGATTTCTTTTTTTTTCGTAATAAAAACTTTTGCTTTACAATATTGCAAAACTATCAAAGTAGTAATATTTGAAAAACTTTATTACTTGAATATTATTATTTAAAAGAATTTGTTAAAGATTTCTCAACATTTTTTTCGTAATAAAAACTTTTGCTTTACAATATTGCAAAACTATCAAAGTAGTAATATTTGAAAAACTTTATTACTTAAATATTATTATTAAATTTCTTTTAAAGAATTCTCAACATTTTTTTTTATCGGAAAATAATAGAAAAATAACAAAGAATATATGATTAAAAAATATTATGAATTTATTATAATTTTTCGTCGCTAAGCAAATTTTTTAAAATTATTCCCTGATCAAACGTAATATGCATTATAAATAAATATAGAGAAATATAATTTTATAAGCAATATCGCTTGAGTTATAAATGATATTATTCGACTAACCAATTAACCAACAAGTTTCAAATTTTTCCTTTTATTTTTGCTTTTAATATATTTACAAGATTCGTGCAAAATATAAACATTAATCATTATAAAGCGTTTTAAAACATTTTAATGAATAATACATTTTTTTAAGCATACTTTGTCAGATTACTATAAAATAAGAACTTCGATCATTATGGAATATTTGACAATTTTCAATGATCAATAAATTTTTCTATAAATCCAAAAAAATTGTATAAATATGAACTCCAATCATTACGACCTTTTCAACATCTTGAAGATGCAAAGTTTAAAAAAGTGGATCATTCTAATTTGCAAGGAAAATTGTTGTATGTAACACTATTTAATCCTTCAATTTACAGCAATTCAGAAAGTTTCATTGTAAACTTGGTAGGAAATTTCGGTAACTAATTTAGTTGGTTTATACTTAATTTAAACAATATATTTTAACTAAAAATATAAGAATTTTTATATGTATGCAATATTTATTTTAGCATTTTTAGGCTTGTTTTTTCTTTACCTTTTATTTATAAATATTATTATTATTGGTATTGAGAAATGTCCCCAAATTACAATAATAAATGAACTTTATGATAAAGAATATGAAGAAAAAGTTAAAAAATTGCGTAGCAAACCACATAATAATAAATAAATAAAAAGGCAAAACCTATAATCAAAATTATTCCGCAATAAATCTTTTTATTTAAAAGAAAATTCAAAAATATTAATGTCATTTCTGTTTTTAATTTTTTCACACGAAAAAGATTAAATAAAAAAATAAAAATAAAAAAAGAATTTATGTACCCACAGGTATTTATTTATATGAGACATTGCACATTTTTAAGACACAAAAATGCATCACAACTGATTATAAATATTTTAAGCAAATTAAAAACAAATCCATCAACCAAAAAAATATTCATAAAAATACATAATCCGATTTTAAAAATGTAATACAAGAGAATAACTAGCTAATCGAATCAATTCCTTCTAAACAGAAGTGAAAAAAAATCGTCAATCTTTAAAACTGCTTTAATCAAAAATGAAGGTCGACAGAGCTGCATCATTACAAAGAATTATTTATTATAATTCATATTTTTTTCTAATCTCTACTTCTGAGTGCATGTAAATAATTCACTTAAAACAAAAACAAAATTAAAAAAAATACGTGAAAACTCATAAAAAAAATCCTAAATTTCGAGAAAATTACACAATTTATTTCAAATAAATCACAGAGAGAAGAGAGGGGGTGCGGGTGGGCGAATATTTTTAGTGTTACCACACCCCCCTATTAGCAACAGTCTCTCTTCTCTTTTTCACCTCGCAGGGATAAACAAGCTATAAAAGTAATTAAATCCCTAGAACATGTCGGATCTCATTTGGGAATAACAGCGCATAACAAAACCCAGGAGGAACTTCTTCTATATGAGTAATTATGAGCATACCCACAGCGAACGGTTCGGTAAATCATGTTCTACTACCCCCCAGAACCCCCTATTATCCGGCCGCGGTATTTATTAAAACACGGATACTGAAGAATTTGTGTAATATTTATAAATATGCCCACAGATCCGAACCATTTAACTTTTTTATCCATCAAGAACTGGGTGCACAGAGGCAGCATTCATAAACCAGATCCCGGACGATTTGCAGCCAATGGGCATGCATGTATCACACTTGCATGTTTTTACTGTTTATATGTATATATATGTATATAAGCTCTCCTCCTTTTTTGATCACCCCTCCTCTGCGTTTTTCACATTACCTTCAATTATGTTCTATGTCTTCAACGGAAGAATAGGGGTTTTTTTTTTTGTTATTCTTGTTGATTGGTAAATTACTGAAATTAAACATGCAATTTAAAGGGATACTATTGTACCTAAAAAGTAAGACCAATAATTTCTTTTCAAAAACTCTTTATTTATTCTTTCAAATTTATGTCTTCGCCTTCAAAGTAATCCTCACCGGACACAATGCACTTATGCCAACTTTTTTTTTTCCAATCCTCAATGCATGCTAAAAAGTCAGGGCCTGAATGGCCGAGTGGCTAGAGCTCTCGAGCTTGGTAACACAGGTTTCGGGTTCGAGACCCGGCGGTGCCATGGATGCTTGTAGTGGTTCGGAATCCACTTTAAACTGTAGGTCCCGGTCTGTTTAGCCCTCGTGAGCACAAGATGACCGGAGAGCGGCAAACCAAACCAAGCTAAAAAGCCATCGGCAGGGATGGCCTTCAAAGCACGCGGCGATTCATGTAGAATCTTTTCAATCGACTCAAAACGGTGTCCCCGGAGTGCTTTTTTGAGTTTAGGGAATAGCCAGAAGTCGCACGGTATGAATACGGTGATTGTGGAATGATATGGGTTTCATTTTTGACTAAAATGTCACAAAGAATCAATGCAGTGTTATCGGTACAAATCGAGATTTGACGCGTTTGAGGTCCAAAATTGAATCGCCCGACCCTTTTGAAATTGCAACATCATCAGCAAGGTCTCTTATTGTAAATCGACGGTTTGAAAGCACCAAATCTTTAATTTTTGGGACGTGAGCTTCGTCGGTTGAGGTTGATGTTCGACCAGATGGCTCTTCGTCTTCAACGCGTTCTCTGCCTTCTTTGTACTGTTTGTACTACATCTAAACATTTCTTCCCGATATAGGAATGCTCACGAATACCTTCTGCAACATTCTATACGTTTTCGCAAACAAAATTTAAGGCAAGTTCTTTTCTCAATGAATTCCGACATTTCACAAATCGCACGAATCAGTTTTAGCGTCTCACAAAGCCAAGCATAACTCAAACACTAATGAATATTTTGACGTCAAATTTCATACAGATGTCAAGGACAGTGCCAGCAACCTAAAAAAGAAAAAAGAATTGAAATTTCATAAGCCCCGGGAATTTTAAATTGGCAATTGGTCGGAGTTTTGGGACATATTAGTATTTCGTTGAATATGTGTTGCTGTTTTAATAATAAAATAAATTTGATTAAAAATATTAAATAATACAAATATTAAAAATATATACAAACAAAAATAATTCGGGGAATATATATAAATTAATTAAAAAGTAACGATGAATAAAAATTAAAAATTCATAGAAATCGAAATCATACAATAAAAGTAATGAAGTTAATTCAATAACGTCGTCGTCGATCCATGAAAAATGTAGAAAGAAAAAAAAAGTTAACATTAAAAAGTCATTAAAAAGTTTAACATAAAAATTTAATTAAAAATAAATTTTTAATTGTTTAAAAAAAAGACAGTTTCAAGGATTAGCTTTTTATTTTATTTTTTATAATTTTCAATTCATATTGATTTTATTAATTAAAGATAGATTTCATTTTGTGTATATTTCAAAATATAAACAAAATTTGCAAAGTTCTGTAATAAATATTTTTAAGAAATGTTTTAATACAATCATTTTAAAAATAGACATAGCACGTTAAAAATTTTTTTATATTTCTCAACTCGATTATAAACTGAAAATAAGTTTTGAGAAATGCATATGATTAAATTTTTAATTAAAAATTAACGCAGACATTTTTATAATTACATTTTCAAATAGCCTAATCAAGTAAGAAGGAAGGGAAATTCCTTTTTTTTCAACTAATATATGATATTAGTAAGTTTTCTGTATGGATATAATAGATTGGTGAGTATCTAATACTTAGAAAACTAAAGAATTCATTTTTTGCCCCTCAGAACTGGGAAAGAACTATAAACTACAAAAAATTAAACGAAATAATTTTCAGTTAAAGAAAAATCAATGTTTAATTACTTAGAAATATAAAGATTCAGATTTTACAAAATACTGAACACATTTCTCGAGTAAATTGAATGAATTCGAAATTTTCATTTGGTTTTTTTTCCCCCAAAGAAATTTACTGAAGAAATATATTCCATGATAACTTCTGAAATTCAGAAAAGTTGTGTCTTATGTGATTGATTGTTTGTAATAAAATAAATATGCTAGATAAAAAATATACAAAATTATATACGTCATAAAATTTCTATTGGAAAAAAAAGCAGAACTAATAAGAAATAAAAAACAATGATAAGTTTAATATTCATTTAACGGTATTAAATAAACATTTTAAAAACAACATTTAACAATTTTATTTAATGGTATTAAATAAAATGACAAAATTCGTGAAATGTCACTAAATAAAATGGAATTTAATGAGAAAGTATGCCTAACTGATTACATTGTTTTACTTAGCTTACATTAAATTGATTATTGATCCACAAAATTAATGTCTTTTGTTCACTTCCATTTTTTAAAAATTTTACTATTATTATTTTTATTATTATTTTTTTTACAATTATTAATGTAAGTAATATGGAATTCATAAAGTTTTATGGAATTTATAAAAGCTATTTCGAGACAAAACAAAAACTTTAAATTTTCCTTTTTAATTGAAGAAAAATATTTAAAAAAAAAATCTTTACTTTTTCCTTATTTCCATATACTATAAGAATTAAATCCATAATTAGTTGAAATATATATTTATAAAACTCCATATAAAAAATATTCATCCCTTAACAATCTAATAAACTTTCGCAATCATATAAATACGTGGCAACGTTCCTTCGAAAGTAAGCAAGTTAATTCCATTCAACCCCATACCACTACACCCCCAACAAATACCTTTCTATCCGAGTTGTATTAGCTATGTTAAACACGTTCTTCTAAGCACACTCCCCCCTTAAATGCCACCCCTAGACATTATGAGGGAAATTTTTCAAAAAAATAAGGAAGAGTAAAATACAGAAAAAAAAACTAAATACAAACTGCCAAGACCCATATTAACACCATAATTCAATCAGTTTTACCCCAACAGAAAACATAACCTACACCCCATGGAAACTTGCCTTTTTTTTAACAACAGTTAAAGGTTACAGGGACTTTTTTATTAGGCGATGGGGAAAAAAAGGGTCTCTTTTTCCCTCCCTTCATATTACGTCATGGATAATTAAGCTTATGCACCTCCAGTGCATAATCCAATAATCTAGGCCCACACTTGTGCTACGCATTTGCGTATAAATATACACAGTGGTGGATATAAAGGCGAAACCACTGTGATTAAAGCCCACCTAGCTAATGATGGCGAGCAAATCTGAGGTAAAAACAGAAGCGAAAAGAGCTTGATTATCGACAGTTATTAAACATGTTTTTTGTTGACTCTTTTTTTTTTTTTTTCAAGTCTGCTACTTTTTTTTTTTTTTTTTCTCTTTCTTGTTTTATCTCCCCTTTTTCATGTTCCCATCAAATAGCTTTAGCGATGTTATATCAGAGTGACGTTTGACGTACGACAGGCACCTAAGTCGTTAGTTTTTCTTTGCAAAAAATTTGAAATATATATATTTTTTTAATAATTATTTTGACGTCCCTGCAGCGTTTTTAGTTTTCAAAATAAATGTGAAATTATTATGTGATGTAATAATTATATAAATGGCGAAAAGTGAGAGAGAGAAAAAAAAGGGATACTTTTTTTTTCATGAAAATGGAAAAAAAAATCTGTTTAACCTTTCATGAAAATGCATTTCAAAAGCAAATATTTAAATTGAATATAAACATGATTAATTTTATTCTTTTTATTATGAGATAGGGAAAAGATGCATGCTGTTAAAAAAATTTAAATATATCAATAAAAAATAAAAGTTTCGATTAAATTCATCTAACTTCATTTATATAAGTACTTCATAATTTTTAAATTTCAATTATTTAGGGCTGAGATTTAATCCGCTGGCGGATTTGTTGTAGAAACTGTTTCAAAAACGAGGAGATTTGATGGTGTTTGTGACGTTCAGCATCTTGCCTCGTGAATCGGACTATTAGGTGGGAGTTTTTTGGGTTTTCTCCCGTACGATACGCAAATGCGGGTAGTTCCCTGTAAAAGACCTCCAGAAAATCACTACCCTCCTTCTTTAGCGACACGAATCCATCGCAACAGAAGCTACCACCCCTTCCCTTCATCCATGATAACATACGGGTTAATGGACTTGTATCTAGATGTTCCTGTTGTCACAGTGGGATAAGAAACAACTTTTTTCGATTACTTTATTTTTTAAGTATATAAAATAATTAGTAGATTTTTAAACATTATTGATGAATGCATATGGATGAAATCAATTTTAAGTTATTATATTAAATTATTATGCTTATTATAAATATATAAACAACTCACAAAAATTTTAATTATTACAAATTAAATGAACAACAAACAATTAAAAAAAATTATAACTAAACGCTGTATAACAATTATTATTATAAAGTTAAAAACAAGACAAACAAAAACGGGACTAAACAAAACGGAGAAGATGAATAATCAAAACAACGTGTTCTCAGCTAGTTGATTTTAAATTTAAAAATCCTTTTTTAAAAATTAAATATGCATTTATTATGTATATCCAGCAACTAAATCACCAAGATTATTTAACATATTTTAATTATCATCAATATAAGTAAAATATGTTTTGGCAAAATTGTTTTATTCAAAACTCGTTATCAATATTCAAACATTCAAAAGTTACCATTCAAAAAACTTAAAATTTATTATGCTTTTTATTCTATAAATCAAGAATTAAATTGCGATTATTAAAAAAAAATATTCATATAATAATTTGTTTACAAACTTTTATCGGATATTTGAGGTTATTTTTCTTTTCAAATGGTCATAATGATATTTTTTTTAAAAAATGAATAGAATACTAACAATTGTTTATCATCATTCGATGTTCTAAAAATCAACCAGGCAGCAAATTATTACAGTAATAAATAATCGACTTCTTTATAGTTTTGCCTCTTAATTTATCAATCTGGAAAGCCCAATTTTAATGATTAATTATTTTTCACGGAACAAAATAAAACAAAGGAAAATTGATGATTTGACGGTTATGAACAAGATCAGTGAAAGAAAAACATTAAAATTAATGATGATTCGAATTGCCGAAATTTCCTACTGATCATTGAAACCATGCACTTACTTCTGAAAAAAAAAAATCTTTCAGATTAAAAAAAATATATTTGTATTTTACCTGAGGGCTTCCCACGGTTTAAGTCATTAAAACATCTTAGAGCAGATGTTTCTAAAGTTTCCATTCATCAAACTCATAAAATTTCATAACAAGTGTAGACTTTTGTTCTTATACTAACACATCGAGGAAAAAAAACCAATAACAAAGAAGTTATTTCAGTTTCAACCAAATTTATTTGAGCATTCAAATTTTTTATCGATTAAACAACAAAACGCATCATCTTTTTTTTTTCACTGTAAATAAAAAACCATTTCCATTCAAACAACTACTTTCATTGTTCTGCGATAATCATTAATTTCTTTATTGAGTTACTGATAATTCAAGTCACAATAATGTAGATCTAAATAGCAACAATTAATAAAATGAATAGTTAAAACTAAACAATGTGTAAACAAGTTTACTGAAATAATATATCATGTTGATACAAATTATGCTTTAAAAATATTTGAATTTAAAACGAGCTAAATTAAATTCAGAATGAGTTTTTAAAGGACTGGCTGTTAGCATAGTAAAGATTGGTTGGTAGTATACAGTTTAATTTTTTTTTTTATTCTAAGACAGTTCAAAAATCATTTTTTCATAAATATTCACTGTTGTTGTATCAAATAACTGAATGTGTTCATGAAAAATGAAACAGTCAAAACAATTTGACTATGGGCCCAATAGAAGCGTGGTACCGATTTCTAAGACTGGCATGCACTGTAATTATTGTTGAAAAAATATTAGTATGATTACGATACAATGTCTTGCATTTAACTGAACTCATTGGAATCATGCCATCAATTCGGCCACCGGCCATAATGCTGTCAATTCTGCCGTAATTGGCCTGCAGTGTAATCATCGTTGATATAAGACTAGTAGTGTATGCGACAATTATTATACAATGTCTTGCATCAGTTTAAGATGCCTAATGCATCCCGACCCATTGGAAACGTGGCAGAACACCGATTCCTGCTAGTGCCATGCATTGTAATAATTGTTGAAAAAATTAGTAGAGTTTGTGTTGATTATGATTGCAATGTCTTGTATCAGTTCGGATTGCCTGGAGGCCTTGGTGTCAGACCACGGATTCTTGCTAGTGCCCTGCATTGCAATCATTGTTAAAAAAAACCAGTAGAGTTCATGTTGATTATGAACACAGATGTTCTAGCAAAGGTTCTAGATGCTTGTCTCCGGTTCGATTAGAAGAGTGCTAGATAGCCCATTCCTATTGATGGCAAGCATTGTAATCACTGTTGAAAAAAACTAGTAAGGTTTCTGACAAGTGTCTTTGCATCGATTCGGAATACCAGGTGAGTTTTCAGAATTTTATCCTATATGATACGTAATTACCTTAAAAGTTCTAGATACATTTTTACACCAAAATGATATCTATCAATAATATTATAAGCATATATCAACGAAATTTCATGATTTCTGATTGTAATGCTGCTTTGAAGCAAGGCAAAAAAAGAATTTTTCGAAACAAGATTGGCTGAAAACAAACATTTTAGGTAAAGAAATAAAATAAGTAACAACAATTTAAAATAGTTGTCAGCTGAATAATTTATTATATAAAATAATATCCAAAAAAGAACATCTGTTTTCATATTAAAGGATATCTTTTCATCTGTGTGTTTTACAAAATCACAAAAAAACCGACTCCCCCCTGCTCTGCCGAATGGAGTCACCCGAGGACGGGTTATAAAAGGGTGGTTCCTAAGATCAACCCGGCCATTCGTACATAAATACCCCCTTCACAAAAGAACCCTAATAAGCAGGGCCACAATTCATTCATCAAATTCCAATCATTTCTATCGCTGTCAGCAAGCCTCGCCCCTCCCCCCTTCATTTATTATGACCCCCCCGACTA
The DNA here is from genome assembly GCA_021605075.1 of Caerostris darwini. Classification (NCBI taxonomy): domain Eukaryota; kingdom Metazoa; phylum Arthropoda; class Arachnida; order Araneae; family Araneidae; genus Caerostris; species Caerostris darwini. The sequence continues at coordinate 200,749 of BPLQ01009022.1, read as the reverse complement.
ATACACCATCGATCACATTTGAATACGGTTAGGCATTGATAAATTTCATCAATAGATCGTTTGCCAAGTTTTTTTTATATATATGCATGTATAGATGCACCAAGCTGGCAAAGGATCTCTTTAAAAAAAAACGTTTTGGTGCGTGATTACCCTGAAAGTCTTTGTGAAGCTTTTGCAGTCTTGTGAAATGTAGTATGAGTAACGATTCCTTTATAATCACAATATCATTTAAAAAATATACATATAAATTGTATGAGGGTTATTCTGAATGAATGAATAACATTGTGTATTGTCCATGAATAAAATATCATACAAATAGTGAAAAATTTGTATGTGATAAGTAGAAATTGTATGAGGGTTATTTGGAATGTATAAATAAGATTGTGCATTATCCATGAATAAAATATCATGCAAACAGATTATGATGTTAATGACACATAGAAATTGTATGAGGGTTATTTTAAAGGCATAAATAACATTGTGTATTATCCATGAATAAAATATCATGTAAACAGAGTAAAGTAGACAAAAATTTAAAATCTCTAATTCCATCTATAAAACTTTGTTTAAATACCACATATTAAACTAATAAAAAGAAAACTCCTCTGGGGAACACCGACTTCATTGACGAATAGTTTTCCTTATTTACACAACTATGCAAAACTCTTATTGTTATGAAATGCAAAGCACTACAACCTGAGGTGCCTGACTCAGTGGTAATGAAGTCCGCTGTAGAGCATTGGGGCTGAGATTCAATCCGCTTTGTTTTAAAAAAACGAGGAGAATCGATGGCGTTTGTTATCTTTTCAGCATATTGCCTAGTTAGTCAGACTGCCTGGGGAGAGTTTTCAAGGTTTCCTCCCATGCGATACGCAAATGCGGTACAGTTCCCCCTTCCTCCCGGAAAACTCTGTCATCCTTCTTCAGCGATTCGGAGCCAAGTCAGACTTATACCAACTGGTGTTCCCTCCATCCATGAGTCATGAGATGTCCGTCCCGCGCTATAATACATTGAGGATGAGTCACAACACAACCTAAAGTCCCTCACTATTTGAATAACAGATATGTAGTAACTTCAGCGTTACAACGTTAGGCCACCACAATTTTGAACTCACATCCCTCTTTTTCTTACTTGAATTCAACAGAAGGTCAACTAATTTAGTGTGCCCATACTCGACATAGGCGTCAGATTACTTCGCTACGAAAGTAGCTGGGTATCGAAACAGGCTCCTCAAAATATGGACTGTTTAAATCTTTTGCGAAACTCTATAAACTTTTTGAGTTACCACCCCGTTTCTCCTTTCTTTTTGGAACCCAACGACGACAGGAACTTTCCAGCCAACTTCATTTATCATGCCCAATCTCGGCCTAGATACGGAAACTATAAAACATAAACACTGTTTTCATAATGTTGTTAATTCTTCGAAAATTCTAATTTGTTATAAATTTCTGCTCTAAATGTGTCAACTTCCAACAATGAAATCCAGATTTTCTGCCACAAAACATCGTTCCTCGCTGTAGATTGACATTTGGTTTGCCACTCTACGTTTATTTTGTGTATACTTTGGTCTAATTAGATTGGGACCTAAAGTTTAACATGGAATCCGAACCACTCACAAATGTCCATGCCACTGCCAGGATTTGAACCTGGAGTCCGTGGTACCAAAGGCCAGAGCGTTACCGTTAGCCAATTGGCCATCGGACTGCCTTAGTTTAATTTTAATTAAATAGAATTTATTCATGACATGTGTTACATACTATGGTTTTATAACTAGCTAACTTCTAGGGCACCGCAACTCATGTTGGGCCATGGCCGCCTGCCTACTGGCAGACTTCGAAACAGGAGACGTTTTCTTTTTAAGGAGTAGGGTTGTAAGCTGTACATTCTTATTTGACCGTGACTTACAGTTTAAACTGGATCCCGAACCACTACAAACGTCCATGGCATCACCGGGAATGGAACCCGAAACCTGTGGCATTGAACTCCAGAGCGCTTATGGTTTTATAACAATGCTCTAATTACACACTGCATTAAGTAGAAAACTAAAATAATACGGTAATTCTAAAAATACGTAAGATGAGTTTCCACCGGATTCTAAAACCTCACATCATTGAACACCAGCCTATCGGATGCGTTATCTCTTGCTTACTCCGGTTTCACATTACTTCTACGACGAGATATATTAGCATCCTGTTAAAATTCTTCTATGCAATAAACCCAAAAGATCGATGCAGAACATTATTTCAAATATTTGTACACCATTAATTATTTGGCCCAATATAAAATGTACACTGAAAAATAGCAGTGCATTATATACTAAATATAATAAAAAAATTATACATGCATAATGAAAAACATAAATTAAGTTTCCCGACAAGTACCAGACTTTTCAATTTAAAGAAAATTTCACAATTTTATGAATCTTTCATCAAACATCACTTTAATACATGAATTTTACATAAATTAGATTACAATTCATTTCCTAATCAAAAAATTTGAAAAAATTTTTAAAAGAAAAATATGCGCTTAAAAACATGAGGAACTGTATCTTTTTGTAATTCATCAAATCTTATTACAACACTTCATTTATGCATCGTAATTTTTTTTAATACAAAAAATAAGAAAGCTCCCTTGCCCCACAGGCAGTGAGGGGAAATAAAAAAAAAAAATTAAAAAAAAAGAAGTTTAAAATAACGCCATAAAAAGGGTTAAAAATTTACGTCTCGAGCAAATCTAATCTTTATTGTTTGAGCATGCGAGCGAGAGGCTGTTTAACTGAGGACATTAGGGGCAAACATATATTTCCATCTATTAAAAATACATTTTCTACCTAAGTGACATGAATCAATTGACAATAAAGGCTCGTTTCTGATCGACTCGAGCATTAGGCGTTATGACAAAGCATTTATTACACAGGGGACGAGACACAAATTGAAAAACATTATAACGGGGGGAAAAAAACAATTTTTTTTCTACAATTTACCAAAATCATGGAGTGTAATATTATGCCAAGAGATTTTTGTCTGTGTTTAGTTAAAATTTAGTTAATTTTTCCCTTATGAATTATCTTTTTTAATGTAGGTTTAATCAATAGGATTTAATTTTATGATTCAATTTTTAATTTCAGCACTTAGTACGAGTTATAATTAGTTACAAGTGAGAATAGCGAGAAAAAAAACGCTCGTTATTATCCGTTATAATAGCGAGAATCATTTTTAATTACATTCCTAAAAATATTAAATTATCCTTAAAATTTCTAATGAAGAAAACGTAAGAAAAATTATACAAATTTGAAAATGTTCTATAAAAGTAACAAGAAATTACTTTAAAAAAATATTTGTCTAATTGTCAAATTTGATGGACTAAATAATGGACTTTTTTTATCTTCAATAAGATTCCAATTGATCAAAAAATTATTATAAATAAATAAAATACCTAGTAATAATAATATGAAATACCTAATAAAATAAAATACCTAGATTCAAGTTTTTGAACTTTTAAATTAAAACTGAATGTACTCACAGAAAAAAAGATATCATTAAAACCTTTATTTGATGGTATGAAAAATTAAAAATAAGTAAAAAAAAAATATCCTAATCCCTGGTTTTTAAATCAGAACTGATTGTTATTAGACGAGGTTTCAGATTCCAGGAATTAAAGGAGTATTTAATAATTTAAATGATAGACCTAGCTCAATCAACAATTTTCCGTGTAAGAAAGGCGAAATGGCACAGATAATGGAAATATCATCCCGTACTTAGAAAATTAAAAAGTAGACTTCTACCGGACACAAAATCTCACAATAAAATCGTAGAATACTGTCCAATTGAAAGCCTGAATGGGAAGGAGATTTTTGTATCCATTTTGTCTTTTGGTTAACTCACCTTAAATCTCATACCAGTGTAGTTTTTTGGGTAGTTATAATAGTTAACAGTTTAATCCAATTAATAGTTAACCCCAATTAATAGTTTTTATAGTACTGAGATTGCAGACAGACTAGAGAAAAGGAATCGCAGTCTGAGATTCTAAAGGGAGCTCCAGCATGTGGCAGACATCTTTTGTAGAAATTTCTTTTCAGATCAGACGCGAGATCAGTTCGATTTAAAGACGTGGGCACCTTTAGATCACATCTCCAAATCGGACTGATCTGTCGTCTGGTCTGGATTATGAATGCAACTAGTTTGCTTTGTCTGCAACACGTTACAAAAGAGATTGAACCATTCTGACCAGGTATCACAAAGGTCATCTTCGACTTATGAAATTCCTGTCGGCTGAAAAAGTCTTACTCATATGTCCAAATTCCTCAATTCTTCTCCTCATGATCTTTAGTGCTTCGTCTGCGGGCCTGAATGGCGCTCGGTGCCACAAGTTTCTGGTTCGTGTCCAGGCGGAGCCATGGATTAACTGTAAAGGGCAAGGTGGTGGTTCGGAATCCACTTTAAGCTGTAGGTCCCGGTCTCATATGATTGTAGAGCGTCACAGAGCGCAACCAGCCTTCTCACTCATATTATTTCCAAACTGTAAAGGGCAACTCAGCTCTAGTGATGTGGTGTGGTGTAGTAGTAGTATTTTGTCTGCCATAGGAGCTAGCAACATTTATAACAGTCTTAAGACATGCGAGTTTATGGACTTGATGAAACGTTATTGTTGATCAATTGTGATAAACCCAAATAAACAATCAAAATATTACATAAATGATTTGCAACAATTCATTGAGTTCCATTTTCAACCACTTCTCTTTCAAAACCATGAAACATCCATAGCACTTAATCCGAAGACAGAAGAAAACATCATTTGATTTTTAAATCATTACCCATTTGCAATAATAACACAAAGAAATCTTTTCTAATACGATTACGGCAATTTCAAGTAATCCAATCCTTCTCTAAACGATCCATCGGAAAAGACCTTTAAATAAAAAAAAAATCCCTTTTCCATTTTAACTAAGATCTTCTAGAAAATATCGGGAAAATTTCTTGCTCAGTAATTCCAGCCGAAGTAGAAGGAGGAAAAAAAAAAAAAAAAACCTTTCCACCGAATCGGTGGTGTAAAAGAAAGCTTTTCCGCCGCCCCACACTAAAGGTGCACAGACGTGGGGTGTGCGTGGACGGGGTGGGGTGGGGGTGGTAATCGGACGGGCGTCGTGACCGCCTTATTTGTGTTTCGACAACTATCTAATTACCCGTCGTGCGTTTGTCGTTAAAGGATCTCGGCCGCAAGAGAAGTCGACCATTACGCGCCGTTATCAGGCGGACGGAGTGGCCGCAGTGGATGCGCCCCGATGTAATTAGGTCTAAAGTAACAGCGGGCCACATTGTTATTTTAGACGCTGCCTTCACGAGGGGCCGTCACCACAGTGAGAAGGTGGTCCTCTCTTTTTGTTGTAGGCGAGACATTACGGACAGGAAGTAGTAATTTAAATTTTTGATTAATTCACTGGATCTATAATTGTAAAAACAGAGTCTGTTAGTTAGGTATTCCGGTCACAGGCATTTGTTCCGTGTATTTTATGAGACTAATATCGGCATCCTGTGATAATTAACCACTTGCAAATGCGCTTAAGATTTTAAAAAAATACTGTGGAACATTAACTCATGAATTTTGTATTTTTTATTAGTAGCATTATCCCCTATAACTGTAATGTATAAAAAACAGCATCTGTTAGTTGGGTATTCCGGTCACAGAAATTTGCTCCGTGTAATTTATGTGGCTATATAAGCATCCTGTGATAATTAATCACTTCTAAATGTGCTTAAAAGTTAAAAAAAATACTCAATAGCTAGTACTGACTCAAGAATCAATCAAGCCAATAACGATTCAAGAATTAATCAAGCCAATAATGAGTCAAGAATCAATCAAGCCAATAATGAGTCAAGAATCAATCAAGCCAATAATGACTCAAGAATCAATTAAGCGAATAATCACTCAAGAATTTGGTATTTTCAGGCTTAATGATAAAACATTAATAAAACATAATGCTTAATGATAAAACATAATGCTTAATGATAAAACATTTGATTATTATTTTATTATCTCCACACTTCACGCCCATACCTGGGGGGAAGGGGGTATATGTAGTCCCCTACCAGTTAGAAAAATGAGGGTTAAACATCGGTGGACCTCATGAAGACTACGAACAGCCCACTTTACGTGACTTGAGGAAAGGAAAATGCCTTCCGGGGGCACTTTTTCTGTAACTGCCCCACATTTGCATGCCATATGGGACAAAACCCGGGTAAATTCCCACCATTATCGATACAATCACCATCGAGGTGCTTTCCTTTTAATTGTCACAATCACAGTCGAGTCTCCTCCTTTCTGAAATCAGTGACTACAACAATGCCCCCAGCGGATTCGAAACTTATCCCTCCTGACCACTAGCTGGCATGGACTTATTTTATTATTTAGTGTTGAATTAATGGAATAGTGTTGAATTAATGAATTAATGGACCGTGAAGACACTATGGAATGGGATTTACAACATGGATGTGAACTTTTAACAACAAAATATAATGGCTTTTCAGTGGAAAGAAGATGAGAATTCAAATGTCCAGATATTTTCTGTGTTTCTTTACTTATTTAAATTTTATTCAAACTGTTATCATCAAGCGAACATGGGTAAATATTTGATGTTAAATACAAAATAAAATATGTGGCATTCAATCTCACAAGAACAGTTCTTGACCACAACTCAGATATTCCAATCAGTATAAAGTGGTTACAAATTTTAATTATCTTTTTGGGTATCTCAGCTTGAATACGAAAAGTTATTCGATATTCCAACTTGATCGTATGCGACATTTGCGATTTTTTTTCACACATAATACTTAAGATCATTAAAAGTTATTTTCATATCATAAAAGTATTAATAAATAAATTTAATCACATGATTTTTTAAAAATATTTATATGTACATTGCAAAAGTATTACATTAACTCGAATTTAACAAAAATATAAAAGAATGTCATGAAGATATAAAGAAAGTCGAAGAGTAAACTAATTAAGATTGATGAATCTGTGGCAAATTCAGTTTTGCAATTTTTCTTGAAATTTTTGCAACATCATGGGTCACATGCCATTGTGCATTTTTTTTTTTTTTTTTTTTTGTACATTTTGTATGCAATTTCTATAACTTTTTTTATTAGTAGTAATATTGGTTTTTTTTTTTTTTTTTTTCCCTTAGCCCACTACTTCACATTGTACTTCAGTGGCAATCAAGAAATTAAAATAATAAATAAATTTAAATAATAAAATGCAAATAAATAAGTACAAATCCCAAAAATGGAATGTTCACCCAATCTTTGAAAACAGCAGCTTAATCATCCTCTTTAAGGATTCTCAGAAATTTTTTTTAGAAAATTTGGTGCCTTTAATAGTTTTGATAGAGTAATTCATATCTTAAGAATTTTTTTAAATCTATAGATTTTATAATGTAAGATAAATATATAGATTTTTTAAAAATCTGCACTGAACTTGAAAATGACTTATAAATATCAATGAACTACTAAAAAAAAAAAAAAAAATCTCATCTATTGGAAACAATTTATGTCAGCAACTAGCGTGCGAGAAGGATGAGGTTCGAATGCGTTAGCGTCATTGGTGTATTAGAGACGTCACTTTAAAGGTATATAAAGCTTAGCTTAGTGGTAACGGGTGCAGATAGGCTGAGGCTAGAATCTTCTGGCAGCGTGCATTGCAGTCACTACTTTCAGAAACGAGGAAGACTCAATGGTGATAGTGACAATGCATATATAAAGCGTTTCGTATCGATAATCAAACAGCATGACAGGAGTTTCTCCGATACGACATGTAAACGCGGGGCAATTATCCCTAAAAATCCTCTTGGAAGGCATGGTAAGAAAGTTGTTCGTGGAACATGAGGGCCATCTATGTTGTTGTTATCTATGTTATGTTACCCTATATAATAGGGTATGCTTGTTTTTCTTGCTACCAGAAACCCCTATGTTTTCAGATATGCAATTTAGATGAGCCTATTGTGGAAGACTTATACCTTCATCGCTTCAATGTGGAGACATTCCCCCCGAAGGCATGCGAAACGGGTCTCTCTCCATAAGCCGTGGGGCCTGGAAAGAAATCCGAGTGTTCGCTCCGAATGGCCCCGTTTTCCACCGAACTTGTTCCGAAAGGCTTAAGACCCCCACAAAACAAGACCGCTTTCGCAAAACACCCCCATTTAACAGGCCCTCGATGGATGCAAAATAGCTCTCGATTAGCTCCCGCGGAATCTTTAACTCGCGTGGTTCGAACTTCAGCAAAAATATTCACATGCTCTTATTTATACATCGTGATCAGCTATAGACAATGTTACTAATGCAAAGGAATTGTCACTTTTTTTTAACAAAATTTTCATGTTAAACGGTTTTTATCATAGTAATTAAAAATTTAAAGTTTATTTAATTAATAATTAATCAGTATTACAATGTATCAATTTTTTTATCATGTTAATTAATCGAGAAAAAATTAAATGAAGGCCATAATTTTATAAACAAATTTTTTATTAGAACTATCATTTTTATTTATTAATTTATTGAAAAAAATTATGGTTATAAAATTAAATAATAAAATATTAAACATTGAATGCAATTTTTAAAAGACAGATAATATATATATTTCTTATTTTCCGGATTTTCTCTCAGGGATTTTCTCTTTCTTCTTCTTTTCTCCCGGATTATCCCTAAAAGTCCTCCTCTCATCATCCGCTAATGAGCTGTTCGTGGTATACATCAATGGAATTAGAGGCCCACCGATATTCAACAGCAAAAAAATCAGTATAACCTGAAGAAACACTAAGGCATTTCTCATTCTTGAAAACAGTTCAATAGGTAAATTCACTACTAGGATTTTTCAGTATAAAATTTCCTCTTACCTTTTTTTAATATACTTTAAAACTTCTAAAACTTAATATCTTTTTTTTATAATTTTTCATTGTATAGTTATATTTTTTATTACCTAAATTTTCAAGCTACTTAAATATAAACAATGTAATAAAGTGCACATTTACAGAATTCCTTTCCTTCTCTTAGACAACGGGATCACAATTGACTTGGAGACAATCCCTAATTTCAAGCAATTCATTTTTTTGTTAAACAAAATTTTAAAACTCCCATCAATTTAATATCTTCTTTTTAATAGTTCATTGTGTAGTTATAATTTTTTTTTTGTTATTTCAATTTTCAAGTTATTTAAACATAAGCAACGTAATAAAGTCCACATTCACAACATTTCTTTTAGTCAACGGGATCAAAATTTTTAAACTTCCTTCAATTTAATATCGTCTTTTTTTTTAATTGTTCATTGTGTAGTTACAATTTTTTGTTTAACCTAAATTTTCAAGTTACTTTAACACAAGCAACGTAATAAAGTCCACATTCACAGCATTCCTCTTAAGACAACGGGATCAAAATCGGCTTGGAGACAATCCCTAATTTCAAGCAATTTATTTTTTCGTTCTGTCGGTCTTTTTGTGAAAGCAGAGGCAATGGCGTCATCGCTCATAAAGTGTTCTTTTCCCCGAAGGTGGAACATAAATTTCTCAGACAGTTCCCACTGCATCAGTGTACAGAAATTACCAACACTGAGCCATAAAAAGAACCAAAAGCTGTCACTTGCATCAATCAATCCATCAGATTTTCCACGAAAAAATTCCACGCTCGCCAGTTCCTCTAATTTTATTCGTTAAAATTCACTTTTTTTTAGGAAACTCCAGCTTTTATTTGGCGAACTTTCTTTTGTTAATATTTTATTGCCTGGTGGTCGTATCATTCATACTCATTTCTTAGGGTAAAAAAAAAAAAAAAAAAAAAAAAAAAACTGTTTGGTTGGCAAATATGGGTGGAAATCCGCCAACCGTGCCAAGCAGATTTTTTCCTTGTTTAAACAGCGTGTCTGTTGGCGCCATGGCAGGAAATGAGCGAAATCTATAGTTGGTTGTCAATGGCTAAGTTCGCACGCAAATATTGTAACCAAACAATGTGGCCAATGAACGAGAAGCGAAAAGTAAACTTCCAGAAAAGAAAATTTCATAAGTATCTGTAGCAGGAAAAAGAAAACCAATAAATGAATTGGGTGATATTGCATGATTTTACAACTCTAATGGTAGACACAGCCAACATGTTCACATTTTTCACAATTGTGATACACGCACCTGTATCCTAATTAATGTATTTTATCACCACTACTTTGTTACAGTTGCAGTCATTTGATAACCATCAAGCCTTTTTTTATCTACAAAATATTTGTAAGCAATACAAATGCGATTCTTCGAAAAAAACATGTAGATGCCAGGAAATTGCATGTTTTATTGGCCATTTAGAAATAAATAAGGACCCCTTTACTACAAATCATTTTCACTAAATTTAAAGGAGTAAAAAAACCTAGAATGGCAACAGTTCAGAATAAGGTTCAATTATCGTCTGCTTCAAGTTATTCTTTGCTTTAATAGGCTGCTTGAAAATAAAACTATATTTTTGTTCTTTACGAAAAGAAATACTTTTATTCGAGTATTAAAAAAAAGATGTGAAAGGCGTGATTTTTAATATTTTTACAATAAGTGGCATTATTAATTAAAAAAGTACAAAATAAAATGCCAAAAATTACAGACTAGGAAAAATGAGCGAAAAAATGCATACACAACAAAGGTATGTATGACATTTATTACACATAAAATTGCTTTCCATGTTTTAAAAGACATCCCGACCCTCCAAAGAATTACTGCAAATCCTTACACATCTTTATAGAAAGTACAAGTAAAATTATAAAATAGGATTCCCAAATAATCTAAATAAAATAAAATAAAATATATACTATCGCCAGAACATGTTTCTCACTCTAAGACTATGTGCAAAATGGTATATGAAATTTATCTGGCAAGTGAAAACTTTGAAGCATGCAGTTACAATGGATGAGGTTTGGATATATTTATCTGATTGCAATAGAAAAAGGTCTATTAACTATCGAAAAAGAGACTTAAAATATTGGTTCAAAGAGAACAAGCAAAATTTTGCTAAAAGTTTTATGATTATTATTGGATTCTCTTATAAATATAAATTTAAAATAATGAAAATGGTTATAAATATCAAAATTAATCCTTATTATTATCAGAAATATGTTTCAACACCTAGTTTCAAAGAAGGCATTCTATCCCTTCACCTAAACAATCTTCGCTGTTTTTGAGTTTTATTAGGATAAGGCTAAATGACGCCAGAATCGATGCTATTTCTTTTAAAGGCACCCCACCCAAGTCCCGCAAAGAAGTTCTGCGTATTTGGACTTTTAAAACAAGCTCTGTATAAACGGACATCGCAAAACATTGGATGGACTCTGGTAGATTGTAGAAGAGAATGTATTTCTTGATATTTTAAGAAATGCTCTAAAGCTTCTTTATCTTGAAGCTAAAGATGTAATATGATAGCTTAACAAAAGGGCCATTAAACTGAACATCTAAGAAAATAAAATTATATACATAAATGAGAACATGTGAAATGTATGAACACCCTTGCAATTTTAGTTAAAAAACTTAATTATAATAGTGTATAATAGTAAATCATAATAAAAAAATCATTATTCTAGGACAATAAGCATTCAAATAGCAGCTAATTATAAAAAAAAATAAACAAATACACTGGAACTAGAAAGGTTTCTACATCGAAATTATTGTGAAAACCAGAATACGTAGCATGCTTTCTGGAGATAGCATTTTTTCAAATAAAAAGTATATATTACAGTATAAATGTTGATCAAAAATTATAATAATTAATCCAATAATTGTTAGAAGCAGTATAGCACAAAGATATTTATATACTATACTAATTTCTTGTTAGTATATATATATATATATATTGTATATATATATATATATTGTATATATATATAAATATTGTACTTCATAAACAAATTTTTTTTACTTCACTAATGTATTTGTTGCTAATATTTTAGCACATGTTTTGAAATACAGAAGCCTATTGTGTCTTGTCTATCAAGTGAGTTTTACATAATGTTATAATGACAGTAAATATGTTAATACGACTTGCTCAGTTAAATAAACGCAGTGATGGTTCAGAGTTCAAATTTAACGTTAAATTCATAACATGGAAATATTTTCTAATATTTTTTTCAACATTCATGCCTATAGTTGTCTCTCTTAAGTATTAAAAGTAACAGCTTAATTCAGAGAAATATTACCACTTAAACTTGCCAACATGCTTTTAATAACTGATTTCTATTCCCAATATACAAGCGAATTGAGCAAATGTTTTTCATTCATATGTATCATCATCATAACTGGCTCGCCAGCCCGTTGTGGGCCTTCTTTAAAAGATCCAGCTAGGCTGTTCTCCTCTTGGCCTTGGACCTCCAGTTTTTGAACTTAATAACATTAAAATCAGAGTCTAAACAGTAGACCCATCTCTTTTTCGGTCTTCCCCTTGGTCGCTGTCCAAAAGGGATTGCATTGAAAACCTTCAAAGCAGCTCTATCACTTTCCATTCTCATGAGATGACCGGCCCATCTCATTCTGTTCAGTTTAGCACATTTTAGAATGTCAATATCTCTGAAAAGTTTGTAAAATTCAAAATTGTATCTTCTTCGCCAATTTCCATCATTCATATAAATATCAATTAAAAAAAAAACAATCACTCTGAAACACAAAGGCAAAAAAAAAAAAAAAAAAAAAAAAACCCTCAACACAAAATGCATCTCAATATATTAATTAAAGTAAAGAAAACCTCCAACTGCCACAAAAACCGCAGAACAGTTCAAAGAGATGACGGGGGAGGAAAGATTCCTTAAAAACTCTCGACCCTGACGCGAACGCAAATTGCAATCAACGCCATGCCACTTTCTTCCTACGGCTAAATAATAATAAAAAATAACAATGATGGCCTGTGATTTATATTTCCTGTGCGGATTCCTTTACTTCCTTCCCCCCCCCTCCCCGTGTCCTGTCCCTCCCACACCCTAGCTGGGGGTTGGAACAGGTTAGTAATACAGGGAGCTGAAGTGAAATGCGATAATCGTCTGCCACGCTTGGATTGCTCGCACTGATACTAATGTCTACGCGCTCATGACGCCCATCAAAAGTCATATCCTTTGTTTCCTTGCATTTTGGATCATTACCAAATATCTCGCAACGATATAAAGATGGTACGCTAGATTTATCAGTCTGAGAAAGAATACTAGTTTTTTTTTCTTTCTTTCCCTCCTTCGTACTTAAAGAGTATTCTTTCTTTCCTATTTTTTTCCTGACTAATACGTCTTTTGACACTTCGGTACATACAACAAGAACCCCCCCAACACCAGCTATTTTCGATAAATCAAGTGATTTTGGATGATGTTCACAAATTGCTCGTTTTATCTTCATGAGTTTCTTTTTTTTCTAAACTTCACATATAGTTATTGTTAATTAAAACGCTAATTGTAAGAGCTCGAATTCAATTTTTAGAGAACATGGAGCGACCTGATGATTAGAGTGTTTGGTTTCCATACTTAAATCAATTTGAAAATACAGAGTCCCTATTTTAAACAAATGACCGAATTTTCCGGTTTTTTCAAAAAACAAGTTTCTTTGTCTCCCTTTACCAAACGTCTGTCAGAAAATAGTCAATCCTTTGATGTGTGACCAGAAACCGATACCAGACCGAACGGAATCTCTGTTTCTTGGAAAGCTGATAACTGCAATCGCATATGGCATGATTTTCATCCAAACAGCACAAACCAGTTTAACATGCGGCACTCTTAACACCATGCGCAACTTATCAAGCGAACTAAGCCAAACACTCTTATGTCTTCGCCTTTATAAGCATGATTTTAAGGCAATAATTACCGTCCCTAGAACGATAGATGGTGTCGCCAGTAATGTACCAAATTGCGGGAATCCATGTTGGAAGAATCCAAGTGATGTTCTGAAAATTAGGCGGTTATCAATCCTATGCTGATTCATGGGTGACAAGTGAAAATGACACCACATTAGGCAAAAATTAAAAGAAATAATATATTTTCAATTGTGTATTTTTTTTTTCCATCCATCCAGTTTTTTTATGGTAATATCCGAGTATAAATCAAGCTCATACATGTATCAATACTGCGAATACTATGGTAATTGCTAAGGATACAACGTAATTATATGCTTGTGAAACAAATTGACTAATACAATCAGTTTTACATAGCTCCCTCTGAACGGATGTCAACATGAGATCATGAACTTTTCACTAGAATGAGATTGACATGGCAGTATCGCCATTTAAGAAAAATTGGTTAAATCGAATAGTTAAGCAAAACTAAAAAATTAACAAGTAGCAATTGGAAGAGATTCAACGCTTTTATATGCTTATGATACTAATGAATTTACATCATTAGTTGTTGCTCTTCTTCCATTTCAAAAAGGCCAAAAGTGGCCAATAAAATATAAGGCCGTATCTCAATTGAAGAACTGTTGAAATTTTTACTTGTTAGCTTTTTAATTTTGCAAAACTATAATTCAAATATTGAGGTACGAACTTCACAGGATGAAATGCCATATTTGCATTTATGCTCAAGATACAAGTAGATTTACTCCATTAGTTTTTGCGTTGCCTCCTTTTTGACGATGGTGACAAAAGGCGGATAATTTCTCATCATAACAAGTCTTATATGGCAGTATCGCAATTGAAAAACTGTGAAATTGTTACTTGTTACCTTTTTCAATTTTGCAAAACTATAATTCAAATACTTGAGGAAACGTATATGTACTATACTTTATGCTCAAGATACAAGCAGATTTATTCCATTAGTTTTTGTCCATTTATTCCATTACTTTTCCGTTGTCTTCTTTTCGGCGATGGCGACATGAGGTGGATAATTTCTCATCATAACAAGTCTTATATGGCAGTATTGCCATATATGTAAATGTGATGAATTTGAAACGTTACTTTTGGAAAGCTTGAAAGATAACGAGTAGCACTGTCACAACAAGTAGTCAGAAAGGAAACAGGTTAATGTTGAGCCTATTCAGTCAAAATAAGTCCAGACTTTTGAATTAAATGTGGCGGAACTGATTGAGTATGCATAACAACTGATAGCAACCGCCCTTAATTCTTATTTGGACAACTCCTTTGTCCATTCAATTTTAACCAGCTAGCACGCCAACCACTACACCCACATAAGACGGGATAGTTTAACTGGAAATTTTTTTAACAATAGCTTTTATCGACTAATTCTAACTACATTAGTATTGGTATGAGTATGATGATTTTTAAATCTAAAAGATTTGAACAAGTTTCAGTCTGGTAGCTGATGGATTAGCATATTCGTGAATTGTTTCGTGGATAGTTTAAGAGTACTTTATTTATTGATCAAATATAGTCAAGTTAAATAAAATATATACACTAACATTTTATAAATGAGTAAAATCATTAGTTCTATATTATAGTTAGTTATAATTCATTTCAAATCAATCTCTTTAAAAAAATCACCTTCGGTAATTTGACTAAACATCTAAGTTGTCAAAAATTCTAAAAATTAAAATGTAGTAATGCATAATGTTTTATAAAGCATTATTTAAACATTCAGGTATTATTGTTTTTGAAAATACTTTAGAATCAGATTTAGCATGTTTTTATTAATTTATACCACATAAAATTCTTATTTACTAACTTGATTCATCCAATAGATTTTCCAAACACATCTATATAATAGGAAAAAACTTGCTCATGCATTATAAATAATAATAATAAAAAAAAAAAACTTCCATAAAAAAAAGTATTCAATTTATACAAGTCAAAGCTTTTGCCAAATTATTTCCATTTCTAATTCAAATAACTTTACAAAATCACACCACACCAAGACTAAGTGAAGTTAATGAGAGACCGGGTCGCCTTTACTGTGCATTGAATATTGTTTTTGACTTCCAACCGTTTCAATACGATCCCTTAAAGGAAACGATTACAAAAATCAAATCCATTTTTGCCCAAATAGACATGACCCATTAAAGAAAAGGTACCTTGTTTATTACTTTCCACCACAGTACCACCAAGGGATTCCGGGAGGGAAGGAACCAAATTAAAATGGTAACAAATGGACCCATCACTCAAAAAGGTTCCAATCACACACTCACAGAAAGCGGGGCATGCGCAGTCGGAGCCCTCACCGGAATGATTGAAGGTCGACGTTGGAAAACCTTAAATCTGATAGCCCATGCAGCCATTACTGATCCAGAGCGCATACTATAATATGACAGCAGAAATTACGAGAATGAATTACATCATTAGATGGAGGAAAACGTCGTACCAGGAGAAATCGGTTCGTTTTCCTAATGTCTAGTGATTAATTATTTTAATTCCTCAAGAACCCCCTTTTGCCCACCACCTCCGCTATTTTTGATGACGAGGGAGAATGAGGAAAATGAGCAAAGGGGGGAGTTCTTTACCTTCTTCACATTCCCCCCCTAGCCTTTTTTTTAAGGTGTTTCCCTCGGTTTCATTCGAAGGATCCAAGCGCACCACCTCCAGAAACGAAGTGAAGTCGAGGTCCCCAGGCGCTCTTTAGGGGACATCAAGAAGAGACAGGAGATTTAAGGAGGGTAGGGGGGCGTAGGGCGGCCACACATCAGATTCGTGATTTTCTCCCATCTTGTTCCTCTTAACCACGTTCTTCATCAGTCTCATTTCCGATCTACCCCTGGGCATTGCAGGGGGCGCGCACGAGTTGAGGCCGGCACTTATTTATCGTCTGGTTCTTTCGAACGCTTGTTTACTACAGGAGTCTTCTTCTTTTTCTTCTGGCTTTCAGGGTGGTTGAGGTCTTGAAAGCAAGTTGGTAAGGATTCAGGAATTGACAATCAAGAAGTTCATCATCATTATGGAAATGACAAGAACATCTTTGAGTATGAATAAATTACAACTGATGATTGAATCATCATCAATTTGTTCGTGCGATTTCCTTGAAATAAGGGGAAAAAACCAAGAAATTCTGAAAATACGTTATTTTAATCTCTGAATCTAGAAAAGCCAAAGAGAATTTCAATAAGACAATATTTATTACAACATTCGCTTGTGTGTGTGTGTGCAAACAAGTAGATTAATTTTCAATAAACGTACCAATTTTCTTTAGAAAAAAAGGTGCTTAAGATTTCAAATTGTCATTGATTTTTCACTGATTTCACTAAGTAATATACCTATGAAATTCAATTTTTGCTCAAATTTTAAGACAAAATAACTGTCTAGAGATAGGAATTGGTTGATGCTCAATGAAAATATTTTTGTAATATTTGATGCTCAATGGAAATAGTTGTATACTATTTGAAGCTCAATGAGAATATTTCTATAATATTTGATGCTCCAAGAAAATGGCAGTTCAAACTATTGCAACGGATTAAGTAGTTCTTCTATCAAAATTTTAAGGTTGAACTTATGCTACTTTAGGATATTTGATAATCTGGATATGTGCTTCATACTTAGAGAATATTAATAACTTTTTAAAAAAATTATAGCAAATTTTGTGGTCTAATAGTTTAAGAATGAACGCATGGCAATTTTAAATAACATTCAATGCACGATCTCAAGGGATTAATGTCGTTTTTAGGTCAAAATTTCATCAATCAATACATAGCAATCGAATGCAAAAATGGGAAATATAATAAATCTTATAAATCATTAATAATAGATAAAACTGTTTGATCCTCTTTAGATAAAGAAATATTATAAACTTTTTATTTCTTTTTTATGTAAAAGCTTTAGAGATCTTTACGATTGGAAAAATTAAAGTGATAAGATACGAAAGATTACCAAATTAAATTCTGTTGAGAATTCAATAATAAGAAATACCAATGGAAATTTAAAACAATTGTTAGCTATTTTCTTTTTTGCAAGATTCAGCTTCTAGTTAAAATGAAACTTTTTATGTAGAAGATCCCCAGTAAGCCTTCTTTATTACAGAAACATTTTCATTGTATTTTCTTATAGATAGAATACATCAGGATGAGATAATCTTAACCCTATTCAGTGAAGATACTTGTGTTATATCTAAACTCAAAGAGGACTAAAGTGTGCCAACGAATGCTTTGTTTTGCACGAATTGGATAATTTTTTTTCTCTTTCCAATGCAGCTGGCAAACACTTAGACAGCTTGGTCTTGGATGCCTTAAGGCAAGCGCTGCACAGACGTACTCACTTTGCATTATCCAGGGGGCGCGTGTAACTTGAAGATAAGCCACGGACGCGGAGTAACAATGCCCCCGCAACGCTCTACGATCACATTAGACCGGGACCTACAGTTTAAAGTGGATTCCGAACCACGACAAACATCCATGGCACGGCCGGGACTCGAACCCGAAACCTGTGGTACCGAGCGCCAGAGCGCTAGCCACTCGGCCATTCAGGCCCTCCGCGAATTGGATAATTAAATTAAATTTTTTTACTCACGTATTCAATTTTAGAGTATTAAAATCAAATACAAAATTTTAACACTAGTTAAAAATACATATCAAAATGTTAAAAAAGCACTATTTTATTTGAGCGGAAAAAAAACTTTTAAATTTTATTACAATTAATAAGAAAGTTTCCCAACAAATGAAAAATAATTGCTGCCTTTTTATGTTTTATGTTCAATAAATATCCATGATGGTAAAAGATTTCATTATGCTGTTGTTTACGATTGTTGTGGCAGAGACTGTGAACTAGATCATTCTACACTAGAATGGGCACTAGGCATGTATGATGATGTAACAAATTCAACGTTATCCAGAGGATATCACGAAGGTGACATGATTCATTATAACTCCTTATGGTGATACGATACGAACCACGACATAAGTCTTACCTGAAGGTGTCGTCCTTCTCCTCTAGCCCAACGTTAAAGCATTCCGACACACAGATTTATCGTGCCCATCCTCGGTTTAAACAAGGAAGCTTTTGATTCGAACCAATCACCCTTTCTTCTGAGGAATCCAACATCCCAAATTTGTTTATAATATACTAACTGGAATGGTTATACGAATACGGTGCATAGAATTATCTTAAAATATGCATTTTCATTATAAAAAAGGCCTTTTTATACTCTCTCGCACTGAATCACTGCAGTTACAAGCCGTTCGATGTCCAACCTCGCCAGATAACGAGATCCCATAGAAACATTACCTTTAAAAGACAATAAATATTCATGGGGAAGGAGGGAAAATTAAATTACCGGCGGCAATTTCAACGGATGAGACGCGGAACACGATCTACAGACTGCACTGCCGCCGAACATGCCCTACCCCTTGACATTCCTATTAACGGCCCTCCCGTGTTGAAGGCGCTTTCCTTGAGATCTACCGAAAAGCATTCACTCCAGGGAATACCGGAGGATAAATCAGGAAAAGGCGCAGAAAAGGGTCTTTAGACCACCACCCTCCGCTCCTTTTCTCTCCGAAGCCCATTCGATTTTTTTTCCCGACCCCTTACCCCCCTCCCCCACAAGCATTGATCGAACCCTTGTATGTTGGTCATTAACTCCAATGAAGAACTCCCCCCTCTTTCTCTGGGTCCTTAAAAACTCTTGGTTGTTGAGTCGTTTTAGATTACATTATGCTCTACTGGAACGGGAGGGCCAGGGACAAGAAAACTGGGGGATAGGAGGGTTTGATCCTGGAAAGGGAGGGGGAGGGGCAGGGCCCCGGATTGGATTTTGAACAATGTAATAAAAAGGAAAAGGGTAGGATTTAACGTAGAATGAATATTTAAAACGTTTTTCTCTCCCGTTTTAAGCGATGTGTTATTACATAATAGTGGTTGAAACGGTGCAGGGAATTAGATTGAGGTATCATCGAAGTCTATGATGGCGATATATCGTCTTTTCGATTTTGCTATCCCCCCACCCGTACCGTTTTCCTTCCCTTAAAATAATGTACGGATAATAGAGATTTAGAGTAAAAATTGAGCTCTTAAAGTGAAATAAGTTTTTCATAATAAACGAGAAATTCATCATTAGAATTTGATACATTTTTTTGAACACTAACGGCAATTTTTTTTTTTTTTTTTTTTTTTTTTTTTTTTTAATAAATGTTAAGTAGTATGTGTATCAATAAAAAAATTTTCTCTTCTCATTTTTCTTCAAAAATGTTTCTCTCTGCATTTTGAAAATGGCAAATGAATTTAAAACAAAATTAGTTTATCTAAAAGTGGCGCGCAGTTATTTTACAAACAATCAAATATGTCACTAGTACATCAGGCAAAACATTGATTTGCATACCGTTACAAATGACGATAAATATTTACGTTACGTTTGGGTGCTTAGTTAAATAAGTATATTTACAGTGGAGGGTAAGATTCATAATATTCATAAACATCACTGCAAAGTACCAATAAAAAAAAATCTGATATTTAATACAAAGTAACTTAAAAGAAATGTTTTAAATATTTTTTAGCTAATAAAAAATGTTTAGAAAAAAAAATTAAATAATAATTAGAAAGCAATAAATAAATCATAACTTTTTAAAAAGAAGTTGTTAGAAAACTAACACCAAAAAATTCCTTTATATATAAATTATTTTTCTAATTTTATTTTTATCTTCTTCACCAAAATAGACAATATTGACTTTTAATCAATTGTAAATAATCCTTGAAAGATTTTAATGTTTAAAATAAAATTTGTTATTTTGACACATTTTTGTATAGCGTGGGTTTTATTTACTGGTTTATTATTTTTATGACAAAATTATTTTACGATATTATTGATTTATCATTTTAAAAATAAATACGAATGAATAACACAATGTCAGTTAGAAGAACAATATTGAAAATTTATCGTGTAAACAAATTGGATTCTTGTTCTGATCTACTCTACACAAAACACAAATGTTTTCTTTTTGAGATTTGAAACACGTTTGAGAATTTAATTTATTGTATATTTCATACATTTATAAAATAAAGTTGTTTTTCCTTTTCACTCGTAGATAAAATAATCGTTGAATTTTGAAATACAGCATTTTATAAATTTGTATTTCCCCCAAATTATAAATATCGAAAAGAAAATGAAAGAAAAAGTGGAAGTAAAATAACCCTATCGAACTTTTTTTTTTTAATTTTTATTTTGTGACAATATGGTTACAAAATCTTCGGCTATAAAAGAAAGTTATTTTCAAATTCTTTTTCTTCGTAGATTTTGATTTTTCTTCAAAACTAAAAACACGTAGAGATTGATACTTTTATAACATATGATTAACTTCTAAATTAAACAATTGCTTAAACTACAATATAGACAGTTTCTGATAGAAATGAATTCACGTAAAAATTGCATAATACTTTTCTTCTAAAAAAAATACACTATTGTATAAAAATCATAATATTACTTTATAAAAATTATAACAGGAATTTTCCCTTAAATGCAAATAAGTCATTTTAAATATTGTTTAACTTTTCAGCTAAAAAAATAAGAATCAATATATTTAATTTTTCGTGCCAGTCACTTTTATTTTAAAATCACATTCTCTGATTCATAAAAAGAGAGAAAAGCGGAACGTATGATTCCTTTCCCATTAATTAAAAAAAACCTTCTCAGAAACCACAAAACCGCTTAAAATGATTCCAAAATTCAATCACAAAACTTGCAATTATAACCCAGATTCAATTTCGAGGAAAAAAGGAAAAACACCTTATCGAAGCACAACAGTAAAAGTAAGTAAGCCGAAATGGCGTTAAAAACGAAAATTACATTCGAATATTAAAAATTTAAAAAAAAGATAGAAAAGAGAAGAAAAGTTAGAACATTCAAAGAAAAAAAAAGAAAAAGAAATAAACAAAACCACCTGCCTCGCTATCTTATGATGATTCACCACATTACAAAAAAAAAATCTCTGCCCAAACAAAAGAAAGAAAGAAAATGTTCTCTCATCAAACCTTAACACTGCAGCATAATCTACCGTTCATTGTTCTTTTTCTTTTATTCACATTACCTCCCCCATCCCCCCTATCCCTCTTCTATTTCTTATCTTCGAGGGCTAAAAATGTAGAAAAAAAGAAGAAAAAAAAACGAAAAATTAAAGAAAAGGAAAAAGGACCACAAGCGAAAATTGTGGAACAAATAAGTCGTTAGTATGATGTGAGCGTTAATCAGTCAAGACTTGGAAAACCATAAATCAGAGACTTTTCCAACCCCCCTCTCTTCTCAGTCATTTCGAAGTATTTAAGAACGCCCGCCATAGGCAGGGGCGGGGTGGGGGGATGGAAGGCTGGTTGGAACATCATAAATGACGTCGATTGCAGAAAATGGCGGATTAGGAGAATGAGTTTTGCAAGGGTGGGATGGAATATATTTTCTTACTAGGTTGCATAATCGCATGCTTCTTTGAGTAATCGCGGAAGATGGGGGGTGGGGGTAGGGGTTGCAGAAACACGCACGCCATTGGAACAGCAAAGAAATTACCGCCCCTCCATCACGGTTAAAGGGGATGTAAGATTATTAAGCCCGCTTCACTGTAGTATAAGCATTTATTTCCCGACTCTTAAATGCACGATAACATGATGACTACATTGTGCTGCTGCATACAGATGGCACTCGCATGTTTAATGTATAGTAAATCTAAGAGAATGCAGACACACATTACACTAGTACGTAATGCTTGGCTGTATCCTTTAAGTACACTGTAAATTGAACTAGTCTAGCAAGTATATACAGGAAAGGGATGCGCAGACATGTGAAGACATGCGCCAGGGCGTATGTTTTTACTGTGACTTACCTTGTGCTACAAGTAAACACCAAAACCATGTGATGTGTATACATTTCAAATCTCTACTTAATCTATTCTTAAAATAAATAACATAACAAAAATGCAAATAAGAGTCTGAAGTAAGATATTGCATACATTTGACGCTTGTTTTAGTATTTTCGGTTTAAAAAGTAACCAAACGCTAATGATTTCAATGTTTTTTGAATTAATGATATTTTTTAATACGCAATTTAAAAAATGTTTGTTCCAAATATGAGTTCATCAAAACAGGCTTGAACTGTTTACCAGATTATTGAATGGCAAACCACCTTTACTTTTGCTTAGCGTAGTATTAAAATGCAACATGTTTTTTGATAATAAAAACATTTAAGATAAAACTATTACGCAAATAAAGATCCAACATCTCGGCTAGCACGCTATTGATAAAGGACCTGATCTAGTAGTCAGTAATAAAATGGTTTCTAATACTTAAATGTTTAGTTTTTGATACCTTAAAGCAGATCATGTTCCATGTTGTTAAGCTTTCCTCGAAATACGATAGAAACTGGAAATATGATGGTTTGGTTTGTCACTCTACGGTCATCTTGTGCACACGAGAGCTAAACAGACTGAGACCTACAGTTTAAAGTATTCTTCCAGGGAGTCTAAAAATTTTGAAGTGTCTGTTATTCAAATTGTAGATTTGATCTCTGAGCTAGAGTTGCAGAAGAGACAGAAACTGAAATGTTGTACTTGAAGGAAATCGTAAGTAAAAATGTTGTGGAGGATGGTGAAGATCCCCAAACATGGATATAGCACATCAAACAATGACAGGGCAATTCTATATTTTCCACTAAAATTTCCTTTATTGAAATTTATTTGAATTCTATAAAATGTAATTATTCTTAAAGAGATAAGAGCTTTATACAAATATTTCAGAAATCTTTTCCAACGAATCATTTTAAAAAGTTTCTTCTTAGTGGCAACAGTTACTTTCTTCTTTGTTACAGCAAAAATTATTTATTTTCTATTTCATCATCACTTCCGTTTCATTATTTCCGTTATCAGTGTGGTTTTTTTAATTTGCGGTTAATTTTCCTTGGTGACTTAATCAGTTCGCAAAAAAACCGCAATCTCTAGTTAACCACCATGTTTAAAACAAAGCCACTTAAGAAAAAAAAAACTCCCTCAGATATGAAAGGCTACATGAAACCGAGATGCAGGTGAGAAGCGGCGATGAACGATGACCTACAAACAGCGCCTTTGGTGCGCGGGTCCCCCGAAATGTCATTATCGCGGAAAAGGATATCTATAAAGATTCTTTGCGTTGCACGTTCTCTGAGCTACGGCTTCCAGAACTGGTTTAGGCGCGATTTGAGTGTTAATAGTTTTCCTTCTCAAAAGAGGGCCGACTCTCCTTAAGTTATGATCGGACGGCTGGGCGGTTCGGATGCCGCCAAAGGTAGCCATAAACAGCGCACGGAAAGCCATAAGAATTTAAAAAGCGTTTATTTGGAGGTCCGGGCTTCTGGATCGGAAAAAAACAAGAATGGATGGTTTGTGTGACTTGTCCAAAAGAAGTTAATTTGTGATTTGAAGTAAATAACACCTCGGCTAGAAAAATAATAATAATACATGGATAACTCAAAGGATTTCGAAGCAATAATCTTCATTTTTCTGGGAGGGGGGGGATGAAATCTGAAAATAAGTTTTAACCCCTTAAAGGTCAAATTTCATAAGGTGAATAAAAAATATGTCTATGTATACATTTTTACCAATCCCCATAGCGGCAGTCATTCAGCGGGTCAGAAAAAATTTGAAAAAAAGGTTTTTTTTTCAAAATTTTTCAAGTTTTTTCAATCAATTTTTTTTCAAAACCCCAACTTTTCAGCAAAAAGAAAAATGAAAATTTCTTTGGCAAGCGAAGAAATAGGTGAGAGAATAAAAATGCTCACTATCTTTACATGTAATTTGCAATTTGAAATGTAAAGGACACATTTCATAAGGTGAATAATGTATGTAGGGGGCCTGATGGCCGAGTGATTAGTGCTCTGGCCCTCGGTGCCACAGGGTTTGAGTCCTGGCGGTGCCATGGATGTTTCTAGTGGTTTGGAATCCACTTTAAACCGTAGGCCCCGCTCAAATAGGACTGTAGAGCGTTGGACGTGGGGCTGACAACCCTATCCCTTAAAAAGAAAAACAACTCTTGTTTCGGAGTCTACCAGTAGGCAGACAGCCTTGGCCCACCATGATACGGGTGAGTCTTTGAAGAAGTAGAACATATGTATGTATGTATGTATGCATGTATGTATGTGTGTATATATATATATATATATTTCCTTTCATCATATCAACAGTAATTCATTAATCTTAAAAAATTGTGTATAAGTAGAAAAATTCTTTACATTTAAAGATGATTTTCATATTTCACAGGTTTTTTTTATTTGCAAAATGAGGAAGTCGAAAACATAAACTATGTATAATTTATGATGTAGATAGATTGTTAGTTCTCAAAAAAAATATTCATATCATATCATAGCTCAAAAATTTACTGTAATTATCTTTATTTATGAAACCATAAAAAACCTAATGTGAAGTTAAATAATTAATCTCTTAAATAAATACGAATTTTAAGGTAAAAATGCATTATATAAAGTTTACATACAAGTGTCTTCAAATTTCGTGGTTTTTATTTAGAAATCGAGGTTGATGAAGTTGCAAAACTTTCAACTAAGTCAATGATAAATTTAGTACGTTTAACAGATTGAGGGATCACGGAAGATAGACAATATTCTCCAGAAATTTAAAGCCTATTGAATTATTTGACTACGAACTTTGAACTCTATTTTTATTCAAGAATTAATTAAAAACAGATGAAGAGACAAAAGACACCCAAAGTTCTTTAAAATAGCAGAGTCTTTATTTTAATAAATATTAGCCATAGATGATTCATATAACAATTTCTAAACTAGCAAGAAGTTTTTAATAAAAGCAGAAGTCAGTGGAAAGAAACGAATTTTTCTAAGAAATTGAAATGATTTAAGGTGAAATTATTTGTTACCGAAACAGATAATTATTTTTCAATAAATTAATAGTCATACCATATAGAACCTTCAAAAATACTATTGCAGTTAACTTTATTTATGCCTGACAAAAAAGACCTTAGCCCAGAAAATCATATTTTGTGATACAATGTCAAAAATAGATTTAAGTAAAAGTTACAGAATTCAAAATACTAAAACCTTACAATGTTAATTAGCTAACGGCTAATGTATAACAAATGTATTAAACGATTTATAAAGCATTATATTATTCACTTAATTTTTTTTTTTTTACAGCATTCTTCTTCATTGGCTCAACAGACCCATGGTCAGCCAAGGCAGCCTGCCTATTGGCAAATTTCGAGACAGGCGATGTATTTGTTTTACGGGGAGGGTTGTTAGGCATACGCCCTATAGTCATATTAGACTGGGACCTACGGTTAAAAGTAAATTCAGAACCACTATAGACATCCATAGCACCACGGAGACTCGAACCCGAAGCCTTTGCCAACCAAGAGCACGACACTCAGCCACCATACCCCACTTTAAAGAATTATCAACTTATTTTTATCTATTTTTACTTATCTCCAATTTAACTATTTTTAAGTATAAATTATACAAGTTTTGCGAATTTTCTTTTGCTGACAATAAGTTCATATAAAAATATTAAGGAATTATTTCAATATTACATTTTTGATGCAATTGAAATTGAATCAGGTGTATAGGCAATTTTTTTAAATTTCTTATCAAGTATAATTACTTATGTTAAAAAACTGCAATTAATCTGATCTTCTAGGACATAAAAGTAAAAGAAAATAATTTACAAAAATTGTTTCAATAAAAATGAAGTACAGCAGACTAATTTTCAAAATTTCGGTATCTAATCTGCATAAATCACTTTATAATCATAACCGTAATTGCTACCTAAATCAAGCCCCGCTTGCGCTTAAAAATCATTACCAACGTTTGATGCGAAAACATACAGTTAATCCTCCCTCAAAATGTGGCTGTTTTAACACTAATTTAAAACCATATTTTAGACGATAAAAAAAAATAAAAAAAAACTTCTCACCTTGCAAACACGTTATCTAATTTACATCCACCACCGTATCCACCGTTCGAATAAATTCGCTCTTAAGTAAGCACCCCCCAGAAAGACTTCTTCCCTCTAAAAATGAATCATAATCGAAGAAAACCGGGGCCCAAACCGCCCCATAACCCAAAAATATCGCTCTCATCAAGGCCCACAAAATCATTGTGATTAATAAAATCTTAAAACTCTGGAAAAGCCCATTCCCTCGGATCAAGTCTCTTCAAGCGTTGCTTACTTACAGCGCTCAACTGATACCATCGTACCGAGGTGTTAATATTAACGACCAAATTAATAATAAACACTTCTCACTTAAAACCCTCTGCAATTACTAGAAAACCTTGCCCGGGCAGCGCATTCACTCACATTTGATATTAAAGCTTCCGCTAGTAAAAAGAGATCGACTTAACTTTGAGCAACATCTTTAATTACTTCCCTTGCACAGCCACATCGGGGGCAAGAAATATGGCCAGAATTAGCACAAATTTCAAATCGTACGCATACGTGTAAAGACAGCCATGCATATGTCAGTTGGCGACGCACTTTCTATATTTATATGAACGTAGTTTTGAGGGGGTTGGTAGGATGTAGGGTGGGTGTTTGGCGAAGATAATTTAACCAGGATCGTTTAAAATTAATCAAGCCCACCTTGAAGCCGGTTGCAAGGGGCCGTGACTAAACCTTTGCAAATTAAGAAGGTAGATCGTGCAGGAGGGGGGGCGGATGTTGAATGGGGGAGGGGGGGGTTAAAGACCGGGTGTAGGGCGTGGGGTGGAAAGGGTGGACGAGATGTCGCTGGTTTGAAGTGCTTTCCACTGATGCTGCCTATCATGAGATGCGGGCTTAGGGTTTCCAATCGGTTGGCGAGCAAGTGGTTGGCGATTATTTTGGATTTGGAGTAAAACGAGTGTTTTTCGTAGGACCGTTAACTATTCAGTATTATTATTCAAATATAACAAAGCAAAAAATATTATTTACTAATAGTTTGGACTTATCTGGCTAGGAATAAGAAGATAGTTTTTGAAAAAATTTAATGGCGAGTTATTGGCAAAGTTTTATCAACTATATTGTATCAAATTTCATTTTCCATGCTGTATGATATTTAAAAAAATATTAAATGTTAATATAGTAAGAGCTCATAAATTAAATTTGTGTTAGTCACATAATTGTTACTTATAACATTTTTTTTTTTTTTTTTTTTTTTTTTTTTTTTTTTTACAATACAGAAATTTGTTGAAAATTTGACATATTAAACATGTTTTCTTTATACTCGTATGTTATACTTTTGAAATCATTGCATAGCTCTATTAATAGATTAGTTAACGGTAAAGAGATGTTACTTCCCTTTTGTAGAATTATTTTCACCTTATTTTATTTTAGTAAAGTTAACCTTGACAATAATGAAGAAAATAAACATTTTTAATATAAAATTATAAACATTTATTGAGAAATAAGCATTAATTGCTTCAAACAAAAATGATCAAATCAAACCCTCCCCCCTCCAAAAAAAGTATAAATATTTCTGTAATATCGTTTATTACTATTTAATCAATAAATTATTTCTATTAATTAAAAACCTGAAGAATTAAATAAGAACCTCAACCTCTTTGAAACCATGTAAAAAATGCATCGAATATTTTTCTATTTATATACATAAATAAAATACATTATACTACAAACATTAATCGAATACAATCTACTTAATACATACATAAATAGAATGCATTCTAATATCTAATAGTTTTTATTTAGTTAAAAAAATAACCAGTTAAGAATATTTAACTATTAAAAGAAACACAACGAAATATAAATATCAAAATTATTCTCTAAGAATAATTTAAAACAAATTTCACTTCGTTATTAGGAAAAACTGAACTGAAATTTGAATTAAAAAATTAAGCTATTAAAAGAAAAATTTAAAAAACGAAAAATTTAACTATTAAAAGAAACACACAACGACAGATCTAGTTAGTATCAAAATTATTTTCTAATAACAAGTAATGTAAAAAAATTTTTTTACACTCAATTCCTACTTTTTTTCACTCTATTGTATAAAGTCCTTTATAAATAATTTTCATTCATTTTTTAAAAGTTTATATGGCGCCCTCTATGGGTAGATATATGCAACGTAAATCTAAACAAAACTAAATTTAATGAATGAATTAATATTTGAAAAAACTGTATTAACATCCAGTGTCATCCACTACAAGTTCAAAAAAAAAAAAAATGCATTTAAATTTGAGAGGATGAATCAAAAGTATTTCATGAACGATTGGAAATTTGAACAAGATATATATATATAGGGAGAGTGTGAGCTAATAGAAGGAATTGAATAATTTAAAACAATTTCACTTCGTTTTTCGGAAAAAAAAAAAAATGATGAAATTTTGCATTTTAAGCGAATTAACGGCGCCAAGTGTGGCGATGAGATGCCAAATGTGACGACCCCGCCACTTCTCATCAAGCAAGATAGATAAAAGAAGCAAGGACGCACTCTTCATCCAGCTGATCATTATGGTTACCTTGACTACAAGGAGCCGCAATCAACGAATGGAACGACGGAAAGATATTCGAAAGAAAGAGGGGGGAACCTTCTACCCCCACCACCCCTCAAAATATGATGACGTCGACTTCTATTAAAAAAATCACCCGTTTTGGGGTTTTTAAGATTGTAAAAGGGGAGGGAAAGGTAGAATTACAACACTATAGAAACTGGATGCCGCCGACAGCGATTATGTTGTAAAGCGCGGACGAGGGAAGTCTGTAATTATTTTTAACTCGCTGTCAGTTATACGTCAGGATGTTTAATTTGAGGTGCTGATGCTTCGTTCAGGCGGTGGCAAGGCGGGGAAAAAAAAAGAGTGTTGTTTGTCTGAAGATGAGGTCCCTCAATGCACACAGGTAGAGCAAGCAGCCTTATTGGCTTGTCGTTCACTGGAATGACAGCGTGTGTTGTTGTCCAATCAACAGACTTCAAAAAGTCTTAAAAAAAAACAACAATGTATCAAATTTTTTTGCCATCTCGGCTTTTGAATTTTTAAAAATGTTATTTGTAACATATCCGATGGCAGGTAGTTTTTAATAATTATTTGGTTTATTATTACAGCATATTTGATTTTAAAGAAAATAAATATTTCGACAGATAAAGTAGAAAAAAAAAATGATTGAATTAGAACATCAAACGAATTTGTCAAGGCTGCATGTCAAATTTCTATTCGATGGATATATTACTTACTTAAAGGCATATTTTATTTTAAGGAAAAATAAAGACTAAACGATTTTACTAGGGTCACATGTTAACTTTTTTTTGTTATTCACTATAATGTACCTTTTATTTTAAGGAAAAATATAGACTCCAAAGATAAAATAACCTTTCAATAAGAACTTTAAATTATTTTGTTAAGATTGCACATTAAATTTATATAAGAGTGCATACATATATAATTAATTATTAATGAGTATTTTATTATAAGTAATAATAAAGACCTCGTAGGTTAAAACAAATAGGATTCAAAGAAATGCTTCATAAAATTGTGTTATGTTAGCATATTAAATTCATTTTAGATGGATTTATTAAATATTTACTAGCTTAAAATATGTTTTCTTTTAAAAAGTAATCACAATTTAACATGAAAATATAGATTACCCAGTATTATATTATCTATTCTAACTTATAGTGCTTCCCAAAGTGTTCGTACACTTTAAAAAATTGAAGGCCCGACTTGTGGCAACGTGAGCCACTGTTGAGCATTAGAGCTGCTGTTCAATCCGATGGCTGCTTTGATGTAGACCCTCTTTGAAAAAAAAAAAAGAGCTCGATGGCTTGTGATGTTCAACATCTTGCTCCGTGAGTCTAACTACCTGGTGGGAATTTTCCGGATTTTTCCTGTACGAAAGCAAATGGGGGGAGGTACCCCTAAAATTCCTCCCGGAAGGCACTGCCTTCCTTCTTCAGCGACTCGGAGGCAAGTCAGACTTTTACCTACGGGTGCTTCATCACAACATAATCTGACGTCCCCCTTCTATTTTTCCATGAGACCCCAAGGGTTCTTGGACTTGGTCTAGATGTTTGCTGTCTACCAAGTGGGATAAAGAAAAATGAAAAAGCCCTGTAGGTTGAAACTCAATTTGGATATTAAGCACAATATTTTTTTTTTCTTCATATCGTCCTAATGTAATTCTCAATAAAGCAGTTTTTTTTTTAATGTTTCATTTTTTTTATTGAAAAAAAATTATTAAAAAAAGGAGGCAAAGGGTGAACACACCACAAAAGTGAAAAAGTGATAGTACACCGAAACATTTTTGAATAAATATATAAATAAAATTATGGTCTATCGCTTATTTTATTACTTTTGACTTTCATTCACATTCAAAGCATTATTTGGCTTTAATCTCTCATGCTAACTTCTTTATGTTGTATTTATAATTTGATTCACAGTCTTAAGAAATAACAAACAGTAGTCAAATATTGATAATTTTTTCATATTAGTAGTTGTAAATCAATTATTAGTATCGCTAAATTAGAAAAATTATCTTACTATATTGTGAAATGTGTGATAAAACGCTCTAAATAAGATAAGAAAAAGTCGTCTGGCAAAAATGAATCCAACATGATCACAGATTTATAGTTAGAAATTTTGTAAAAAACCCCCTTTTGAATGCCGAAATATATTTGACCATTTCGTCCAAAAGAAAGTTTAATTTAATTTTTTTTTTTTTTTTCAGATGAGCAAAATAGAAAGCTGAAGGCTTTCTTTCGCGAAATGACCCTTATTTGCCATTATTATTATTTATTATTATTAATATATTTTAATTACTAATATAAAATTCTTTTTGTCTTCCTTCAATATTCAATGCAGTTAAAAATATATTTTTATTCAATTCTGATATTATTAATATTGACTTCATAGAAAAATTCAGTTTAAAAAAATTATGGATAATTAGTTCCCATTAAATCAGAAATTGAATGAAACCTGCGAATTGAATGAATTCATATTTTTTTGCGAATTAAATAATTCGCTTTAGTTGTTGAAATTTGATTCGCAATTGGTCCCATGTGTGGTACTGGTAATGGTTACAGTTTTCAACAGAACTTCGGAATCATAATCAATTAATCATATCTTCATTCATTTCAATCAAATGTATCTCTAAAACAATCCTTGTTAATTTATTGATATTTTAATATTCTTCAAATATATTGAATTAATTGAAATCATGTCTTACTTGCAGTTGAAAGCAAATTTAACAGTTTTGGTACTGATGGGTGATTATTTTATGGAGAAGAAAAAATGAGCAACTTAATCTCAAAAACTTTATTGGAGCATGGTGGTTGTGATATCCTTGTGTGTGGGTGCACGTCAGCATAAGACTACGCAATTTGGTATTCATTGATGAATAATCATGCTCTTTATTAAAGTATTTTAAAGAACTATTTAAAATTATTAGCCCAAAATCTAAATTTTAAAGAATTTCTAGATAACGGTACTAACTATCAAAATAATGATTCTAAACAAACAAGGCTCTATAATTGTCCTTGCTCTATGGATTTATAATTCTGAAGAAAGCACTATGGCATTTGGTGAAAATTGGAATTAGAGTACGAAGGCACAACAATAAACGGAAAACAAAATTAAAAACAATCAGAATTGAAGAAAGGGCGAACACTGATGATCACAAAAAAAAAAAAAAAAAAAAAAAAATAGCAAATTCTATACTGATACAATCTCTTTTTTTTTTTTTTTTTTTTTTTTTTTTCCCCTTCAGTTTTTAATAACATAAAGTCGTAATGGTTACCCTATATCCTCAATTAAAATCTGAAATTTTTTCAAAAGTTATTACTAATTCACATTAATACTAATATGTTCTATAATACAAAAAAATACAGAAGACGCAGAAAAATTACAAAAATAAATACTTCACAGAACAGAAATCATGTAACAGTGTGAGATTTTGGAAACGGAACAAAAATTTAAACAAACATTCTACTCAATTTTTTTTAATTCTAATTTCCATTAAAAACCAGACAAGTTGATAAAAAAAAAAATTTCTTCAGAAAACAGACCGCTCACATCGCATTTGAAAGATATCTCTCATCACAGACAGATAAGCAGCCAGGAAAGGTTTCAATTTGCCAACTCAGATAACAAAAGTTAATTCGACAGGTATTCGAAAAGCCCGTTCCCCATTAACACCCCCCTACCTTTTCAAGCGCCCATTTTAAACATTTCTGCTTCATAAGCGGAGCATTCCGTCACAAATCATGGTGGAAACAAAGCCTAATACAAGGAAGCCGCTCGACACTATCTCGCTAATCGCGCGCCCACCGACTCCACTGATGGCCGGCTGATGAGACGAGGGAAGGAAAAGGTGGGTCATTTTTCCACACAATCGCAGCTTCCCGTTCGGTTCGCTCATTAGAAATAATTAGCGGACTCGCGCCAATTTGCGCGCGCGATCACAAAAGCAAAACAATTAGCGGGAAATCTTAGAGTGCGCTTCACTCACCGGAGTTGAGACTCCAATAGGATGGGCAGCGCCATCTAGGGGTGCCGAAAATAACAATAAAGGTATGGCAGGGAGAAAGAACTTCACTTTTTTTTCTTTCTTTTTTAATAAGAAAATAAAATTGTCATGAGTTTGTTAGAGAATAACGATAAATGTTTATGACATTTTATTTAATGATAATGCATTTTTTAATTAATATTTGATATATAAGATCCTATATAACTATAGGATTTCTGTTTTATAATATAGAATTATTGAGGCACTTCTAAAATATACGTGACACATTACATGCAGACAATTTTGCTAAAGAAATGCCACTGAAGTGTTCAAAATTAATTTTAGGAAGTTTAAATGAATTTTTTTCATCAATCATTCGAAGTTTAATAAATTTTCACGAATTGTTCAAAGCTTACATTTAAAAAAAAATTATTTTTGTATTTTTAAAAATGCAAGATTTAATTTACATAAACACAAATTTATCGATGCATATATTTATAATTTTTTATTATTATTATTATTATAATTTTAAGTGAATATTGTTTTCTTCACTTGAAATTTTTTTAACAGGAGAAAATAGTTTAAATTTATCAATTATCTCAAATTTTTTAATTTAATATAATTTTTCGCAAACCAATGCAATAATAATTAAAGAGCGTATGAATAAGAAAAAAAAAACTCTTTCATACACGGTTAACATGTTGTTAGAGCATAAATATATTCTTCTTTGAACATTGATGGACCTCATCCCACGAACACCCCATGGGAAAGAAATGTGTCTTCCGGAAGGACTTTTAGTGGTAACAGACTTATATTTGCACATTGTATGGGAGAAAACCCGGAAAACTTACACCGGACAACTGACTATCAAAGAGAGACGCTTTCACACATGCTGTTACTCCTGCAAACTACATGAGCATGGGCCACGAATTGAGCTGTAGTAGCAACTTGGATCATAATTTGATAATCAAATGCATATTTGTTGACTGAACCTTTTAATGCGTATAATGGGTAATATTAAATTAATCAACTAACTTTCATTCTAATTAACGTTCATTAAGAAGTTTTATTACATTTTAATGCTGGTTTTGTATGATTAAATTTATAATTAATCAATTATTTTAATCAGAAAATAAATATTAATTATTTAATCTGAAAATTGAAAGCAGCAAGTTCGAAAAGTTTACACTACAATAATACTCAGTAAAACTTGTTATTTAAAATTTTAAAAAGTAAATAAATAGACATTCAGATTTGTAAAATAGAACGTGATTAAAACATGACCAAAAGAAGAAAAAAAATTCAAAATTAATTTAACACATATCGACTTTTAACAGTTCAGTTTCACAGTTCATTTGCTAATCAAAAAGTACTCATGATTTATACGTTTTTAATTGGTCCACATAATATTTATTTATTTTTCTTTCACAAAAGAAATTCTAATTAATTTCAATAACAAGCATCAATTGCTTGACCAATACTAAACAAGATCACCACCAACCTTGAATATAGTCAGTCACGAAGTAGATAACCTCATTTTGTATTTTCTATTAAATCTAATGATAATTCATATCTTTCTATACAGTTAAAAACTATAATTACTTTCGAAAATTTAATTGTTTTGTAGTAAATTCATTATTTTGTCTTTCTAATAACAATACTTGATAATGAGAAACAAGTTATTTTGCTTAAATAAGTTATAAATATCAAAGCATTAAAAAATAACTGAAACGATTGACAAACAATCGATGTTAATATAAGTTAAATTTCTCATTACAGCTTCAGAAATGTTCTCCAATTTCAAGCTTAAATACAGCTGATCCCTAAATTAAGGCATAGTGTAATGAATTTCTATAGCGAATTGACATAGACTTCCAATAACGTACAATGTAACGTAGATTGTAAATACATATAATACATTTTCACTATGTAATCTGTTATCAAGTATGCAATTATATTTTAAACTAAATTTAATATTGGGTTTAGGTTACATTTGTACTCTCGAGATATGTGTAACGAGATGACAATCAACAGAAAATGAATGTATTTCGGTAAAAATACTTTACAAAATACGTTATATGTTACTCCAAAAGCCATATAGCTTACTACTTCACTAACATTATAGCTACCACGATTTAAATTAAAAACTGTAGTTTATTTGTCGCTCTATGAATAGCCACAAATCAAACAAGTCCTCTGCAGCAGTAGATTAAGATGGCCGGGCCGTGTCTGGCGAAGCTCAAAAGACAATCTCACCGAGATCTTGACACTCAAAAAACCTGAGGCATCCCGAGTAAAATGAATACCACCGACTGGATGGTTAGACGACATTGAAAAAGATTTTGAAATTTAAAGACTGGAGAGAAGTTGTTGTAGATAGAAGATGTTGGAATGAACGCATGGTTGAGTCGGTCAGGGCCTATAAGGAGTTGAGCTCGTAAAGGAGAATTAGAAATTTATTCATCATTAAGTTTGAATACTCATATTACCGTAATACAATATACATCCACATTCAATGTAAAATGAAGTCAAGAATGCTACCTTTAAAATATCAAATTAAGCCGGCAAAGCCATTTACCAAAATACATATTCTCATATGGACTGAAACGTAGAATCTCACAATTTAAGTCTCTACAAACATCATGTGTATGCAGAAAAGATGATGAAACAAAAGCAGAAATAAAATTCTTACATTATAATATTTCAATACAATTCTACAATTATTAAATGCTAATGCAATGGATTTCTAAATTTAAGAATACTTTAGTGTCCTAATAATAAATAATAATTTTTTTTACTATTTTGTAATTCTACGTGTAAACATGTTAAAGAAACATTTCTCTGCTAATTTTCAACAATACAACAACAATTTCTCAAACAATGAGAAGTAACAATAATGAAAGCCAACAGAACTTTCTTAAATGATGAAAATAAAGCAAAACAATTTCTCTCCCGATCATCTATAAATATAATAGAAAAAAAACTATCATTTTAATTCTCAAATTTTTATTAATCTTTCAGTTAGCGCTTGATAGCATCTTAAAATGATATGATGTTGTTGGGAGAATTACTCGGCTATACTGGTGCGCCGAAACAAGTAAGTCCTTTCATTTTAGTGATTAGCCTTAAACTAATCATTTTTAAAAAGCCTTACACCAAAGTTATCTGTTTATTTAAGTTTAGAGATTACTTAATCCTTGTAATAAGCAATAATACTTTTAATTTTTAAATCATCCCTTTACATTTCCAGTGTTACATCAATGATTTAAATTTTTCAAAAATCAAATAATTTTTACTTAAAAAAAGATTATGCATTATCTATACCAAGAGTGAAGGCTAACATAAACTTGAAAGATAAACTCTCAAAAAATCAAATTAAGCTGCTAACGACACCATCTAAAGAAGCAATCATTCTCAAATAATTGATCAACTCCAATTTGTTTAACAAAACATATGTCCAAAAAAAGAAAAAAATCAAACAAATTAGAGGACCTCTTTCGGACTAAACGATGAGATAAAACGGGTTGAGAAATTGTCCAACACCGAAACGGATGTGTATTTTAAATTAGAGGAACAACCGTAAAAGAGACGTCGTTAAATTACAACCATCTATTTCCAATCAAATCTCAAACGAGCGCGCATCAGCAGACAAGACTTCCGACTTTAGATAAAATCCAGGATTAATTCCTAGAAAGAATAGGACTTGTCGACACCTAATGTCTCAACCTGTCCCCCTGGCAGACCTTATCTGCATCTGCTGCAAACGGCAAAGTTCCAGTAATGACAAAACTCAATCACGTCGCAAATTGTGAAACTTAATTTCGCTTCTGCTGCTCAACACCTTTTGCGCTGTCTTTCCGGTAAATCCAGTTTTTGGAATTGTTGCAATTGGAACTTTCCAAAGCAGAGGTTCTCCTTCTGGATATTAATTTTCCTTTCGACTGTAATCCGCCTTCTTAAAGCGTGTCTTCGGAGGAATAGATACTTCATTATTAGCTAGTTAAACGCTTACGTGTTTGGCGAGAAGTGTCTCCATGCCATTTAGATGGATTAAGCGATACAGAGATCAGTTTGGGTTATCTCGAATTTTAAGCACTCAGTTTGAAACAAGGAATTTTCTTATGTGAAGCGAACTACAACTAGATTGCATTCGTTGTGAAAGTACAAAATTCCATAAGTATTCCATCCGTCGGTATTTTATATTAATTTTAATTATATTTAATATACGCAATTTATTTAATGTAGCGCAACCATACTAGTATAACTACCAAAATATTTTAATAAATGCAGATTAGAAAAACGATTTTTATAGTAAAAGAAAATCTGCATTTATTTTGGCGAAATAATTATTTGAAATAATTTTTCTTTACTGACATCAATCAAATTATTATTTTTTTATCAAATTATTTGAAATAATTTTTCTTTACTGACATCGATCAAATTATTATTTTTTATCAAATTATTATTTTTTCAAATTATTATCCTGGATTTTATCTTATAATGAAATTATATCCATCTCTTATGCTGCTTAATACTTGAAATTTTGTTAGATATTTATCGCTTATAGATTAATGAAAAAATATTTCTCCAACTAAATCAGGCTTAATTAGGTTTTATAAAACACCAGCAAATTTATTTTAAAAATAATTACAAATAAAATGTAAATATGTTCTTTAAAATTGTATTAGATTATTGAAATTACTGATATGCATATAATAATTTCAGACCAGCCTTGATAAATTTAGTAATTCTGAGTGGTCTTAATAATAAAACCAGGCATTGTAATTATAACTCAATATTTTCTAATTTATAGTATTATTTAATAATATTCAGAAAAAATATATTTTAATCAGAACTGTTGCGACAAATATTATTAATAAACTACTAAAATTCTGAATTATCGTTACACAACTTTTTTTTAACACAGATGTCAAATGTATGAAACATAAAAAAAAATTAAGATTATTCTGTTCGGATAAAAAAAACATCAAATTGATTTATTTGAAAGCATAGTTGGATATATCAACAAAATTTTTGAATAGAAAAAATAATATAAACATCGGTTTTTTATAAGTAAGTTCTTTTATCTAATCCAATAGTTTGAAATTTAAAATTGTCAAAAAAATTAAATGGTAATTCTCTTTATCAGATAATATCTTTAAAAGCCCTTAGTTTTGTAAACAATTTATGAATACTGTCTTCGCTCTTTTTTTAAAACTTTTATTACATCTTAAAAGCTTTTTTTTTTTTAAATTATAATAGCTTCGCTATTATTTATATTAGATGAGAAACCTCAAAATATTTTGATCGCGTATAATTAACAAACATGAAAACTTAGAAAGTTGTTTTCGATTTATTTTCTGATGAAGAGGGCTCTTTTAGAAATAAATAAAGATCAGTTACACGACGAAATATTTAATAATTTATTTTTATTCAACATATTAAATATAAAATAAATAACAAGTTAAATATTGGTATAAAAAAAAAGAATACCAAAGACATTAGAAAGTAATATTTCAGTTTTTACATAATAATCTTTTCTCCAGAATAAAATACGCCAACGATAAAAACGAAAGCAGTGGCATGATAAACAATAACAATCCCAACCTTCCTTCTCATCCCCAACTCTTCTTCTATGCCATGTTCTAAAATAAATAAATAATAATAATACTAAAAAAAAAAAACCAGCCAGCCATTTTCCACCCCAAAAACTGAAGGATTACGCCCAAATGATATGGGATCAACCATTCAAACCCCTCCCTTAGTTATTATTAGCCGCAGTTTTTCAAAGTCAGGGGCATAAAGAAAACAGCCCCTGCAGACACTATATCTCAACGACCGCCCCACAACAAAGGGCACCACAACCCATATTCACCAGCAATAGCCGCTTTCCAAAAGCTGGGTAAACTTTTCCACCAAGTTTTTGGGCGGAAAAACGACCATATCCATCCTTCTCACGTCTCGCCAGGACTGGGGCGCTTAAGCCCCATCTAAAGGCCCCCTTGACAGCGGGGCCGATGTTTATGGGGCGGCCCTTTTCGCCGTTTGGCCCCAACTGGCCGAGCGCTAATCCTTCAACGGCAGCGAAAATATGAAAATACTGCAGTTAGCGCCGCCCCTCGGAGAGTTAAGGCATCACAGTTTCGCCTTTGTGAGGTGCATTTATATCGTTTATTAATTAGCTGTAACCGCGGGAATTGGTGGGGGAGACGGTTGGCAGTTATAAGGTGGATATGGTCCCACTGTTGCCAGATGATGGCAGCAGTGAATACATTAAATATCTAAAGCATGAGCCGTTTCGCATCTTTTATATCCTGGAGAATGGAGCCAGGCTAATCCTATTATGAGAACGCAGCTGAAAAAAAATCTTCTTTTTGGCCATGCTTAATAATGGTGGCTTCGACGAGGCACAAAGTCTTCGACAAGAAGCCTCCTGATCGCAAGAATTTCTGCCGTTTATTGGAATGTCATAGCGTGATAAAGTTCTCTTTGTAAACAAAAGGGACAAATTTTTCTTATAAAGATTGCTTAATCATATGAATTTATACAGACTTTGTTAGAAAGTTTTGAAAATTTTCTAACGAAGTATATTTAAGAGACGAGGTTTATTAAAAATTGTAATCAGCACACACATGCATTGTGATTTGAAGTTGATTTGAATTTATTGATGCTCAAACTCCTATTTATTTATTTTTATTAATCTTATTCCTGTCCATTTAGCTGTTTTCTTCCAAACAAAATTTAATTTTTTTTTATAAATTAATTCAAAAAATTAATGCTATTGACAAATTATTGAAATTGTTAATTTACATTCTCAAACATATGCATTTTTATAGTTATTTTTAATTAAATAAATAACTAATAAATTAATTTAATTATTATTAAAATCAAGGTGTTTTTCTTCAGGACTAGTCATCGAAATTTTCAATCAGTTATGCTTCCTATACTTAAAAACTAAACATTAAATTTTGAAAAAATCCTTATTTGCAATTTGGATATATAATAAAAAGTATGAAATTTTTCGTTGGAATTCAAAACCAAAAATTACATGCATTCTATAGCTCCCATACAGAATAAAATTAACAAGTTTCTTTTATTTTTGTAATTCAATTTTTTTTCATTTGATAGTAAAACATATGACTTGAAAGATCCTAGTTAAATTTTTAAAGAAATTTAACTTTTAATAAATTATTAATTAACTATTTATTTCTTTTAAAATAGTGCAAACAAGAAATAAAATAATAGTAATTTCACTGCATGAAAGAGAATTAATTATTTTATATTCGATACACCTTCGACATAAAGTTTTACTCCAAACTTTGAGCAAACAATGAAAAACATCAGCTTAAATAAAAAAATAAAAATTTTATTTAAATACATTTATAATTTCAATAATCGGTATTATTAATTTCATGGAACAAAGAACAAAATTAAAAGATCCAGATGTAGCAAATAATGAATAGTCTGTTTCAAACTTATATCTTTACTTTGTTTTAAACTTATGCCTTACTTTATTTAAATACTTACATAATTTCAATAAACGGTAAATCATTATTTTTATTGAACAAAGAACAAAATCAAAGAAACAGATCCAGGTGTAACAAAGAAGGAATAGTCTGTTTCAAACTTATATCCTTTCTTTTCCAGCATGTGAAAGATGCAAAAAGGAAGGAAAATGACCTACAATTTTTGGGCTAACCCTTCGCTGTCACTTTGGAATTTCCAGCAAGATCTATTACTACCTGGTTTGGAATTAAGGGTTGGGTTTCTTCAAGAGAACCTTTCAAGCACTACTGCTGTCGCAGGTTCGGAAGGTAAATATGTTCTTAAACGACAATTGAAATAAGAGATAAAAATGTCAAGGAATGCTGTCAAAACAGAGAACAGATCTTCTTAGGTTGCCATTTAGCAGGATAGTCATCGAATGATTCCTTTACGTTAAAACGCGTATTTTATTTTTCTAATGTCACTACTTTAACCATCCACAGGAAATTGGAATACCAAAGTGTATCCATAAAAGTAAGGCATACATCTTTTATTTTTTTAACAATCGGAATTTTATAGTGTAATGAAAAAGTAATTATTTTCCATTAGAATTTTTTTCTACTTTTTGCGTGAGATTAAGTGATATTCTAATATTACTGCTGTTACTATTTCAGAATATAAAAAAGACTTGATTAGACTCGCAAAGAAAATTTGTAAAAGTAGTTGAATAAATTCTTAT
The DNA here is from genome assembly GCA_021605075.1 of Caerostris darwini. NCBI lineage: Eukaryota > Metazoa > Arthropoda > Arachnida > Araneae > Araneidae > Caerostris > Caerostris darwini. The sequence goes on along the minus strand of BPLQ01009022.1, from coordinate 159,217 downwards.
CAATCAAAGCTTTCAAGTGAATACAACTTACTCTGTATTAGAAAATATTTTCTGCTTAGATGGAGAATGATCATATGATATTAAAATATATCAATATTTGTCATAATTTTCGAGTGTAAAGTCAAACGAAATTGAAATACTAATGAAGATCTGTAAAAGCAGTCAGCAAATCTAATCAAGATTTTTCAGTAGATTCTACAAATTATAACTTTACATTCAAATATTTTTTAATCTTCTGATAAGATGATTATGTAACATTACAAATTTCTAGAATAACTGCCGCCTTTATCCAAAAGAAATGAATCTCGTTGATGTCATATATCTTGAAGTTGTAAATAAGCAAGTTTTTCGGAATTTCATAGATCAGGAAGTTCTTCGAAGGTGCAAAAATAAATCAAACCCATTGATGTGCATATACTATGGTTGTATGGCTCTATGATTGTCCAATAACATATTTCATTTGGTTATCAATCCGATATTTAACTTACGGTTATAATTAGATTTAGTCTATCATATTTTCCCTCCAAATATTTAAGAATTAACAGTAACACAGATATACAATAATAATTGAGAACAGTTATGTGATTATATATTTATATTATTATTTATTTATTCGCATTTATCAATATTATCTCCTAGCTGAAATATCGCCTGATAGCCAATTGGCTAGAACTCTGGCCTTTGGTACCATAGGTTTCAGGTTTGGTCCCATAGGCTGCCGTTGGCATGTATGTTTGTGAGTGGTTTCGGAATTCACGTTAAGCTGTAGGCCCCGATTTAATCACCCCAAAGTGTGCACAAAATGACTGTAGAGCGACAAACAACTTAGATGAAATAAATATTACGTCTAAAACGCAAACAACTATGCATTCTGGTTATTAATTAAAGCTGTATCGGAATATTTCCATATGAAATTCTTTTATTTACTAAAACAATAATCAAACGAAGTAAACACCATTATAAATTAGTATCATACTATTTATTTTTCTCAGAACAACCTTGCCTCAGTAAAGAATGACACAAATCTCAAAGCATATTTGATGTTCTAAAGGCTAAATGACTCATATTTGCCAGCAAAGAAATATATTTAATGCCAATGATAACTATAATCGATCATTTTACTATAGTATTCGTGCAACTCTTTTTTACCACAGATCTTGTATTACTACCTTTTTGGATTTTCTTTCACTAATCAATGGATTGAATGATAGTTAGAATTTAATAAACACCGAACAGCATAAATAATCAGTTATATCCCCAAACATAATATTTCAACATCAAGTTAGTGGCCTATTTACATCCATTACATACACTGATAAATGACGTTGATTCATATAGAATAAATATTCAGTAAAAATAATTATCAATAACATCACGTCAGTTATTTAAATTGTTTATTTCAGTTTTTAAATCATTCATAATCTCAAGAGAATTTTTTGTAAAATTAATCTCTTATTTCGACTTTTTTAAGATGCAAATTTAAAATTTAGATTTCGCAATACTTATCGAATTCTGATAATCATAGTTTATGCAAAGATTGCAGATAATTCGTAAACAATATTGGATGTCTTTCTTTACAGGAAATAAATAAGTGTGATTGATATTTGGCCATATAATGAGATTGAGAATTTTGAAAGCTATTATTTTAGCTCATATCAATATCCAATTGATTTAGAAAACTTTGCATACTTAATTTTTTTACAGGACACTGACACATACGTGCACATTTAATTTATTCTCTTTATTAAAATTGTTAACTGAAAAAAAATTAACTGAGAACTTTTTATGACAAAATCCTTAATAAAAAAAACGTTAAAGTTAAGTTATAAAAAATAAGTTTTTAGCATATAGTATATATTTTTAAATTTCTTACTTAAGAAAATATACTTGGTACAATATTAAAACCAAAACTGATAAACTTGAATTACAGCTTTTATAAATTTCGAAATATTTTGAAAAAAATTTGTAATAATATTAAACTTTTATAAATGACTAAAAGACTGTAATGTCGGAATGTAATTAAAAAAAAAATACATTTAATTTTTTTTTTTTTTTTTAAAGAACTGAACGATAAACAGCAATCACAAATGGAAAATTCTATACATTTTTCTTCCATTTATAAACTACTTAGAAATGTTGTCATCGTAGCAAAATATTTTCATATAATTGTCATTTTCTGTTATTGCTGTTCTGATGCAGATACAGTCTTTATGCAATAAGCACTCATTTAGCACTACTCAGGGGGCACCTTGAAGATAGGCTACGGACACTACCTGCACAACACACTACCATTCTATTAGACCGGGACCTACGGTTTAAACTGGATTCCGAACCGCTACAAACCAAAATGATAAGTTTGAATTACAGCTTTTATAAATTGTCATTTTCTAATTTTTCAAATAATATCATAGATTTTTAATTTCATACGTCAGTATATTAAATAAAAATCTTACTGCCAAAATCATGATATTCTTCCTCACCTACTTTTACTTAGCACATACACTTCTTTAATTATGAAGAACAGTTGAAAATAAGTCATCAAACAATTTTTTTTCTCTTTCTCTTTTTTACTAAAGCCCTGGTCGCGAAATTAAAAGTGGGGAAAAAGGGAAATCGCAGATGGCCGGCGTTTTTAATTTCTTTTTTCCAAACCATACCTAAGATTTCTGAAAACAAATCGCAAAAACAAAAGTGAATGATCAATATCCTTTGGAAATTACGGAAAGTAGAAATCGGTTCGAATTAGAAAGGGGCAAAATAAACAAATAAATAAAAAAAACATCTGCACAAATTTAATTTCTTTTGTATTATAACATAGTAGAAACCAATCCGCAATTTTTTCCCCCCCAAAACTTTTTATTTCTCCCTAAAAATAATATTAGAAGGAAGGGAAGGGAAAGAAAAAATCAAATCAAACAACCGAATATGCAAACTGTAATCTGATTTCTCAACTTTTTATTTTTTCCCACCAAAAACATTTATTTATTTTTCATTTATTTATATCTGTCACTGCCTTTACGTATGTTATGAGATTTAACTCCAGCCAGGACCCGAAAAACGCACGCTCGTGTGGGTCTTTACCCTTTTCTCTCCCCCGTTCCCTTATTATCGTTAAATTCCTGCGATTTATTATTATTTTTTTTAGAAAAATAAGAAGAATTATTATTTATTTTTCCGTCATTTCGTCTCTTGGAAGAATTTAAATACGCAAAGGAATAAATAATATATCTATATATGTATATACTCGCCACAGAAGGGAAAAGGAAAGGGAAAAAAAAAGGGAAAAGAGTTGCCATTTTTTCGTGCGATTTATTTTTATTACATGTGAAGAGCCCCGAAATCTATTGATTGATTCAAATCTGCTGTCATTCCGGCTGTTAGTGAAAAGCAGGGAATCGAAGATAGGAAAGGGAAAAAAGAGAGGGATTTTTTGCAATCAGAAATGGTGCTCATTTGCATGCGAAGATTCGTATATGCGCAGGTGCCACACCAAAGAGAAAAACGCGGGGTTCCCATATCTCTTTAAAGTCATCCCCCCTTTTCTTCTTCTATCTCATACCAATTTCGTTCCACGATTCCAGATTTCTTTCCCCCCCCTAACTTTTTTATTCTTTATATTCATTTGTTAAGAATTCTCTATCGTCTTCCACCATTTTTTTTCCCCCCTTTGGTTTTATTTGGGGAATTTTGTTTCGGAAAACGAAGGACTTTTTGGTTCCGAATTAGTTTCAGTATAAATCCCCAGGTGGTGGTGTTCTAATTGCAAAGTATTAGATGGCAGCCGGAAAAATGGAATTTGATAATGACAGTATCATTCTCGTACGTGCGGTTTTGGGTTTCTTGCATAACGGATTGTTTGCCGGTTCGATAATAATATTTCTTCCAAAAAAAAGTTCTAAGAACAAAAGTTATCTGGGATTTGATAGTTTAAGCTACAGATTATTCCGATTTCTTGGTGATACGAAACTTTCGTATACATCAGGAAATTTATGATTTTGAAATTGAATTTAATAAATAAAACATAGATTATTCAGATCAGAATATCGTAATTCTTTTTTAGATTTATATCAAAAAACAGAATATGAATAAAATAAAAACCAATCTTGTCTTATGCAAGACTGATATAATAGATTTATTCCAAGAATTTCTCTGCGAAATTACTTTTTACGGTTATTTATTGTTTATTAACCTCTTAAGATCGGCTGACAATTATGCGTTCATTTAATTTTTTTTAATGAAAATTATTCTAGGCGCAAATGAACACTAACTATTTATAGCTACTAACATTTTGCCATTATAAGAAAAAGGAACTCAGGTTTGGTTTATCGCTCTACGGTCATTTTTTTGCACACTTTAGGCTAATTAGACCGGGTCCTATTATTTAACGTGGATTCCGAACAATTCAAAAACATCCATGCTACCGCCAGGATTCGAAACCTGTGGTACCAATGGTCACAGAGCTAACTAATTGGCCATCAGACCATATGGAACTCAGATGTCTTATTAGGTGCATTGACAAATATTGTGCAAGATGAATGGATTACATTTATGAAAAATGTAAATAGAAAATATTGATATCTATTTGTTCATCTCTAATTGAATGTCATTATAAAATGAATGAAACGTAATCAAATAATTTTTTTACATTTTATAAGCATTCCTTTCTGAAGAAGTTTATGTACATCAAACTCTATATAAGTATGGCATAATTCATAAATATACCTTTTACCCAACCTAATATTAAGTTGTATTCTACAAAACTACTTTTTAGTATCATTGCCCAATAACTTTAAACATGTCTTCATATCGTGAAGTAATTGAATGTGTTTAACAGAGCTACGTCTTAAGATGAACCCACTGGAAGGCATCTCGGATTCGATTTTAATATTCAAAATTTTTACAAGAGATTCATCCGCATGTATACACTCCGAATCTAAACCGGGAGGAAACATGACAAGAGTGAAATCTTCAAGCTAAGCACTTGATATCAACAACATTATCTTTTATATCTTCAAGGATCCGAACAAGAAGTGAAATGAAAAGAGAACCTCCCGTTCCCATACTAACATCCATTACGACTTCCTTCATTCTAATTACTTATTAATCAAGATAATAATACGGGGAACACAAGACGAAGACGATACGAACTCTGGCGACGTTACTAATGACATATCACTAGACATCGCCAGACTTGGAAGAACATCTCGATGTTGATCATCATCGTCCCCAAGCAAAAATAATTTTTCTCAAATTCATGCTTCTTCAGTTCGTCATTTTAGAGGGATCTTGAGAAACATTTTTGAATGAATGAATTGTCTCTCTCTCTTGATATTAACTCCCACCAACTGCCTTGTCTGGCAAACATTTTCATTCCCTCTCCACCCCTCAGCCCCCTCTTCCCGCAGCGCCATCTGCCGACAGCGATGGTGGAGTTGTTGCACCACTTCAAAATTGCGCCTCTTCTTCGTAAAATTAGTTTGTCATAACATATAACAAGCCAGTTGAGTGAATCTTTAATCCTACTAAAACCTCTCCATCTCAGAGGCGGACACCAGGCTTCGTGATTGCAGAGGAAGAGAGAAGAACATTGAAAATAATAACCGGGGCTGCCACTGTCGCCTTTTTTTGGTCTTCTTTTTTGTTTCTTCTTCTTCACATCGGCGATCCGACTTAGGGTCCGCTTTTGACAGAATTAATAACAATTTTCAACTCTTTCGTTTTCGATACTTAGTTTCAAAGAGGGACTGAAGAGTTGATAGAGGATCGGGCATTGTGAGTGGGTGGATGAAATGGATGACACATTAAGGTGGTTTCGCTTGCACGAATTCGTATTGTTTTATGTCATTGTACGTTTTGTATGCATGAAATTCATTTGTTTTGCTTTGGTTTGTCGCTCTACGGCCCCCTTCTGTCTCACGAGGGCTTAACAGACCGGGACCAACAGTTTAAAGCGGATTCCGAACTACTGACAAACATCCATGCTACCACCAGGATTCGATCCTGAAGTACCAATGGCCTGAGCGTTAGCCAATTGTCCATCAGACCGCATGGAACTCAGATGTCTTATTACGTGCCCTGACAAATATTGTGCAAGATGAATGGATTGCACTTACGAAAGAAAGGGAAGAGAAAATGATGATGTCTATTTGTTCATCTCTATTTGAATGTCCTTCTAAAATTAATGAAACTTAACCAAATATTTTGTATTCATTTTACAAACATTCTTTTCTGAAGAAGTTGATGTATATCAAACTCTATGTAAGTATGAACATAATTTATAAATAGGTCTTTTACCCAATGTACTGTTCATTTGGATTCTACAAAACTACTTTTTAGTATCATTTTCAAATAACTTTAAACATGTCTTCATTTCGTGAAGTTATTGAGCATGTTCAATAGAACCTCGCTTTAAGATGGGCCCACTGGAAGGCATCTCGGATTCGATTTTAATATTCAAAATTTTTATAACAAATTCATCCACATATATATACTGCGAATCTAAACCTGGAGGAAACATGTCAAGAGTGAAAGCTTTCTGCTAAGCACTTAATATCAACAAGAAGTGAAATGAAAAGAGAATACCTCCCGTTCCAATACTAACATCCATTACGACTTCCTTCATTCTAATTACTTATTAATCAAGATAACAATACGTGGAACACAAGACGATGCGAACTCTGGCGATGCTACTAATGACACATCACTAGACATTGCCAGAGTTGGAAGAACATCTTGATGCTGATCATCATCATCGCCAGCAAGCAAAAATAATTTTCCCCCAAATTCATTCTTCTTCAGTTCGTCATTTCAGAGGGATCTTGAGAAACATTTTTGTAGGAATGAATTGTCTCTCTCTCTCTCTTGATATTAACTCCCCCGACTGCCTTGTCGGGCAAACAATTTTCGTTCCTTTACCACCCCCTCTCCCGCAGCGCCATCTGCCGACAGTGGTGGTGGAGTTGTTGCACCACTTCAAAATTTCGCCTCCTTCTTCTTAAAATTAGTTTGTCATAACATATAACAAGCCAGTTGAGTGAATCTTTAATCCTACTAAAACCTCTCCATCTTCAGAGGCGGACACCAGACTTCGTGATTGCAGAGGAAGAGAGAGAAGAACATTGAAAATAATAACAGGGGCTGCCACTGATTTTTGTTTCTTTTTTCGTCTTCTTCTTATAAAAGCACATCGGCTATCCGACTTCGGGTTAGCTTTTGCAGAATTAATAACAATTTTTAACACTTTCGGTTTCGATACTTAGTTTCAAAGAGGGACTGAAGGGTTGATAGAGGAACGGGCATTGTGAGTGGGTGGATGAAATGGATGATGTACTATATTAAGGTTTCGCTTGCACGAATTCGTATTGTTTTATGTCATTGTACGTTTTGTATTGATGAAATTAACTTGTTATTGCTTTTTATTAAATAATCATCATTGGCGCAACAGCCCCATGATGGGCCAAGGCCGTCTACCTACTATTAGATTTCGATACGAGAGATGTTTTTTGTTTTTACGGATTAGGATTGTCGGCTCTACGCTCAACAGTCATGCGAGATCAGCACAGTGATGTGGTGTGGTGTAGTAGTAGTAGTAGTCATATGACAGCGGGACCTACTGCTTAAAGTGGATTCTGATCCACTACAAACATCCATGTCACCGTCGGGACTCGAACCCGAAACCTGTGGTACCGATTCTTTCCTGAAGAAGATTATGTATATCAAATTCTATATAAGTATGGCATAATTTATAAACAGGTCTTTTAACCAATGTACCGTTTATTTGTATTCTACAAAACTACTTTTTAGTATCATTTTCTAATAACTTTAAAACTGTCTTCATTTTGTAGAAGTTATTGAGTATGTTTAATAGAGCCTGTTTCCTCTTTAGATGGATCCACTAGAAGACATCTCGGATTCATTTGTAATATTCAAAATTTTTATAAGAGATTCATCCGCATATATATACTGCGAATCTAAACCCGGAGCAAACATGACAAGAGTGAAATCTTCAAGCTAAGCACTTGATATCAACAACATTATCTTTTACATCTTCAAGGATCCGAACAAGAAGTGAAATGAAAAGAGAATACCTCCCGTTCCCAATACCAACATCCATTACGACTTCCTTCATTCTAATTACTTATTAATCAAGATAACAATACGTGGAACACAAGACGATACGAACTCTGGCGATGCTACTAATGACACATCACTAGACATCGCCAGACTTGGAAGAACATCTCGATGCTGATCATCATCATCGCCAGCAAGCAAAAATAATTTTTCCCAAATTCATCCTTCTTCAGTTCGTCATTTCAAAGGGATCTTGAGAAACATTTTTGTATGACTGAATTGTCTCTCTGTCTTGATATTAACTCCCCCGACTGCCTTGTCTGGCAAACAATTTTCGTTCCTTTACCACCCCCACCCCTCTCCCGCAGCGCCATCTGCCGACAGTGGTGGTGGAGTTGTTGCACCACTTCAAAATTGCGCCTCTTCTTCGAAAATTAGTTTGTCATAACATATAACAAGCTAGTTGAGTGAATCTTTAATCCTACTAAAACCTTTCCATCTCAGAGGCGGACACCAGACTTCGTCATTGCAGAGGAAGAGAGAAGAAGATTGAAAATAATAACCGGGCTGCCACTGATTTTTGGTCTTCTTTTTTGTTTTTCTTCTTTTAAAAGCACATCGCCGATACGACTTAGGGTCCACTTTTGGCAGAATTAATAACAATTTTTAACTTTCCGTTTTCGATACTTAGTTTCAAAGAGGGGACTGAAGGGTTGATAGAGGATCGGGCATTGTGAGTGGGTGGATGAAATGGATGATAGATTAAGGTGGTTTCGTTTGCCGGAAATCATATTGTTTTATGTCCTTGTAAATTGCATGAAATTAATTTGTTATTGCTTTTCATTAGATCATCATCAATGGTGCAACAGCCCCATTGTGGACCAAGGCCGTCTACATACTATTAGATTTCGATAGGAGAGATATTTTTTGTTTTTATGGAGTAGGGTTGTCATCTCTATGGCCAACGCTCAACAGTCATATGAGACCAGCACAGTGATGTGATGTGGTGTAGTAGTAGTAGTCATATGAGTCCGGGACCTACTGCTTAAAGTGGATTCCGAACCACTACAAATATCCATGGTACCGCCGGAACTCGAACAAACCCGATACCTGTGGTTCAGATTCTTTTCTGAAGAAGTTTATGTATATCAAATTCTATATAGGTATGGGCTAATTTATAAATAGGTCTTTTATAAAAGATACCGTTTATATGTACTCCACAAAACTACATTTTAGTATCATTTTCCAATAACTTTGAACATGTCTTTATTTCGTGGAAGTTATTGAGCATATTTAACAGAGCTGTTCCGTCTTAAGATGGACCCACTAGAAGGTATATCTTGGATTCAATTTAATATTCAAAATTTTTATAAGAGATTCCTCCACATATATATACTGCGAATCTAAACCCGGAGGAAACATGACACGAGTGAAAGCTTCAAGCTCAGCACTTGATATCAACAACATTATCTTTTACATCTTCAAGGATGCGAACAAGAAGTGAAATGAAAAGAGAATACCTCCCGTTCCCAATACCAACATCCATTACGACTTCCTTCATTCTAATTACTTATTAATCAAGATAACAATACGAGGAACACAGGACGATGCAAACTCTGGCGATGCTACTAATGACATATCACTAGACATCGCCAGACTGGGAAGAACATCTTGATGCTGATCTTCATCCTCCTCCTCACCAAGCAAAAATAATTTTTCCCGAATTCATGCTTCTTCAGTTCGTCATTTCAGAGGGATCTTGAGCAACATTTTTGTATAAATGAATTGTCTCTCTCTTGATATTAACTCCCCCAACTGCCTTGTCTGGCAAACAATTTTCGTTCCCTTCCACCCCCCACTCCACCGCAGCGCCATCTGCCGACAGGGGTGGGGGAGTTGTTGCACCACTTCAAAATTGCGCCTCCTTCTTCTTAAAATTAGTTTGTCATAACATATAACAAGCCAGTTGAGTGAATCTTTAATCCTACTAAAACCTCTCCATCTCAGAGGCCAGACTTCGTGATTGCAGAGGGAGAGAGAGAAGAACATTGAAAATAATAACAGGGCTGCCACTGATTTTTGGTCTTCTTTTTTTGTTGTTGTTGTTGTTCTTCTTTTAAAAGCATATCGGCGATCCGACTTAGGATCCGCTTTTGGCAGAATTAATAAAAATTGTTAACTTTTCGTTTTCGATACTTAGTTTCAAAGAGGGGACTGAAGGGTTGATAGAGGATCGGGCATTGTGAGTGGGTGGATGAAATGGATGATGTACTATATTAAGGTTTCGCTTGCACGAATTCGTATTGTTTTATGTCATTGTACGTTTTGTATTCATGAAATTAATTTGTTATTGCTTTTTATTAGAGCATCATCATTGGCGCAACAGCCTCATTGTGGGCCAAGTCCGTATACCTACTGGTGGATTTCGAGAAGAGAGATGTTTTTCAACTCCTTCTATTAGCTCACACTCTCCTTATATATATATCTTGTTCAAATTTTCAATCCTTCATAAAATACTTTTTATTCATCTACTCAAGTTCAAATACATTTTTTTTTGAACTTGCAGTAGATGACACTGGATGTTAATACAGTTTTTTCAAAATATTTATTCAGTAATTAAATTTAATTAATTAATTTTAGTTTTTTTTAGATTTAAGTTGCATGTATCTACCAATAGATGGCGCCACATAAACTTAAAAAAATAAATGAAAATTATTATCTATAAAGGACTTTCTGCAATAGAGTAAAAAAAAAAAAATTGGGAATTGACTTTAAATTTTTTTTTTTTAATATTACTTGTTAGATATTAAACTTAATTAAATTTTTTTCCCTTCAAAAAAGAAATTTATTAAATTAAAGAAGATTAACATACATCAATCACGTTTACCACAACTTCAGCAAGGATTCGATGCGCTTCAGTTACACTTTTCTTCCAATCAAAGCAAAAAAGGCAAAACTTCCGGAAATGATTTTTCTGCTATGCAACATTCAATGTCTTCAAAGATTTAAAATAAAAACAAAAAATCTATGTTGTTTGCATTTTAACGAAATAACACGTGCAGTATACCAATGGCCTGACGACAGTTGTTTGGCGTAAAATATTTATCGGTTTGAATCATCCACTGAAAATCGCTAAACATTACTGTTTATCCCTTCTGACATACGGCGAATTTCTCATTGAAAGACCGATTTTTTTAACCACGAATCAGGAGTTTTCTCAAAAGAACGGAAGTGCTACTCAAACAGGTCCTACGTCATTCGTTGTTAAACATGTGGTAATCAGAAGGAACAATGTTTGGAGAATTCGGCGGGTGAAGCAGATCTTTCATCGAAGCGTTTGCAAATAGTTTTGGACTTGTTTCGCGGACTTGGACAACGCGGCCGGACATGTTGAAAAATGACAGTTGTTGTGTTTTTCCTCGCATTCCAGCCATTTTTCTTCCGATGTTCGATTCGTCATCGCATCATTCGCAGTCGATAACATTCCTCAGCATCATTTGCATCGATAACACACATTAATCATCACATCAAACGCATCATTTGCAGTCGATAACATTACCTCAGTAATAGTTTCAGGCCACAGTTTAGAAGCCCATAATTGTTTTGTTTTCTGTTGGCAAGAGAGCGTGGCCAAAGAGGATGCATATCAATTTGGAACTTAGTCCAAAGCGGACGTAAACTTTGTGCTGAAAAATACTGGGTTTTATGTGTTATGAATGCGATCGTCCAAGTCACGATGGTATTTGACTACCATCATGTTGTTGAACCTTTTCATCAAAGAAGGCGTTTAACAGTATAAAGCCAAACAGGAGCAGTTCCTAGATAACATACATTAATCATCGCATCAAACGCACCGTTTGAAGATGGTAACAGTTTTAGGCCACATTTTAGAAGCTCTTAATTTTTTGCTTTTTCAGTTGACAAGAGAGCGTGGCCAAAGAGGATGCACATCAATTCGGAACTTATGCTACAGCGAACGTAAACTGGGTGCTGAATAATACTGAGTTTTATGTTTCATGAATGCGATTGTCCAAGTCGCTGTGGTATTTTACTGCCACCATGTTGTTGAACCTCTTCATCAAAGAAGGCGTTTTTCCCCGCATTCCAGCATTTCCTCTATTCATCATCACATCATCATTCTGTAACATTCATCAGCATCATTTGCATCGATAACATGCATTCATCATTGCATCATTTGAAGTCGGTAATAGTTTTACGCCACGCTTTAGAAACTCATAATTGTTTTGTTTTCAGTTGAAAAGAGAGCGTGGCCAAATAGGATGCATATCAATTTGGAACTTATTCCACAGCGGACGTATACTGGGTGCTGAGAAATACTGGGTTTTATGTTTTATGAATGCGGTGGTATTTTACTACCAACATGTTGTTGAACCTCTTCATCAAAGAAGGCGTTTAACAAGCTTTAAATGAGCGAAAAGCCAAACAGGAGCGGGTTCCTTGACGAGGTTGAAACACCGATATTACCTCCTCCGAACACTGTGTACAGTCTCCTAATAATGGATCTCGAATAGGTTTCGTTTTCCAATCGATCATTCTCGAATAGGCCGCGACATCAGGGGTTGTGTGCAGATGGCTCGATGGGAAGGCTATTAGCTCCCGCGGGCCAGGAGGTGCCACTGGAAATTAATGCCCGACTCATAATTTTAACAGAACGGAATAATTGCAGAGGATAAAAATGACGTGATAAATCAGGTGAAAGTATGCGTCAGTCATGCCTAAAAATTAATCTCTTGTCGCTGATAATTAAAACAAAACGCAGTGGCCGGAGCAAAAATTGGAGGGGAGATCAATTCTCGCCGAGCCTTCGATCCCCCACCCCTAACACCCCCTTTCTTCTAAATATCGCCGCCAGTGTAATTGAAAGCCGTTAGATTTAATGAATACTTCGATTACGTATTCCATCCAACCGCAGTTAGCTCTAAGCAGCGCTTAGCAACTGTAAGTAAATGATTACCATTTCACAAATGAGCAGTTTAGAATAATAAGCAACGTACGAAGTTAATCCAACTTTATTGATCCCCTCCAACTCTCTCTGTGCTCTTATTCAGTAATGTAGCGGAATCACGGAATTATATTTGGCAACTCTGCACCGATTTCTGTGTGTGAGGGGGTAAGGGAGAAATTGAAGATGATCGTCGTTTCGTCCACTATAGACGAATATTGCATCTTCCGTTTTCGTGGCTTGTAATTGAGGTTGGGCGAAGAAATTGCGAGGAGATTAACGCGCTACTTACCGTAGGGAAAATTAAATCATTTTTCAAGCGCGAGGTTTTTGGAACGTTAAAAGCGTTTCGTTTTATTTTGAAATCTTTGGTTTTCAATTGCTTTTAAGGATTTTTCATTGAAGCGCAGCAGATTGCAGGATAAAATCACGATAACCAAAGTAAGAACTAGAACAATGGACAGATGTTTCGATTTGTGGTGAACAACCATCTGACGTCACAAATTCAATTGCGTGGCATTACTTGTTGAGTATTAAAATGTTATTTTATTTAATTATTAAGGAATTAAAATTATTTTGTGGGCTTTTTCTAGCTAATGGTTTAATTGGTATTGCGATCAGATATTATATATCAGACTTCACGTCAAACATCGTCGTTCAGTATCAGTCGTAAACAGTGTCATTATGCCAATGTATTTAGTCCGTGTCATTTTGTTGAAGTGTGAACATCCTAGAGCTTTGAACTTGTGGAATGTGTAAAAAAAGCGTATCACGTTCATGTGGAAACTTGAAGAAAAACTTCATAAAAAAGGTTGTAAACGATTTAAAGGCGATCATTTGGATACGGAAGACTAAGACAATTTTGATTGGAATACGACAAGCGTCAGTCATAATTTTTGACAAATGGATGAACGTCTAAACCTTTGCAGAAAAGTACCAATGCAATAAAGCCCAAGCACGTATTAATAGTTTATTGTCTGATTGACATTCTAAGGAGGAGCCAGAAACAAAATTCTTTGGACATATTTGTAGTAAAAGTCAAATCTGGTAATATTCAACAATGGATGTCTAAGCTTTTGAAGAAAAGTACCAATGGCATTCTATGGCTTGGTTTGGTTTGTCGTTCTATGGTCATTTTGTGCACACTTTAGGCTAATTAGACTAGACCTGTAGTTTAACGTGGATTCCAAACCACTCACAAACATCAATGGGAAACATCGATGAGACCGGATTAATCATTTTCCTTTTATTAGTGATTTTTGTACTTGGGTTTCTAGTGCGATTTTCATAAAGGTTTATGGTAAGTGATTAAACACTTTCGATGACTAAAGCCATGGTTTGAAATGTTGATAATTTATTATGTACCTATTTGATATGCCAATTTTATAATTTTTAATGTATTTATCTGAAGGCTTTAATTTCATTTTTATAGATATAGGTTTGTGGCGAAAAGTTGTTGTGAGAATTAATTATTAACTTGGTCGCCGTATCTGGCTATTTCCGCTATATCTAAACACTATAGCACCGTTTCAGGGATTTGTTTTCCATATCATTATAGTGACGCTAAGCTACTTTAAACCTTACTCACCACCATGCATGTCTTTATATAACCGAGTATATGAACCAAAAGCGCTCTGGGGATCAGTGCCAAAGATTTCGGGTTTGAGTCCCAGCAGTGTCATGAATGTTTGTAGTGGTTCGGAATCCACTTCAAACCGTAGATCCCGATCAAATATGACCCTAGAACGTTGGGCGAAAGGCTGACAACCCTATCCCGTAAAAAGAAAACATCTTCTGTTTAAAATCTTCCAGTAGGCAGACAGCCTTGGCCCACCATAGAGGTATTGGCCCAATGAAAAAGAATATATTAACCAAAATAAGCAGATTTAATGCGATGCAATAATATAAAACTCTCTATTAAGATACTTCATTTTCAAGGGAATGTTGGTATATGATATTAAGCACCTTCTTTTAGGTTTCCGTAAATAGATATAATAGATCAGATCTAGCAGTTAAGGTTTTACCATCGGTAACAGAAATAAAAACAGCTATTAATTTTTCAAGAATCATCTGTTAACCACTTTTTCTTTAACTCACAAAATAGAAAAGAAATATATATTTTTTTCTTAAATAAGAGACATCCCTATGTGAATTAGTTTTTCTTGTTTGTAAATTTTGAATAAAACTTATAACCTATTGTATATAATGTGTTTAGAAATTGTCTTCTTCCAAATTTGTTAGGAGTATAATGGTTTTAAATTACAATGAAACATTGTATTCTTTACACACAAATAATACAATGATTAGACAAGACGGTCGATTCAAACCTTTTCAGACTTTGTAATTTGTACATCAAAATGAACGAGTAAGTTCAATATATTTTTGCAAAATTCTTTATAATACGCCCTCATGGGTATCGAAATAATGAGTAAAACGTTTTGCTTTATTTTCTCTCGTTTCAAGAATGAAGTGATAAGAGACATAAATAGAAAGTTTAATGTGTATTTGAAACAGAAGCAACTTAAACGTTTTTTAAGCCGAACGTTTAAATATTTCTTCACTCAAGACGAACGAAAATCGCTGGGAAGATTCTTCAATTGAATTGTGGACCAACTTTTTAAGTGCAAAAGTCTGCAGCGCATATTAGAGCAGTTATAAAATACAGCGCATAATCAAATCAGGAAATAATCGAATGATTGTACCATCATCTTCTGGAAGTAACGGGGGGAAAAAATCTTGGAAAAAAAAAGAGGCAACACAAGCGAAATCGTTAATAATAAATCTCAGACTTTCTTTCTTAAAATTTAGTAGCAGCTTTGCAAGGCTCCATTAGGCTATTTATCTCTCTCCCTTAAATAAGCAGAGCATCAGCCTCTTCTTGCTTGCTTCTCAGTTGAAAATAGACAAAAGATTAGTTACTTCGTCTTAAAAAGATGGAACATATAATAATAATGAATAAAAAATAAAAAAAGACAGCGAAAGATGGTAGGAAAAAAAAAACCACACCAGAGGACCACACATCGATTTATAATTCGCTTGCTTCAGACAAGCAACACATATTAACGACTATGTCTCCGGCCATGATCTATTATGCGTCAATTGCGTCTTTAATTGAAACAAATTCTCATCAAGTCCGGCCCGTATACGCCGGTGCTCTACCGACAAGACGGGCCCCAGTGTTATATTTCATCGTCCATTAAGTTATTACTTTGGGTAGTTTGGGGTGGCCAGGTTTTCGTGATTAGAAGCTTCAAAAACTGATCGAGAATAATGGTCGGAGGTGGTTATGTAGCCTGTTTTTCGTTAGGCAGGAGATAAAAAAGTTATTACTCTTCCGCCTTCTCTCTTCCTTTTCCTTGTTGCTGTGGGTTTAATTTAAACGTTTTTTGAAGGGAACAAACTAATTTTTTATGCAGATAATTTGTTGAGAGCCGTCGACGATCATTCACATCAAAAGAGGGAGGCCGGGCGCTATCGACCAAACCATTGCTTGTTCGGCTGCAAGGAAAAAAAACCTCGTCCGAATGGGGGAGACAGGTAGTTTTGTAATCCAATTAGAAGAAGAGCAATTTTTTCTAAAAAAAAAATAATAATAAAATGCTCTGACGGTAAATATTTGTTAATTAATAATTTTTAACTCAAATTAACAGCGCAGTTGAGAATAAGCAATCAGAAATGATCTGCACTCAATTCTGTCTTGATGGATTAGAGCAGTGACGAGAAATTGGATTGTAGGTACCTCAAAGGAAGCGGTTACAGTTTTGAAACTGCATCTTTCTTTGAAATATCATTTTTTCCCCTTATCCCACTTGATAGAAGCAACATCTATAAGGGGAAAAACCCTGTAGTCTCATGGAAGGAGAGAAAGGGGGCAGCTTCTATTGTGATGGAACACCCGTAGGTAGAAATCTGATTTGGCTTCGTGACGCTGAAGAAAGAAGGCAGTGCCTTCTGGGAGAATTTTTCAGGAGAAACTGCCCCATATTTGCGCATTATATGGGAGAAAATTCGGAAAAGTCCCACCAGGTAGTCCGACTCACGAGGCAAGACGCGGAACATCATAAACGCCATCGAACCTCCTCGTTTATGAAACTGTCTATAACAAAGCCGCCAGCGGATAGAACCTTCGCCCTAATGCTCATCAGCGGTGCGTGTTACCACTGAGCCACGAGTCGGACAAATACCACATATAAATGGCGTGAATTAGTTAATTGTGTGCGTTTTTTTTTTTAATTTCCCCCCTTCTTCTTATGAAATATAAATGTGGACTCGAAAAACATCTCAGGAAAGACATTTCTCTTCAAAAGTTACAGTGGAGGAAGAGTTTATAGGTTATATTTTTTTCTTTGCTTAATTAAGTTTATCACTGACATGATCTTGTTATAACTATCACTGACATGATCTTGTTATAACTATCCCTGACATGGTCTTGTTATGTGTCGAAAATCACAACAGACCACGCTATTTGTGTTTTAGTTCTCATAAGTAACCTATTAAATCGCCAAATACCCACAGTAAGATCTTCATTGATAATTCCTTTATCAAAACAAAATCCTAACTCCTTACGTGAAAGTGACTATAAGTTCAAACCTATGCTCATGAAGGCCGAGGTTCGAATCCGCCGGCTGCATAGTTGTAGCCACTGTTTTCAGAAACGAAAACACTTGATGACGATTGTTGCAATATGTGTAAAAGCGTCCCATATCGATAGTCAGGTTGCTTGATTGGAGTTTCGTGGGGCTTCTCCTATACGGCATCCAACTGCGGGGCCGTTACCCCTAAAATTCCGGAAGGCATTGTCATCACCCGTCAGTGGATTGTTCATGTCGTGGTGTACATGATGCCCAACGAAGTTAAAAAACTCATACTGAATTCAATTGCGCTTTATTGTAAATCCATTAAACTTGCTGACATTCGCTTTGGTAACTAGCTGAACTCCATCGCTCGGTGCCACAGGTTTCGGGTGCGACTCCCGGAGGTGCATAAATGTTTATAATGGTTCGGAATCCTCTTTAAACCGTTTGTACCAATCTAATAAGACTGTAGAGCGTTAGGCGTAAGACTGACAACTCTAACCCATAAAAAGAATAAGCATCTGATGTTTCGGAATCCGCCAGTAGACAAACGGCCTTGGCCCACCATTGGGCTGTTGCGCCATTGATGATGATGATGAACTAGCTGAAACTTCAAACTTTCAAATTCAATACAAATACAGAAGGTACAAGTAAAAAAATCTTCCATAAAGGCATTTTTTTTCCAAACATATAATGTTGAAAATGATATCTTTTCAGTCAATGTTCAGTAAAGAAATGTTCAGAAGTGTTCAGCAAAATTTTATTAACCGAATATTTCCTGTAAATGCTTCTTTCCCATAAAAAAAAATTGTATCCCCTTCTTTTAAGCAAAAAAAAATCTCTTTCCAATATCATTTTCTTCGAAATATTTAATTTAATTTATTAAAAATTTATTTGGTTTTGGAAATCAAAAAAATAATAATGATATAACACAATGGGAAAAATTTAGACAGCATAAATTCTTAGAATTTAAAGAAATTACACCGAGACTTTTTTTAAAAAGCATTGAATAAATAATCATAAAAGACTTAATTTTAGAATTGCAAAAAAGAAAATGTCAGAATGATTTCAGTGTAATTAGAATTATTTTAGATTTATAGATTAATAGAATCAGAAACAATTCAATGAATACGAATATGCATAGCAATATATTTTAATGTCAATAAAAAAAAATTATTTTATAAATATATTTTAATGTGAATAAAAAGATAATTATTTTAAATACCTCAATTTGTAAAATAACTTAAATTCCAATTATAGTCCATTAACAAGATGACGAAGTAATTTATGAACATTCATAGAAATCAAGTTTCAAGTTCCAAATTAATTTGGAAACTTTAAATTTTTTACTGAGAAAATGGATTATAGTTGAATCAATCCCAAATCAAAAGCAGTTAAAATCAATTAACTGACAATTATTGTGCCGAGACAGCGGGAAATAATATCAATGACAAGGTCGATTAAGTAACTTTTGAAAGGAGCTTATTTCGTAGATTTCATTTGATTTAGACTTTTACTTAAAGATGAAAGAAACATAAAAGTAATTGCGAATCATTATTTTAGAATTGTTGTACATCCATTCAAACTCAGTAGCTCATTATACTAAAAATAAAATCAAAATCAAAACAAAGCGATATCTCCATACCCAATTTAATATTGTTTTTCCCCTATGTTTCTCTATTAATTACTATAAATATTTGATATTTGAAAAAGAGTTCAAGAAGTTTTCAAGATACAAATTTATTGTTGTTGTTACTTATCTTCCTGGATCACCAGCAACAACTAGACAGAATCCATGAATCCGCGTGTTTTGATGGAAGGACGGAAGGGGCGGGGGAGGTCAGTTCTGTTGTGACAGAGCATTCATAGATAGAAGTCTGACTTCACTCCGTGTCGCTGAAGAAGGAGGGCAGTGTCTTCCGGGAGTTCTTTTAAAGGGAACTACCCCGCATTTTCGTATAGTATAAGAGAAAACCTGTGAAATTCCTACTAGGTAGTAGAAATTCCCACTAGGTAGTAGACTACCAAGTCAAGACGCTAAACATCATCGAGTCTCTTCGTTTTTTGAAACAGTGTCTACAGAAATGTGAACAGTGTCTACAGAACAGTGAATTAAAATAAAATTCAATAATAACAAATAATTTTAAAAATTTTAAATTCAACATCTAGCCTGTTTTACTAAATTTAATTTTTTTACTAAATTTAAAACAATATTCATGTCAAATGTTCGTTCTTCGTTAAAAATTGTGTCTTTTGACTTTAATTTTTTAAATTGCAGTGATTTATTTGTAAAACATTTTTTTATTTATAAATAAATTTTTCTAAGTTACAATAATTTAATTAACTTAAATCGTCAAAAAATTACTTGTTAAAGTAATAAAAATATTACTATAACAAGAATATTTATAGCAAATACACATGGAATTTTTTTTCCCCGTAATTCAATGTCACAAAAATTTAATATCCGCCTATTTTCAGTGTTAATAAGGATTCAGAAATCATTTAATTCTTATCGATAAATTGTCAATATATTTTGCCATGATATCTCACTCGCTTAAAATTTTAATCACACAACTCAATTAAAATAGCTTCTTCGAAAACATTGCTAATGATTTCCATCATCTTATGCATCTAAACAACGAGTCATTTATTGTGCTTGTATTTAGAATTGCTTATATTTAGATTACAAGTAATCAATCTTTGATTAGAATATTATTTTCATAATTCCTAGTAATAATTATTATTATTATTTTTTTTTTTAGTCTATCCAATTTAACGAGATAATCTTCAAACTCTTGAATACGAAAGTGATATCTCCGAATGAAAATAAAAAAAGAGAGATTTGCGAAATACATTAATATTGGTTGTCAACTAAATTACACCATTATGAAAATAAATTGCCGTATTATTAAATTGAAAAAAAGAAAAAAAAAAAAAAAAAAAGAAGAAGAAGAGTGTTTTGAGTTGCCCACAACTTCACAATTATAGTTTATTTATTATGTTCTACAAGCATAGAGAAATATAATTTTTTGAACGTCGCTCACTCAAGTATGGAATCGAATCTTACGCCACCCCGCCCTGAATAATAATAAAATAATAAAAAAGTAAAATAAAATCGGAGAAGCAACTATTTAAAAACCATGCTCGGGACGTCAGGAGGGAACTATAAATTATCCTTTAATTGCTTTGACAAATGACAAACGGATAATAAATAACTGCCAGCTGCTCTTTATTGATAGTCAACTGAGTTGTCTAAATACTCGTTCTTCTACAATTCCCTCCTTGCCCAAGCATTCCAATTGCAGTCACAGATGTACAATATTTATTGATACCAAATGGAAAATTTTTTCTTTTTTCTTTTTTTCCCTCCCTTCGCAATCGACTTGAAGGCAAGTTCTAACTGATGATGTACATACATATATTACGCAGTGAAATATTCGCAGATGCATATATTCATAACAGAGCGTCTATTATGCGACTTAAATGAATTTAATGAGAGATCAAATGATCAGAGTTGGAGTATATCATGGGTGTAAGCAGGGGACAAATCACCAATTGAGGATTGTGCTTCAACGCAGATCATACTCGTCCATGTTATTTCAAATGAAACATGTGACACCATAGCATGGTAAAGTCACAAAGAATTTGCTTAAAATTAAATCCTGTTATGCGATTTAAATTAATTTAATGAGCAATAAAATTATCAGAGTTGACCGAATATCATGGGTATAAGCAGGAGACAATCCCTCAAAGCAGATGATACTCGTCCATGTTCCTTCAAATGAAACATCTGCGACACCTTTCACTATTTTATGGTAAGGTCACAAAGAATTTCTTATTGAACTCAGCCATGCAATTTAAATTAATTTAAAGAGAAATAAAATGATCAAAGTTCGTGGAATATCACGGGTATAAGCTGGGGATAAATCATCAATTGAAAATTGTCCCACAAAGCAGATGATACACGTTCATTAAGCAGATGATAGTGTCAAATGAAACATCTGCGGACTCCTTTCACTACAGCATGGTAAGGTCACAAAGAATTTCCTTAAAATTCAATTCAATTATCGACTTAAATTAATTTAAAGAACAATAAAATGACCAGAGTTGGAGGAATAACATTAATATAATTCAAATTTTTTTTTGTGCACCAAACGAACTATTTTTTTACCGAAAACAAGAAAGAAAATGGCAAAATAAAACTGAACATCATTACACGGAAATCAGCTTCTTTTTTTAATAGTTCCAAAAACTCAATGAATCACTACATGTCCTACGTATACAATAATTAGAAATACATAGGCATTATATTTTGCACATAGTCTGAATATCTTTGTTACTTCCCATTTAAAACTTTTGAATACTAAATGTCACAACTGGTGAGAAAAGAAACACTTTTTTTTTTCGTAGTGCACCCATCATTTTCTGTGTGGAACCATTCCACCGAAAAGTCCACGGAATTGGAAAACAAAATGGCGCCGTTCAGTGTGTGTATATACATCGAAGTCCATTAGGTCGTCGGAGCGGGGTAAGTTATTGCTTCATGATTGGCTGCCCGTGGTTACATTGTTAAAGGCGCGCGTAACAAAAGAGTCCCGAAGGGTTAGACGGAAAATCTAGGCGATGATTTAACGTCGCTTGTTGGAGTAAACGGAAGGTAAATTGAAGGAAATCTAATGCTGCTCTTTTACTTCTAATAAACGAATCTTGTTTGGGGGAGCATCCGGATTTGGGGGACCGCCCTATCATAAGAAAATGGAATATTTAAGGCTCCCAAATTTCTGCGATAATTTCCCCCTACGTCGAGGACTCTGGTTTCCGGCTTTATCGTATACATTTTTTATAAGCTAAACTAAATTATGGAATGTCAGTTTCGTTTATCGTTGAACAAGTTTGTTTTTGAGCAGGATTGGTTTGTTAATTTGGGGTAGGAATTTCGCATTCATGAAACATTGAGCGGGATATTTTGTAATATGCTTTTATTTATTTATTTATTTAAATTAGTTTGAAAGACTTCGGGGGCTTTTATTGGGAGGGGAAGAAGAATGATTCTTTTTATAGGGCTTATGAATTAATTTTTTTCCCCAATAATTGAAGATGAAGATAATTTTCTACTTAAGGAACTATTAAGATTAAGATATTAACAAACTACAAAAAACTATTAAGATCTTTCATTGGACCGAAATATACACAGTTAACAAAAAACATCACCATCTTCATTACTTATATGCACCGATAATAATTGAAATTAGGTTAAAATTTATAAATTAATCGCTACAATACTTCAAGTTGCATACTGTGCAATGTATTCCGTTATTTACATTTCCTTATTGGTACTATAATAATAAAAGTTTACAGAAAAACATACTGGAGAGAAAGTTAAAGTGTTTGTCTCAATAATTTTTACCAAAATAAATTTTCTCTCTCTCTCTTTTTATTGTTAAACACCGGTTGGCCTTGTGTTTCAATTATGTAAACCACGAACAGGCCGCCGAGGAGGAAAAGACATTGCCTTCCTGGACGTCTTTTAAGGGTAACTGTCTAGAATTTGAGTGTTGAATCTCAAAAACCCAAGAAAATTCCTACCAGGCAATTTGACTATGAACGTGAAATGCTTTATATAAGTTGTCACAATAACTATCCCCTTATTTTTTTCTTTTTTGAAATTCGAGACCGCAAAGGACGCCACCAGCGGATTAGAACCTGAGACTGGATTAGAACCTGAGCTGGATTAGATCCTGAGACTGGATTAGAACCTGAGCTGGATTAGAATCTGGGCTGCAAGTCCGTCGTGCTTCTGCATTACAATTTCAACTTGTTCTGAAAGTGCATCTGGTTTTATTTGTGATTTTTCAGTGCTTTATTAAATCTTCTTCTAACAAATGCAACATTATCATAAAAAGAAAGGACATAAAAACTCAAAAATTGCATTTACTTCTGATCTAAATAAAACATTTCCTTTATTGGATGGGTGTAAAAAGTATCCAAAATGGCAATTGTTGAAAAATATATAAAAATGGTAGTGATTATAATGTATTGTAATCAGTGTTAAATTAGTAATTAGTGGAATGAATATAAATTAAAGAATTATTTATCAGCTTTTTTTCACTCTAAAATGCTTGGTGCTTTTTAACTCTAAAATGACTTTTATTATTCGTTCTGGTAACTCATTCATTAAACTGCAGAAATTAGAAAAACTCGTAGAAATTCCTCCAGGCAGTTCAGCTACTGAGACATTTCGCCACATTTTCCACCATGGTATCAAACTTATACCTCTTTTAACTGTAACACACTATCAAACGTGACTCATTTCTGATGTATTAGCAGTTCAATGCTTGACAACTTATAGACAAAACCTTATAGGCAAACCCGAAACCTGTGGTACAGAGCGCCAAAGCGCTATCCACCCGACCATCAGGCTCCGCTTTTCTACAATAATATAGCTAATAATTCCCGAATCCAATGCCCAAATATTACTATCATTTTTCATAACTCATTTTAATAATTTTATGCCATCTATATATGGATTTAGTTCATTATCACTATACACAGTAGGTGGTATGAAAATTTTTTTTTTCTTTTGGAATTATGTTTAATAACACGTATAATTTAAATTATTATTATCGACTACATAATTTTCAGAAATTAAGCATAAAAAATATGCTAATACGAATGCATAAAATTTCAAGTCTATTTACAGAATATGGTACATTTCATACTCCAACGAAATATCAATTATTTTTCATAATTCAAAATAATTTTGTGTGAGACCTATATATGGTTCGTTTTGCAGCCATTATAGAGTGGGCGGTGTGACTCAATTATGAGTTCGGTTTAAGTTTTCATAAAAAGACTCAGAATTTCGAAAACAAGGAAAAGCAGGAAAAATTGGTGAACTTTTTAAAAAATCCCGTAATTTAGTACAGCACTCCCATTCGGACAACAACAACAGCAAACAGTCGTTTGGCTAGCGGGCGTTCGGCGTCACGTGACTCGATATGGGAGCGAATAAATTTGAATTATTCCGACACCACGGCCCATAAAACGAAGAGGGAGGTGAAGTTGAGCTGTGATTAACACGCTGATTGTTAAAGAGTCGGGGTTCCGCGTATTATCTCAAGGATCCTGTACAAGACTGAGTGGGTTTCGAACGGCTGCGGAATGTTAATGGGACACGTGGCAAAATGGTTCTGATGTCATCAATAACCGATCCTAATCGCATTCATCACAAAAGTTTAAGATCAAGGTGAGATAAAAAGGAGTTATTTAAAAAAAAAATAAAATAAAAGTAACATATAGTATAATAATGCTTCGATACAATAACAGTTGAGGAAAAAGTTTGGCATTTGAAAATATGTCAAAAAGAATTCTTTCAGTATTGAAAGCAACAAAGTAAAAGGAAATCATTTTGACGCCTGAATGCCATTGTCTTACGATATAAAGTTCGATTAATCAAAATGAAACAGTGCTGATTATTGGAGATAATGGTATCTAATTACGCTAGTTCGCATTTAAATATACAACGTTTAAACTTTCAAAAATATGATGCCAGCTGATTGTAAATTGAAAAGTTAATAGGTATAATAGTTTGAAACTTTTTTTAGAAAATGATCTAAATAGTTTGCATTTTAATGTATTTAATTTTATTTTCAACAACGAAAAATGTGAACTTTTTAAATAATAAATTTAAATCTTTTGCGATTCCAAGTATTTAATTTTATTTCCAACATCGAAACATTTCATATCTTTTAATAATAAACTCAAATCCTTCTCAATTCCAAATATTAAGTTTTATTTTCATCATCAAAAAATTTTATGTCCTTTAAAATAAAATTTAAGTCCTTTGTAATTCATATTTCGTAATTTCACATCCATTTCAAATGCACTGAAAAAGACCCGTACAAGATACATAAAGATGGATATAAATTTTTTTTTTTTTTTTTTTTTTTGCCCAGTATAAAAGAAAGGAAAAATCGAATAAATTGCAATAATTTTTAATTTATTGAAAAAAAAAAATCCAAAAATAAAACAGGTTACAGACTTAAAATAATTTTTTACGAGTTCAGAATTTGGAAAAATCATTCTTGAAATGCTTACCCATAGGAAATCAAAAGAGAATTCTTCCAACATAATAGTTCTGGTACTTACCTAAAAAAGAAAAAAAAAAGACTTAATAAAGAACAAATTCACATAACAACATAAGCAAAAACACAATCAAATAAGATCGAAATATTGGATGTACATTTTAAAACACTCTATTTCATAATAGCACTTAAAAATAAATAAATACAAAAACCCACATATTTTAACAGCTTGAAAAAAAATCCTTAAATGTTTAATTTCTTAACAACTTTTAATACGTCTAAATATAATGAAGAATATTTTCGGACTCTTTTATGTGAAATTTTCTAAATTATTTTATTAGAAATTACTTTTAAAAGCAACTGAATTAAGATATGAATGCATTAATTTGCAACAAAAGATTTAAATTAATTAAGAATATAACAATACAACACAATAAAGAATTATACGAATATTTTAAAAACAAGGACTTAGTACTTTTTAAATAAAAAAATCGTTTAAAATTTGCATTCAAAATAAAATGCTTATTTATAATTGTATAAATAATGATCGAATTACTCTATTCTAATCAATCACTTTTTGATAACATAAAAAATGCGTAATTTTTATAACTGACAACCTCGCAGGACACTACGGAGTTTATTATTATCATCAATATAATTAGATTTTGTTGATACAGCTGCTAAAATCAACTTAATTTTTTTTTCTCTAGTGAATGAGGGATTATAATTTAATTTTCATAACAAGTGATGGATCCAATTCATATAAATCACGAATTAAACAAATCGTTTTTTAATAATACTTTTCGATGAAATAGGCTATTTTTACATCTGGCAACACCAAAGAGGCAACTATAAATATTTATCATCATCATTATTGTAATAATTTTATTTGAATGACAGAAATGAGCATCCTCTTTTTAAAATAATGCAAAGCGCGATAGAATGGACTAGATAGGACGGTATAGACTTTCTAAAGTTTGTGCAATTTTTAATTATTATTTTTTAAATACAAAATCAATATATTGATATGTACCTGAATTTTGACTTGTGATTAAATCAGTAAATATTTTTCACCAATTTTAATCCTATAACTTAGAAAACTAATGTTGTCGTGAAAGATTTTTAAATTCTTGCATGATTCTGGACTATAATTGCATTTGCTATAAATATAGTTTTTAATATTCACTTGGTTTAGCTTCTACATACATACTTCTACATTATTTTAAAATTAATTTTGCATAATTCAAATTCGTATAACATACGAATCAACAAATCACTTTTTTAATAATACATCTTGAGTAAATATTCACTTTTTGTATCTGGCAAAAACCGGATAAGTCCACAGTTACTTTTTATTAGAAACAAACTTCGTCCATGTTTTTTATTACAGTAAAAATATTAAAAGATGTTAAAATAACAATAACAATGAATATTCATAGAGCTTATTCAATTTTGCTAAGTATAAAAACTGAATAGATCATCAAGATGCTTTATTAAAAAAAAACGGCTGGTTGATTCACAAGGGACCCGATGGTTGAGTAACTAGTGCTCGGTGCCACAGGTTTTGGGTTCAAGTCTCGGTGATGCCAGGGATGTTTGCAGTGGTTCGGAATCCACTTCAAACTGTAGATTCCGGTCTAATATGACTGTAGGGAGTAGGGCTAACAACCCTATCCTGTAAAAAGAAAACAACATCTCTTGTTGCCAGTAGGCAGACGGTCTTGTCCCACCATGGGGCTGTTGCGCCAACGAAGAAGAGGTTGATTTATATGTTATATGAATTTCATGAATCATGCAAAATTGATTTTAAGATAATTTATACAAAAAAACAAGTGCATATTTAAAAAAATATATAGCAAAATGCAATTAAATACGCAGAAATTAAGAAACCTTTCGCGAGAGCATTAATTTTCTAAGTTTTAGGATTAAGTTGATGAAAAACATTACTGATTTAATCACAATAAACCAAAATTCAGATATCGCAGTTTGATAAATATTAATTTGCAAGTCAAAACATACAGTTAATAATCATAAGGTAAGATACAAATTTTCAAGAAATCTTTTATACATGGAAAAATCCACTTTTAATAATAAAACAAAATTCAGAAAATGTCTTCATTAAGAAGATGGGTTGATCCCACGGACACCTTTGCAGTGGTTTTTCCGGAATCTTTTTACAGCTTAATTTAATATTTCAATGCCGGCCAGCAGAATGAGACATAGCATACCTACATAGATTAAGCATTCCATTAAGGAGTTAGTACACAAGTTTCGCCAGCCACTATGGGCGAATATCATCTTCTCTGATGCTGACCTCATGCTCACGATGGATCAAGCACAAAAAACCCCGAGATAATTAGTGACTCGCACACTGCAGAGTCATGGAAAAAATGATGTCAACAGAAAATAAACATGTTAATCGCTATCTCTCAAGTAGAAGAAGAAAAAAGAAGGTGTGATTAATTGAAAACGGCGCAGTTATTTATTGCAGGAGGAATGAGGTATCACGTAACCTGCGATTTGATGAATAGCAATTTTAATTTCAAAATAATTCCTGCACCAGAGGATGATTCATGTATATGTATGGCCTGCACTCGAGCACATTTTTCATTCCACATCGAAGATCAATAAATAAGTTACTTATCGGTCATTGATCCTCGCAAGATTGTAAATATCAACAAGCATGTACGTGAAAGTTAATAAATTAGAAGAAAAATAAAAAAATTACTTATTACTCATTTATATTTGATTATTTTTTATTCATTATATATAGCAACTGAAATATTAGCAAAATAATGCATATATATATATACAAAGGATAATTGTTCTCAAGTAAATTTATTTTTCATGAAATCGTGGTAATAATTCGAAAATTTTTTTTAATTGAAATAAGAATAGAAGAGATTATTTGTTTTTACGCTTAAATTTTATTTAAAAAATAAACTAGTCACTTTCTTATCATAGATGGCAACAAATTAGTAATTTTTAAATTAATTTTTCTACAAAAAATTTGTCTTTCTTGCACTTTTTTTTTTTTTTTAATAGCAACGCTATTGTTATTTTACCTTTATTATATAATCTGTAGGGCGAAATAATTCAGCCAACTTTCTTTTTTTTTTTTTTTTTTTTTTTAAAGAAAACGTTAATTTTTAAAAAATATTAACGATATATTTGGAAAAATTTAATAAAGAAGTAATTACATCTTCTTTTAATATACTAAGATTGGTAATAAGAAAATAAAAAACTCCACACCTGCGGGTGTTATTTTTTTCGCAATAAATATTAACAATAAAAACCCTTTTTTTTTTTATCCGACATACTTAAAATTTCGAAGCTCAAAATTTTATAACAGACTGGTGATATATGAACACGAAAAAATCTAATTATTAATCGTGATTGTTTGAAACTCCAGATTAATTTACCAGATTAAGAAAATAATTTTTAAAATAACATTGCAGTAATAATAATACTGCCATTAGAAGATGCAACAGGTGTTACAACAATAAAACAAAGAGATTCAGTAATAAGGCTATAAACTATCAAAATAAAATACAAAGGTATTATTTTGTTCCACTCCTCCTTTCCTCCCTCTCAAAAAA
Organism: Caerostris darwini; assembly: GCA_021605075.1. NCBI lineage: Eukaryota > Metazoa > Arthropoda > Arachnida > Araneae > Araneidae > Caerostris > Caerostris darwini. Next base: position 129,927 of record BPLQ01009022.1, on the reverse strand, counting down.
TTAAATGGCCAAAAAAAATCACTAAATGAACTGATCCACAACATTCTAAGTTGTGTATTAAAAACATAAAACACACATGTAACATTAACCAAAAGTGAAACATCTTCTGTTTTGTTGAATGAATCAGAAATTTACTTAATAAAAGATAAATACTTCTTTAACATTTTCCGGAGTGAATTTTATTTAAATAACTTCAACTCAAATTTTATTTTTATTTACTATCAGAAAACATTAGAAAAAGCATTAATATAAAAATAAAATCCATGTACGTAACTGTTGTGTGTTAATAGTAGATGATACAAATATTTCATGCGCATACGATATACCGTCCAAAAATACTGTTCACAAATGCAATGAGATGGCATAGTTATTTTAAAAGTAATTTTTTTAAGACATTGAATTATGAATTGTATTATTTGAATATATACATTTATACATTACTGGAATACATACATTTTTTTACATTGAATTATTGTCTAAAATGTTACACTATTAACAAAATAATGTTATTCAATAGGATCAACACTGACATAATATTTTTGTCGAGACTTTCGTAGTACATAGTTCTTTAACATGTTTTATATTTTAACTAACTAACTAACTCCCTGGCATTACAACCCATGGTGGGCCAAAGGCCCAACGATCTATAGTCCTATTAGACCGGGACCCACGGTTTAAAGTGAATTCCGATTCACAACAAACATCCATGGCAACGCCGGGACTCAAACCCGAAACCTGTGGCACCGAGCGCCAGTTTTTATATTTTAACAGAATAATTAAAAATAAATAAATAGTTTATTAATTCATGTATTTATTTATCAATTTATATTTATATTATTATTTTTATTTTATACTATTATATTTATTTATTTAAAGAATTTATTAATTAAAAAAATTGAAGGTTCATATACTTCAGTATGCGTTAGTTTTCCTAAAAAAGGTTAATAGCTAAAAATAAATGCAATCCATATAATTTCTTTCCTATGAAATATGGAAAATACAGAAAGGAAATTAATTTAAAAGAAAAAAAAAACTATTTATGTTTTGTTGAATCTCATAGAATTGTGTCCTTCATGATAATGCTTTTTTTGGTGGATAAACTAAAAAAAATTGAACTAGTTCTCAAAAAATGATGAAAAGTCGGATAAAAGATCCACAGAAAAGTATACACAAACAAAGAACACCTTTTTAAAAACAGAAATAATAGGCCAACAAAACAAGTGGTCAAAAACCTCTGTAGGAATCTCTGCATTTGATTTACACGGACTTGGAATAAACAAACGAAACAGCGTCAATGAACTGAAGAAAATTTAAAATAAAAAAAAATATTTTTTTTAAAATATGATCTCCTTCAATCATAACAAGTTTTCAGTTAGCAAACACTGTTTTTTAATATAAATTATTGTTTATAAGAACAAGCAAGCTATTTATGTATTTCTACATACATAATGTTTTTTTTTTTTTTAATATCTTTTCTTTTTTTCTTCTTTTAATATATCAAAATATGATTCAAAGTGGTTTAAAAAATAAGTTGGGTTCTTAAATAACTTTACAAAAGTTTTGCTTTTCCACTTCTTTTACATTTTTAAACAAAAGGGTTAACAGCCGTAACAATCAGAAATCATATTTTGAAAACGCTTAAAAGACTAGTTTGTTAAAACATGCAATTCTTAATATTTATGAAATAAATCAGATGGAATAAATTTAACTCATTATTTAGTATTTATTTATATTATATAACTTTAACCTTCTCTTTTTTTTTTTTTATGGAATTTTTTTTTTAAATTTATTTATTATAAGATTCGGATAAGAAATTTCTACATTCTTCTAGAAGTTATAAGAAATTAAAATTTAATCTCATTTATTTATTTATTATTATTTTAATTTATTTATTTAATTTTTTTAATTTATTTATTTTTTAATTTTATTATTTTATTTCATTCATTTATTTAATTTTTTTTAAGATATCCACGAAGAAATTGCACATGTTTTTCTGATTTTCTGAACTCAAACAATCCACTTTCATCCTCACAAAAAAATACATCCAGTTTCTTTCATTTAAATGTAAAATAATTATTTTAATTTTCTCTTTAGAATTAAATCATTCTTAGAAAAAGAGGGAAGTTGGATTTAAAATAAATTTATGCTGGATCCTAATGTGAAAATGTCTTCAAATACATATTGGCAAAAGGAAAACATTTTTACAAAATATATTCTGGGAACAAGTTCCATATTAAGTTAAAACCTTATTGATTATGTTAAAAAAAAAAAAAAAAAAAAAAAAAAAACATAAGAAAAATATGAGATGAAATCTTTTACGTTCTCCTATTATCAATAGACTTCCATGTGTATAAAAATCTGTATTTGGCAAGTTTTGCATTAAAATTCATTAAATTCCGAAATAATGATTCTTAATTTAAACAAAAAAAAACCAAAAAAACAAAAAAGATGTCTCTATTTTTCACGAGACAAAACAGTGGAGACAAAATCATGTGTTAACCCTGCCAGATTTGGTTTGGTTTGTCGCTGTATGGTCATTTTGTACACACTTTGGGCTAATTAGACCGGGACCTATAGTTTAACGTGGATTCCGAACCATCCATGCCTCCGCCAGGATTCGAGCTCTAGCCAATTGGCCAACAGGTCGCCCCATGTCAGATAATCCAATATGTTAGTAGCCATTAGTAGCTTAATTTGGTTCTGGTTAAAGAAAATATCTATTAAATAGAAACTCAATATAAGTATTTAAAACTTTTAATTTTTATAAATCTGCTTAGAATTCAACATACAATTAATGATTCGAATTATCTTCAAATTATACATTCGATAAACCTAGATTATTTTTTTTTCATATAAAACATTAATATTTTTAGTAATTTTTTTAAAAAATGAAATAAAAATAGGACATCAAGAACCAGTAAGTATTTCTCAGAAACATCACATAGTCTTCTGATAGGTTTATTTAAATGTTGGTAAATTAAAAGAAAAAAAATTTAAGAAAAAAAGAAACCTCTAACAGTTCGGAAAATTTTATTTCTGTAAAACATTTCTTAAAAATAACAGCATGACTATTTAAAATTATGCTGTCGTATATTAACAAATATCTTATTAATCTAAGCCAACGTTTTAAAGCGTTTTTCCACTAATTAAAAAAAAACTTTTCTCACATATGTTATTTGCTCTCAAACAACTACACATAATATACTTTTAACCATAATTCATAATATTATTGGTAAAATAAATTATGCATTTCGAAATTACATCTTTAAAAAAACACACACACACACATTCATTGCAACACGTATTGACGAATCACTTTTTTCAAACTTATGCCATCCCTAATTGGCTGATACGAATGACAACAAATATTTCTCGCTATACGTTGGCAACGGTGCGTGGGTCAAACATTTAAAAAGTTCTGACAAAGGAACAGAGGGAAAAAACAGTTCGAAGAATCTCCGCCAGGACAGTACTTTCCAGAAGAACCTCTTGGAAAAGCACCTCTTCTTCCTTTTTTCTGGCTATTATTTACTCGTGTACTTGTCAAGGCCATTTGTCAAAGCAGACTCTGGACAATGGCGAACGAATATCCCCTTCAATCACGAATGTATACCGGACTGAGCGACACGAATACCGTTCTTGAAGCCCGTCCGTCCGATTTGCACAGAGCAATTACGGGCCCTGAGTTATGGCCGCCAGTGTGAGTTGAGTATTGGATGCAATAATTCACTTTTGAGGTGCAGCTAAGTAAATAATGCAAGGGATAAAATAAAAAGCGCGAGTCTCTCTTCTGTATAATAGGATCGTGAGATTTGGTTTTCAAAACACGCAGTTGCCTTTTGCGGAGAATTTGGTTTGCCAAAAGAATATCATTTTTTTCTTTCTTGGAAGCGTTCTGGGACAATTAAGTGGTAAGATATTTTATTTATTTTATTTGCAACAGGGGGCAAAAAATGAGAAAAAAAAGTATTTGAATTTAAGAATCGTTTTAATATGATGTCGATCTCATTACCAACTTAAAAAAAGTTTCAGCATTTTAAAATAATCTTAAATTGCGGCTACAGCTGCGAATAAATATATATATATTTTTTTGTTCTAATGCAGTTGAAAAACACTTCGACAGTTGTCTTGGATGCCTTAAGGCAAGAGCTGCGCAAATATTACTCATTTAGCACTACCCAGAAGGTGCGTGTAGCTTGAAGATAAGCTACGGACGTGGAGTAACACTACCTCCTCAACGCTCTACGATCCTGTTAGACCGGGACCTACGGTTTAAAGAGGATTCCGAAACACTATAGACATCCATGGTACTGCTGGGACTTGAACCCGAAACCTGTGGCACCGAGCGCTAGAGCTCTAGTCACTCGGCCATTCAGGTCCCCTAGTGGTTACATAACCGCGTCTATTTGGCACGATAAATCTGTAGAACGCAATGTCTTTCCGCTGGGTTTGAGGAGGAAGGAAGGAAGGCGGCACAATCCCCCTCCCCCCAACATATACCATCCGTGGTGGTACAACTTTGTGGTGAATTAAAAAAAATTGTGGTGGTACAACTTCATCGACAACATTTTCAAAAACTGTCAAAGGGCCATTTGAACTTCAGGCACGGTGAAGTGATGTATTGTGGTGTAGTCATAATAGTGGTAACATACAACCAAGTGTGTAGTAAGGTTTAGGTTCAAATCCGCTGACTACGTCCGGTACAGTCACTGTATTCAGAACCACCGATGATGACAGCTAAAAAGTACGTTGAAAACCGCCTCTGATTTCAGGAACAAGAATAATCAATGGCGAATGTGACAATCTGTGTAAAGCAAATCAGTTGGTGGGAATTTTCCAGTTTTTCTTCCACAAGAAAAGCAATTGCGGGGCAGTTGTCACTGGATCCACTGATGTTCAAAGAACAAACAAAAAAGGTAAAACATACAAAATGAAAACAAAAAAAAGTTTATGTATAACGATTTATATGATATAGTTTTTTAAACACAAAATGATTGTAAGTAAATGGGTATCTTAGGATTCTTAAACAAAAAATCTCCGGAATTAGTATGTATATAATTTTCAAACTGATTTAATATCAAGATTATTGATTAATCATTTTGCCACTGTGCATACTAAATATCACGAGAATGTTTTGCACTAAATGTCTGCCTTTCTTAAGAGATTTATTGCTAATTAATATTCATCAATTTAATCTAACAAAAGTAGGCAAAATTTCGCAATATATGTATGATAATTGTATAAATCTAATTTATGACATTCTAACATGATTATAGGTAGGATTTTTAGCTACGATAGTTTAATTGCTTACAATAATAAATATTGAGCAACTTAAATAGAAATTTTGCCATCTCTTTAAAAGAAAGATGAAGTATATAAAGAACATAGATTCTTATAAAAAGTTTATAGTGACGTATATAAATATTATTTTTAATTATTAATATTAACTTAATAATTTTCTTTCTAATTAACATCTGTTAAATAGTTAAATTTTTTTTTTAGTTTTTTTTCTTTCCAGGTTACAAAAAAAAGGTTTATTAAAAAATTTTTATAAGTCCACTAAATATATATAGAGAGAGAGGGATACATATAAAATATATAAAAAATTAAATAAAAACAATTAAATTAAATAATTTTTTTTAAGGTTTTTTTTCCGGGTTACAAAAAAAAAAAGTATATATAAAATTTTTTTATAAGTCTACTAAATTTTTGATGCAAAAGTTTCTTAAACGCAAGAAAATAGTAAAACGCAATTTTTTCCCATAATTTTTACACAATAGTCTTTACACTGATTATTTCTGGTGTATTGTCACACTTTCTTTTCGTAAAGATTCAAAATTGCTTAATGTGCACAAAATAAAATGAAACATTTTTGTGAAAGAAGTAAATATTCAGTTTATAATTAAAACAATTAGTGTGTAATCAATAACATTTTTTTAATATTTTAATTATAAACAAAGTGGACAAAATAGATATTGTCAGCTATTATACAGGTTAATCAAATTTTAAAAAAAAGTAGAGCGAAAAATATCGCTATTCATAATGTGTGTTCAGAAACATTACCGCAATTTTTCAAACAGTCCTTCAAAGTTGAAACAACGACCTTTTCACAGATAGAAAAGTAGCACTTGTTCAAAAAATAAGTGGAATTTAATGATATCAAAATTATTTCAACACTCAGTATGATAATATAATATTTCATCACTCTTAATCCATCAACTATTTAAACAAACCGAAAATAATACAAAGACGAAAAGTTTATTTCAATCACCGGAAAAAATACCGGAATTTGTTTGTAAAATTAATTCGTACACACACATGCAAGAAAAAAGTAAAAGAATTACAATAGTTCTGATCTATGAGTTGAAGAAGGCAGACTTCCTATTTTTGAAACATGTTAAAAACGTTCAGTGGGCCTATTTTTCAAAAATAATTGCTCTCAGCTGAGTTTCCTGGAGTTTTGAAAGAGGTATTCCAACGAATTTACGACAGCGACTGTCATAATCATGATTGAAAAATGATATTCCGAGATGAGGTTGTTTTGGAAAGAAGTCCACGAAAAAGGAATAAATTGCATTATTTACAATATTTATTTTCGTTTTATATACCTAAGTTTTAAAATATCTTTTCCATACAATAACATCATTAAAGAGAATAAAGTGAAAAATTGCCCGCAGAAAAATAAAAATTTAAAATACTACAAAATTAGCATCGAAATCAAAACAAGTTGTACTTATTTAAATTTTCAAGTTAAATTTAAAACCAAGAAATTCAAAACATTTATAATAAAAATAATAATTTTAAAACATAAAGATAAAAAGATAATCTTCTCCAAAACTACAAAACTAAAAAAATTAAAAAAAAAAAGCGTTTCGAAGTTTAATAAATTTTTTTTCAAGGGAGAAGATAGACATGTAAAAATTGCGCATCATGTATCAGAAAATTTGTGATTTATAATCACATCACTCCTACGCATTTCATTAAATGTCAACATCGCAATAAAAATTTTCAAAAATATATATTAAATTTATAAAAAAAAATGTTTTTAAAATATTAAACAAAATATTCTATTCCATATAAGGGTAACCAACGGAGTTAGAGGGGGGAACAGACCCCTTTCTTCTTTTGATCCAGTCCTTTATTCGCCACCAAAATCGTTTGGATTAAAAAAAAAAGTTTAAAAATCTGTAGTAACTATCTATAGTTCAGAACCAAAATTTTGTTTACGGAATATTTGTTTGTTCGTTTGTTTGTAATACTAGAGAGTTTTTGCATACCGTATTTTTATCGTCCGATATTTTTTTCTCCCTAGCGCGCATGCTCATAGGAAACATTATTACAGATACGTATGCGCAATTTCCCTTAAGCACGAGCGCTAGGGAGAAAAAAATATCGGACGATAAAAATACGGTATACAAAAACTCTCTACTATTGTTAAAGAGTTGCGTTATAAAAACAATGGCAAACGTGAGAATTAAAATATAAAGGAATATTTTTTTGGTAAAATTTGGCAAAAATTAACAAAAAAATGAGTTTTTTTTCTCTTTTTAATTTAACGTAAACACTTTTGACTAAAAGAATATGAAAAACACATCACATTTACCTGTATAAATGAAAGCGGCCTGATGTTGAATTAGCTAACGCTCAGACGTTTGATATCAGAGGCTTCAGATTCGAATCCTGGCGGTGGCATGGATGTTTGTGAGTGGTTTGGAATCCCCGTTAAACTGAATGTTCCGGTCTAGTTAGCCTAAAGTATGCACAAAATGACCGTAGAGCGACAAATCAAACCAATCTTGTATAAATGAAAAGACGTATCCATTATTCGTGCTTTAGAATAAAAGAATGATCTTATTCTAAAGTATAGCTGAGTTACAGTCAATCAAATCATTTAAAGCAGATATAAAATAATAATGTTTATAACAAAAATTTCAATAACTCTTCTTTAAATTAATATTTTTAATCCAATGCAATATCATTAAAAACATACGGCTAAAATTTAATAAGATTGCGAAAAATATTACAACAGTTATGACTATTAACGTACAGGTGTGTAATAGAATTATTTTTTTTTCAGAAATTCAGTTTAAAGTTTCTAATTGTTGAATTCAAAATCTTAATAGCTCCTGATGAAATGGCTGTATCTAGACTTCTAATGACTTTAGAACGAACTGCACACTGTTCTTGAAAATTGAAGATCTTTTCTTTAAAATGAAACTGTAAAAAAATCTCCCTTTTAAGATTTTCTCTGTAAAATTCCCCCCTTCTCCCCGAAAATCATGATTTGAATGTGGTTGGTTCCCTTAACTCGTCCACTTAACCACTACTAATGTAAAGAGCATTTAGCAGACTCATTTTCGAATTATGAAGAAACGTTTTATTATTGTGAAAGGCAGTTGACTAAGGATAAAATGTTGAAAGATTTTATGATTTGAGACAGGATATTGCAAATTTCAAGAACAGGAAAGGTAACACAATTAACTAGGTAAAATAGGATGAATGTGATTTAGATTTCCTTGTATATATATTCCCGGATACCTAAACGCACTGAATCTGTAATTGAAAAAACAAGATCAACTGATTCATGAATTGCACGAACAACTCAAAGCAACACATATATGTTTGAACAACAATTTTTTTCGAACAAATACATTAAGTCAAAAAATTCTAATAAAGATAGCGAATAAAATCATATGCGATTATCCTTAAATAATATTACCTAGTCTCGTAATTAAAGTGTAACGCCAGTCTTCACACTAAATTGTTAAATAGTTTATTATGTTATAAAATGTATTAGAGCTTTACACCTAGCTAGCTTTATAATAAACTGTTTTTATAGATATAAATAAATACGAAGTAGCAACTTGTTTTAATTCATTGAATATTAATTTACTTTATTTAACAATTTGATTAGGTCCTTTACTCAAAAATAGAATGATAGATAATCGCATCCCAAACTTGAAAAAATTGCCCTTGTCTGTTCTAGTCAACATTCTGATTAATATTAAAGATCTTACCACCCAAAAAAATTCCAAACAATCCTTAATCGCAAATTTCTTCTGCAGAAATCACAAAATGCAAACTTTCTACAACGAAAAGACGCAGTCTTATTAAAATTATTTAAAAGCAACAACGGCAACGTGCAAACACAGTGCAGATTTAGAAAACCCGCGTTATTTAAACATCTCCTTTATGCAAGTGAAGTATGCAAACACGTACTTGCACACAGATACTACACATTACCTTAATCAAACATCGAAACCACCCAACCTCCAACCCTTAACCTTAACGAGAACATCTCGTTAGAGTCCCCCTTCCAAATGGCAATCACTTACAGACTAATGAATAAATGGACTTTGAGGGCTTTAGCGGGGAGGACCTCTCCAGCGATTAACAGCAATAACAATGGCCAAACAATAACAACCACCGACGACAATAACAACAAAACGACACAAAATGAAACGAATCCAAATTCAAGAGTCTCGTTCCTATCTATCTGTCTCTATCCACACGCACCCACGATCCATATATATAGATATACAGATATATATATATAACACAGACACACACCACCCCTACCCTACCCTACCCAGCTGTGTGGAAGGAAACGAAATTAATCTGTCTATCTGTCCTTCTCACATAGTTTTCTAATGGAGCTCCCGGTGCACTTTTAATTGCTGCCGTGTACAAACACACAGCGTCTTCAGGATTCCAGGACAGCAAAGGAAGTGCTACAAGATCTGTCTGTCGAACTTATTGATTCCACGATGTCTTGGCAAGAATGCGAGTGTACCCCAGGTATATATATAGATGTGCGCGGGATATATCTGTAAAGTCCTGTGTGGGCCCTGGCTTCAAGTCGAGATAGTTTGGATGTGTACACTTTTAATTAGTGGCTTCCGAAGCAGCCGGATTCTTCCTGCTGCGGCTCATCAAATCCGGGCGGTGAAGCTGGATCAAGGGGCTGGGGGGAAGAGAGGGGTGGGGGGGTAGATTGGAAACGGAGGAATGAATTTTTACTGGGTTCTTTGTCAGATACATGTAAAAGCCCCCCTCCGCTTTTAAAAGACCACCGACTTGAAAATGTTTTAACAAAGTTTTATTATTTCATAGGATAGGATGGGAGTGGGGGAGTGATGGATTGTTCGTTTCGGTTTTCGTGGGAAATATTGTTTTGGATATCGTTTGGCGAGAGAAAAATAGCAAAATCGAAATTTTGATATCGAAGAGGGGGCAGGGGGAGGGGGTTCTTAAGGACTTTGAGGCAGATTGTTTGGCAAACTTCAAACTGCGCGCTGACTTTTAATCATAACTATCTTGTCATTTAAACCAGGATTCATGAAATTGGAGCATGATTGTACTTGTTTTATATTCGACTGAATAAAAAAAAAAAGCTTATTACGTTTATAATGAAGACTTTTATTTAATATCTGTTATTTCAATAATGGGACAGATCTTGCTTAGCTTATTTTATAATTATTTTTTAAAAATATGCTTTATCAAAAATAAGTTTGTGTTTTAAAAAAAAATTGCTTAAGTTAGGAAGAGAACTGAATTTTACAATCGAATGAATTAATGAGCCAATCTAAAATAATTGAATGCTTATATACCAGCTTGTAATGTTAATTTTTAAATTTTAAAATGTTTTTCATTTCGAAGAATTAACTTGTGTATGCAGAATAAACATGTTTATGTAAAATAAAATTTGTAATCATCCTCAACGATGTATATTTCTATCCAAAAAATTAACTCAAAAGTTCAGCGTTTACAACGAATAATTTCTAATAATAATGATCACACTCTAAATTATCATGACAGGGGCTTGATGGCCGAGTGGCTAGCGCTCTGTTGCTTGGTGCCACAGGGTTCGAATCTCGGCGGTGCCATAAATGTTTGTAGTCGCTCGAAATCCACTTTCCAGTCCAATAGGATTGTTGGGATGACAACATTACGCTGTAAAAAGGAAAACATCCCTGCCTCGAAACCTGTCACCATGGGCATGGCCTACCATGGGGCATTGTTGCGCCAACGAAGATTTGATTTGTCATTTTGTGCACACGAGGGGTAAACAGACCCGGACCTACAGTTTAAAGCGGATTCCCAACCATTCACACACATCCATCATTCACATCACCTGTGATGCCAAAGCGCTAGCCACTTGGCCATCAGGCTGCTGCCAACGAAGAAAAAATGACCATGATCATGAAAAAAATATTTTTGAATTTCAAATTAATTTCAACGCAATAGATAATTAATAAGGTGATATAAATGCAAAGGAAAAAAATGCAACTCATTATATATGTCATGACAAATACAATCCACAGAAAAAAATTCGGAAGGAAATTATAAAATTGTTATTAATACGAAGGGAAAGTCGTAAAATAACGTCACATTTCAGAATGCCAGTTCTAGACGCAGAAGTCAAAACTAATTCAAACATACATTATACGAGATCTTCTATTTCCTCTTCATCTATTATATTTTTTAAAAAAATAATACACAAGATATCAATTAATTGAATGCCATAATTAAAACAAACGATGCAAAGACTTGACATGCGTAATGTATCGGAGCACACTTTCATGCCTTTTCTCCAAATAAAAATACATTCGCCATTTTTTTTTCTCCCGCCTTCTGCATCAAAATGAGAATATTTACATCAAATTTTCCACGCTTGTTCTATTTCGTTATTAATCTAACAGAAAATAAAGCTTCTCCGAATTATCTCCGAGTCGAAACTAAATTGTAATCACTACCTTCATTAAGAACAGTAAATGAGTTGAAGAAAGTTTAGAGGAATATTCGCCAGCAGCCCTTAAGAAAACATTCTTTCTTTTTTTTTAATCATATTCCTTTCTTTAACGCACCTTGAGTTTGAACGAAAAGTCTAAAAATCTTGGTTGGGAGGAAAGGAGAAATAAACTAATTAAGTTCCTGTAATTTAATTACATTCATGATCTTAATTAACAAAATTACGAATTCCGAAAATTTTTCTTTTTCTCGCCTCTGCACAAATTTAATACTTCGGACATAAAAAGTTCTTCGAAGGAAAATGTTGATCGCGGTGGTAGAAGAAGAAGAAGAAAAAATTAAAATAATAAAATAAATATAAATATAAAAAAAAAATGGTGGTATCATATTACGAATCCAAAATAAGATTGCGTGGTGTTTTAAATTTTAATTCCGAAATACGGTCGATGTCAGAATGTGTGTCATGGTAGAAATAATTTCTGCATTTCAAGCATCGCGGTCAGAACCGCTTTTATTCTTTCTGACTTTTTTCCGAAAAATGAACGTTTATGTTTCAAAGAGTTAGTTTTAGTTTTCAAAACAAGCCAATTTTCGGACACTGGATCTCTGTTTGTTAAAATGATTTTCATTGTTCGAATTTTTAAATTAAGAAACAGAAAAAATGAGCATTTCTTTACAGATTCTAATTCAGTTTGCAGAAATAAACACTCAATCAAAACGTATCTCAGGAACAAATAAGTGTTTCTATGTTAAGCTTGTTAAAAATGTATTTTCTTAAGAAAAAAAAATATTTCTGAATGTTTGAATATCCACAGTTGATGATGATTTCTAATAAATTGTTCATCCATTGTTATGTTACCTGATTCAGCTTATGCTTTCTTTTATAACTGACATAGCAATTTTTCCAACATGATTGTTCGTTTTAAAGTTGCTTTGTTTTATAAAAAAAGAAGAAGAAATTTAAAATATATGCAGCTAATGTTCTATATTTAACCAAATGTAAGATTCTTCATAAAATATTTTGTTTTAACTCTTGCATCAACAATATTAGAATCAATCATACTAGTGGCAACTATGTAAAATATTAGATTTATCACTCTAAAATAATAAACATAAAATATTAAAAATTCATATTATCAAAGCATTTTTAAAAATATTGAAAAATGTATTACGAAAAATAAAATGCCAAACATAAAATCGATACACTTTTTTTTTCTTTATCTATTCGATTGTTTATGATTTATATGTTATAAATCACAGAAAACAACACAGCATTTATAATTCAACTTTATAAATTTTGAAATCATATTCAGCTAATTTAAGTAATTTTATATTTTTGATTGAAAAAAGTTAGAAAGTTAATCAAATAAGATATTTTTTGGAAATCTTTTAATACAAAAACCTTTTTTAAAAAATCAGCACAACTACATTTTCATTTAAATCAGAAATGATTCAGCATTTGATAGAAAAGTAGATATTTCATGGGATTTGATACCAAATTAAATTAAAGTAGTTCTTATTTTAATTTTGGTATGTATTTTAAAAATGTGTTCATTGAAAATTATTTAATTTTTATATTTCACAAAGCCGAGTGATTAACACTCTGGCGCTCGATGCCACATGTTTTGGATTCGAGTCACGTCGGTGCCATGAATGTTTGTAGTTATTTGGAATTCACTTTAAGTCGTAAGTCCCGGTCTAATATGACTGTAGAGAGTTGTGTGTATGGCTAACAACCCTATCTCATGAAAAGTCAGGGTCACAGAACCAAGTCAGACTTCTACCTACCGGACTTGGTCTAGATGTTGCTGCTTACCAAGTGGGATTAGGAACAAACATATTTCACAAACATTTATCTCAAAATTATTTTTAAAAATAGGCTTTGAATCAAATAACCCGCAATATTGTTGTATTAATGATACCAGGGAAAAATGTAACATTTAAAAAAGGAATTATAAAAAATTCTAATTAAACTACCGTCGAGAATTTTTATGATTCATTTAAAATTCTAATCGAATTTTTTTTTAATTTCTTTTCAAATCTTGCATATATTTGAATTTTTTTCATCTCATATAAATATATGGATTCAATAGATCATAAAATATATACAGAATCAGCTTTTTGGTACAATATAACTATATATAATGTATTTAAAAACAAGATTAAAAAAAATATTGGGTTAAAAATCAATCAAGCATACATAAAATTTCATAAAGTCATTTCTGATTCTTAATTTTTAAAAATGAAATAAATTGCCCTCATTTTCTGCGATTTTTTTCCTAACTATTAGACAAATTTAAACAATATCTATGATGTCTTAATTTATCAATACACATGGCTATCAATCATATTTTTAATAATATAAAACAATCAGTGAGTATTTCATAATAAATAAATATGATATATTATTCTAATATTATAACAAACAATATTTTTCTTCAATCAAAAAATAAATAAATAAATAAAAAAAAAAAAAAAAAAAAAAATATTTGAATTCATAAACTTCTAAACACTTTTTAAATTCATAAAAGTAATTTCTACATATGAATGACAAAATGTTGAAATCCAGCATCTTAAAAAGTCATTAGACTTAGACATCTATATCAATCATGTTTTACATATTAATGAAATATTGGGAGATTTCAAGGCTAAATATATTTTATAATTATCTATTTTTAAAAAAATAATTATTTAGGACACTTGGATGATGACTGTTGAAGCGTGATAAATCAAATAGACAATTAACGAGCGATTGGTCAATGTAATTATTAAGGGCATTAAATTAGGACAATAAAAAAAATAACATCGATATCTTAATTTTCTTTTTTGTTTTTAAGGCATTTAATAAATCATTTTTCTGCTCTGTTTTAATAACTAGCAGAAAATGTGAGTTTTAATAATTTAAATCACTCAGTCATGTATGGTTAACTAAAACTGATTTCTTTTTATACTTTTAATCAAGTTCAATACATTTTAAATTCTTTTAGTAGTAATAAGATAATTTATTATTAACGAAAAACTGTAACGATGGTTAAAGATTTTTAATTGGATGATATTTTCCTCTTGTAATAGGTAAAATTTTCAAATAATAACAAATTAATTTAAAATAAATTTATAAATACTAATAAAAATCTAAAATAATGAAAGTTTAAAAAATCATTAAAAACAGCACATATCCAAACTTTCAATTATTATTATTACTTTTTTAATTTGAGGAAATTTTAGTAGGTTATTACAAAAATATATTTCATAATATATTTCTTATTATAATTAATATATATTAAGTTAATATATTTCCTATTATAGCAGGTAAAATTTTCAGATAATAATAAATTAATTTAAAATAAATTTTCAAATACAAATAAAAATAATCTAAGTTTAAAAAAGCATTAAACACAGTTATCTATCCAAACTTTCATTTATTATTATTTTTTTTTTTAATTTGAGGAAATTTTAATAGATTATTTTATAAATATTTCTGAAAAGAAAATGATTAATAATATATTTTTTCAATAATTAATAATAAATAGAAGACTTTTGTTTTAGAGAATCAATAATAATATTTCAAATTAAATGCATTTATATATTTCCAGTGAAATTCATGAAATATGATCATTAAAAATAAGTATAAGAATCTAATGATATAATAATCATATTTATTAATATAATAAATATGATTATTATATTATTATTTATATTATAAAAATAAATAAAATGGCAGTCCCTCACTTAATAATTGTATTAATTGTAACAGATAAAACATTTCTGAACTTCCATAATACTGAACTTTAGACATTTCTGAACTCCACAATATTGAACTTCAAACATTTCTGAACTCCACAATACTGAACTTAAAACAATTCGGAACTCTACAATACTGAACTTTAAGTATTTCTGAGCTCCACAATACTGAACTTCAATCCTTTTTGAACTTCACTTTACTGAATTTCACCAAAGAACTGTAAAAAGGAATCAACAAATATACGGACTAAATCCCTGAACTGAAATTTTCAAATTTTATATCAGCTATTTAAGAGACCGAAAATAATGTAATAATTATGTACGATACATAACTTCCTTAATTTTTTTCCAACAAAAATTAATTTTTCACTTTTATTTTGAAATAAAAAAAAAAAAAAAAAAAAAAAAAAAAATTAGTGAAAAATTAATGTGTTGAAATCGGAATTTTTTGTCAATATTATTTCAATAAATAACATAATATAATCAATCCTCTTATGTATATAACAATCATCAATAAACCTATGTATTTCATAAATTCAAAGAAATCTATTAATCTTATAATTGACAAGTTTATGTTAAGTTACCTTAACCTTTTTTTTATAGAGACTAAAATATATTTATCTAAAAATGAAAAAAAAAAGGCATTTAAAATGTTCAAAAGAATAATAGACGAAAAATATTTATTCTTAAGAATCAGTCTTTGTATAAATATATCACTTTCCATTGATGAATTAGTTAATAATTAAGTCTCTAGTTTTGTGATTGCTAATATGATATATTACATCCAAAGCCATTCAATTCAGTTAAGGAAAGTTATCCCATTTGAAACAATAGAGATGAATTTATTGGTAAAATTGTTTCCTATTTTTAAGATGGAGTACAATAGACAAAATTACAACAAGTCAAATCAATATATGTCAAATAACATCAGATTAATATTTTTAATATTTCCTTTTGAAAACTTTTACAGAAGGAAAAAGTTTAAAGTAAAAGATTTTAAACAAGTAAGTGTTATCTAATCAAAGCAAATTTTATTCTACTAATAAATTTCCCTCCTTTTAAGTCTGTCTTTCTCATACTTATTGTTTCTTTTGAATTTCTAAAAGTGTTTTTTTTTTTTTTTTTTTTTTTTTTTTTTACTATCTGTTTCTTTGTTGTGTTATCGAATTGCTTTCGGTTAAAACACAGTATAAATAGAGAAACTCAGTCGAGTGTAACAGGAAGACAAAAGTCATCTTAACAAATCACCGGCAACAACAACAAAAAAATTGTCATAATATTTCGGAGAAAAATGTTGAAGTTTTTTGATGGATATCATACGGGTATTTTAGTGTTTTATCAAAACAGTGGAAAAACTTTCTTGATAAAATTGATATCGTGTGAATGCAAAAAGAAAATCGTGTTTTCATTTCGTCAGCAATCCAGAAAATAAAACACGAAAATCTGAATTCTTGTCTACCAAAAATCTGAAGAAAAATCCACTTATTTATTATAAAGGAAAATGCGATTCATAATTATGGCCTTCTGATTGATTGATTTATACTACGATCCAGCAATTTGTTAAAGGAAAGAATGATAATTTTAAAAACGTTAGTTGAATAATAATTCATTCTAGAATTTATTTGTTCGAAGAAGAAAAACTAAAAGCAGTTTTTTCTTTTTTTTTCAATATCAATCATTTTGCATTTCAACTGTATTAGTCAACATTCTTTTTTCCTCATTTCAGAACGTTTGATACATTTTAATTCAATAAATGCCTCATATCACTAAATCAGAGGTTCTCAAAACTTTTTGAACCATTTAAAATCCTACAAATAATAGGCGCCCTGCATACAGATTTTTGAGAAACATGTTATAATAGTTAAATCAAATATTACAGAAAAAAATAATACGATTAAAAATAAAAAGAAATGCACCTCAAGTTTATTTATTCTCGCGTTTATGAGAAACATGCGCTTTAAGTGTCCTAGCGATTTCTTCAACGATTGGGCATCTATTCTATAACTCCCATTTCCTCGTCCATACATAGAATTCTTTTCTTTTTACACTTAATTGTGGTAAGAGCAGAAGATCCTAAGTCACATAGATATATTGTTGATAATCGTAATAAAATTTTCAAAACTATTTAGATACTGAAACAAATTTTCGTTAATAAGAATCCAAAAGGTTTCATTTTAAGCCGTAGGTCTTGGTCTAATATGATTTCAGTTCATCGCTCTACGGTCATTCTGTGCACATTTTAAGCTAATTAGATCAGGACTTACAGTTTAATGTGGATTCCAAAACACTCACAAACATCCATGCCTACGCTAGGATTCCAACTTGAAGCCCGTGATACCCAAGGCCAGAGCGCTAGCTACTTGACCATCTGTTGGGGATTGGGCTGACAGCCCTACCCCGTCAAAAAAAAGAAAACATCTCCTGTTTCGGAATCTGCCAGCGGACACAGATTTATCAATAGTCGGCTGTGGTCCGGCTATGGTTAATCATACACTGCAGTATGTCATTCGCAAATAAGGTGAACATTACTACTAAAGTCTAAAATGTATTTCTACTTCATTCAATTTACACGAAAAGTAATTTATCAATAACATCAACGGTTTTTTTTTAAAGTTAATGCATATATTTTTCAGACAAATGCATTCATTTTAATTAAATCAAATCTTAAAAAAGTTTTTAAAAAAATAAAAAATCAGACATTCCAAATTCATTTCCACGCATAAGCTGATCCCATGAACGAAAACGCCAACTGTTATTTTCCATATACACTTGTAAATAAAGTTCCCAAAATTACGTTAAAATCATTGCGGCAAATTTTAAAAACAAACAGGTCGCTGACCATAACCTTGTTTATATTCTCCTAGTTTTCCAGATGGTAGAGCATCTTCGGTAAAAGGTGGTCCTCCTACGCGAGGGTCCACGCGGCGATCGCGCAATTTAATTAACACATTTTGTGCAAGAAGTGCCTTTGGGCGTCACGAACAATAAAAATGTGTCGCCCCCGTCCCCCTCCCGAATAAGAAAACCGCGTTCTCTCGCACACACACATTCCTCTCTCTAACTTTTTAACATTCATCGCCGAGACCCGAGGCCTAAAAAAATTAAGTTAAAGCTCCTTTAATATGTAAATATATCGAACAACTAAAGGCTGGAAAATGGAAATCGATTTTTTCCGAAGAGGGGGGTAAGGGGGGGTGCTTCGGAATGAAACGAGTAAAAGAAAAGAAAAGAAAGAAAAAAAAATTATAATCGAAATCGTTTGAATGAAAAGAGGGGAAGTCGCAGCAAAAGCACCACACACACTCACGCAGCCAGCAAAAGCTTAAACCAAGACAATGTGAAGAAAATGAAGCATTTTAAAAGAGTCGCGATCGCGAAGAGAAAAAGAAAAAGAAGAAGAAAGAAAAGAAAAGAAGAGAGAGATAACAACCAAATAAAGAAACAAATAAAAGAGGAAAGGAGTAGGAAATAGAAAGAACAAATAAAAAAAAATTAAAGAAAAAAAAGAAAAAAAAAAAAAACAGTTACTCTTTGAGTTCACTCTCATTTCATCTTTCCTTCATTTTTTTTCCTTCCCACCCCCACCACCACCACCCGATGCATACGTGCACGTGCGTGTGTAAGTCTTTAGAAGGGAATAATAAAATAATGAAGTGAAGTGAAGGATGGGGGGGGAGGGAAAACACAAACAAACAAAACCAAAAAAAGAATTCGTCAGAAGAAGAAGGGAATTCTTCTCTCCCTTATTATCGATTTCGGTAAACAATGGTGCCACTGATAACGAAGACCAATCCATCCGACAGTCCATCCGTCGGTCGGTCTGTCTTCTCCACTGATCAAAGAATTTATGAAAGCCTTCAACTAAGCGAATGCTTTCGCCTTTATTATTATTATTATTTTTTTCTTCTTCCCCCTTCTCTCTCTCTCTCTTCTTTGTTATTATTATTATCATTTATTTATTTTTTATTTTCCCATCCCTCCCGACTAGAAAGCGCGCAAAACTCCGGGGGGGAACTTCCTCGCTAATTATGTTAGCTCCTATTAAGAACCCCCGAAAAGTTCAAAGCGGGGGGATTTAGGGGGTGTTTATTTCACTCCCCCGTTCGAACCCTAGTAAGGAAATTATTTGAGTTGGTTGGGTGTTTCGGAGGAAAATCGCTAAGATGGTAGGAAAAGATTCTTTAGATTTGCATGAGACAAGACGACCAAGATTTTTTGGCGGAAGTGTTGTTATTATTCATAAGTTCTTCTATTTGATTTTTTTTTTTTTTTTTTTTTTTACTAGGCAATCCAAGGAAGTAAAACAGTAAGCAATGATGAATATCAATATGTACTCGTATGTTCATTTTACGTATTGAAGAGATAAAAAAAAATTAGAAAAGCAATATATTTAGAAAACATCACTGATTAATTTGCAAAAGTATAGAAAAAAAGTATTCGTGAAAATAAGTACTGAATAATGGATGAAAATAAATGAGTATCGTGAAAATAAATACTCAATATTCATGAAAGTAAGTACTGATTATACATGAAAATAAATACTCAGTATTCATGAAAATAAGTATTCAGTATTCATGAAAATAAATACTCAGTAGTCATGAAAATAAGCTATAATTATAATAGTTATTTGTAAGTATACTTATATAATTATATTATATATAATTATATATATATATATATTTGTATAATTATATTTGTTATACATTATAATACTTTTAAAAATAAATACTGAATATTCGTAAATTATACTATGAATCATTTAAAATAAAACTACATGATGATTAATTTAAATAAAAAAAAACATATATTAACCGATCGCGTATATATTTAGGACTGATAATTTACTCGTACAAGAACAAGGGCAACATTTTGCAAATGTTTGTATGTGTGTGCGTGTATGTAAAGTAATCGTAATCACTTAGATATTAATCAAATCGTGTGTTTCAATGCGACATGTTATAGACATGTTCCAATTGCGAGCATATTATTTTATTTCACACGATTCACAATAATTTAAAAGTATTGATCAACAATGTCGTTAGTAATATTGAAACGGCCTTATGGACAATGTGTTAAATTTCCGAAGTAGGAGAGCCGTACTCGATTGGCGAAAGCCTTAACCCAATGATCCTTTTCCAATGGGGATCCTATCCTCTGTTTAGGGTGGAATGTCTTTATCTTGGACTCACGGATGATACGAACTGGGGACTTTTACCCTTCCACTCCCTACACTCTACAATCTAGAGTATACACACGTTGTCACATGTTAGCGTATAATCATGTGCACTCTATAGGATTACCGATTTGAAATTAAACAATCACCAAGTTGTCATACTAGGAATAATTTACCTTTATATCAGATAAGATAAAATAAATAATAAAACTGAAAAGGAATGATAAAGAGTCGATATTATGGAAAATATAATACGCAGTTATAGGACGGAAACTATAATCAGTTATAGAATCGAGAATATAATAATCGGTGATAAGACACATAATAATCGGACATATAATAATCACCTATAGGATGGAAAATATAATAATCAATTACAGGACAAAAAGTATAATAATTAGTTTAT
This sequence comes from Caerostris darwini, assembly GCA_021605075.1. Classification (NCBI taxonomy): domain Eukaryota; kingdom Metazoa; phylum Arthropoda; class Arachnida; order Araneae; family Araneidae; genus Caerostris; species Caerostris darwini. The sequence goes on along the minus strand of BPLQ01009022.1, from coordinate 108,856 downwards.
AATAATCTGTTATAAGATGGAAATACGATCAGTTATAGGACGGAAATTAGCAATCAGTTGTAGGACAGAAAATACATTAATCAGTTGTAGGATATATAATAATCAATGGCAAATATTTGATAATCGCATAACTAAAAAATAATAATAATCTGTAATAGAATGAAAAATATAATCAAGTATGCTGAAAGGAATACTAATCGGTTATATTACAAATAATTTTTAATTTTACGTCTGAAAAATAAAATTTATCAGATAAGATGAAATAGGTCAAAGAAGCTTATATATTATATAAAACAAACTAAATTCAAATTCGCAAAGTAAATAAGTCTGTAATATAATAAATAAGTATAATAAGTATGATGTTGAAACCGTAACAATGAGTCACAACGCCCTACATTAAAAAAAAAAAAAAACCTACCTTAAAAATTGTTTTCAAGATAAACATTTTTAAACAAAAAAGTATAACATATCGAATGAGTCGAAAATATATATATATATTAAAAAACCTTCGATATTTTAATTAATTATCCTCATACAATGATAAATAGTAATAAATAACAAAAAAATTGCAATAAGTAGAAATTAAAACAATCTCAGAAAATCTGTGGCAGCCATCATTCTCAAGGTAGATTAAGATCAGCGAAAAGACCTTCGATTCTATCAGCATATAAAAATCAAACCAAAATTTAATCTCTATCACTCTTAAAAAAGTCTAGACGTCATATCTCAGGGAATCAAGAAGAACGTTTTCTCTCGCAGAAGGCACTCCGGATAACAATCAATCGAAAATGTCACACGGGAGGATGTATTATGCATGAGCTATATAATAATTTGAATAATAATGTCTAGTGCTAAAAATATCGTACCGCGACACTAAAACTAACATGTTTCTAATCTACAAAGAAAATGACTGAAAAGTTTCAGAAATAAAAAGACATGCAACGAAAAGATATAATAATTAAATTTAATAAGTTGTTATCGTTTTATTATTTAAAATCATAATGGCAAATTATTTTAAGGCCACGATTTTTGAGTGTTAAGGTTTATGCTCCAATATATGCCTGCAACCTTATTTCAATCCTCGGAACAATCATGTAAATAGTGATCTGGAAATTCGAATTTCCAGAAGGCATGTGTTGTAGTCATTGCTTTAAAACGAGGATTGATGACGGCTGATGAGTTTTACATTATCAGCCATATAGCCAGATCATCAATATAGCCATATATTACAGATCTTCTTCCAAATAGCATGCAAATGAGGGATAGTTACTTACGAAAATTCTCCCTGAAATTAATAACAGTACGTAAAATTAATACGTAAATAGAACATGAGGTTCCAGATATATAAAGCATTATGGTGGTTATCTGGTCAGGCTTCTGAGCAACGGAGCTCAGTTCGAAACTCTTTTCTACGAAAATATGCCCATAATCAGTAAGCTGATTATGGGCATATTTATGTATAATAAACTTGTAGGTCTATGTAAGTTTATCAACAGGTTTGATGAAAAGAGATGAAGGTGCAAATACTTCCCCATTCACCAATTGCCCCTTATGGTGGTACCCCAGAAATGAAATTGTGATGGCACAATTTCTGACAAATCGCAATGGCACTTTAGAATAATGTTGAGGCATAGAAATGATGTTATTTTTAAAATGGCTAACAAGTATTGTAGTGTATTCATTGGTCAAACGTAGATGAGCGTAAGCAATGCGTTCGCACTGCATTAGGCGATAATAATAGCAACAATAATTGCTCTAGCATTACATTTAATTTGCACAGAAACCTCAAGAGATTCTAATCTTTATTTACACCTAAAATAACAAACGCTTTTAACAGCTTAACCGAGATCGAGAAAAGAAAAGTAAAACCAGTAATTAGGCATGGTGAAAAAAATAAAAAAACTTCTGACGACAACAAAACTTGGCAACGAGATACTCTTCCAGCTTGCCAACTGAATCACCGGGATAGTCTCCTGACTTTACCGATTCGGAGTAAGAGAAAAAATTCTTTGATAATGAGACTCATTAAAAAAGAACCGCTAAGAGTATCAAGATTTGGCAAGTAACTAAGTCATCGAGATAGTCTTCAAGTTAACAGGTTCCGTCAATTTCAGTTGGATGTTAACATACCAAAGTGCCAGAAATACTGAGTCACTTGTCTGGTTTGAGAGTAGGTCTTCAAGCTGTCGGAATGGTAGAAAGGGAAATAACACTGTTTGAAAGCAAAAACCATTCTTCATTGTTCGCATGTTTTTGTGGTGCAATATCGAATAATCGCTTAGATGACGCAGTGAGTTGAGACACTAGAGTGATTTTCTTAGCATTTTTATGCTTCTAGAGCAGTATTGCAGGTTATACTACATACCACTGAAATTGATAAGAAAATACAGTTCTAAATCTTAGTATAACAGATAATCAGTTGATTCTTGTTATTTAAACCTTGAGTAAAATGCATTTGCCCAATTTCATGTGATAAAATGCATGTTATCACATGAAACCCAATCTGATGTCATATGAAAAACTATCAGAACAGGAAATTTTTATCATAATGAAACATAAATATGAAAGATACATCTTGGAAAAATAATGTATTCGCAACAAATACTTTATGAGGACATCAATTTGTTACTTTCATTAATTAATTAATATTGATTAATTATATTTAAGCAACACAATAATACAATTTCGATATTACGATATACATATCATATGTACACTGTGCAATAAGTAAGCTATTAAAAATTATTTATCTAATCGATTATAAAGAAATTTAACTCGTATTCCTTACAGCTTAGAGCTAATGCCTAATCAATGCTGATAAAAAATAGCTAACTCGATAAAGTTTTTAATAGAGAGTCTTCCATCGTCAGTCAGACTGTCTAGAATTTTTGAGATTTTCTGAGTTTTTTACCGATAGGACACCCAAATTTTGAGTAGTTTATCCCTAAAGTCTTCCTGAAAGACTTTAGGGATAAAGTACTATCTTTCTCCCTACATCATTCTAAGGAATCATTCAACATTCGTCAACATCATTCTAAGGAATGATGTTGACGAAATAGAGATCATCATTTCAAAAAAGGTTAATAAATAAGCGATGATCGGCCATTTGTCAAAATTCATAAATTCATTAGTGGGATGGACAACAATCATTTTGAAAGCAATAAACAATGACATCTAAACAACATTAGATATAAAGTATGTTTATCATGCTGCAGCATTATGATGACATTTTATTATATTTAATGAAGCTCACAATTTTTCACTGTTTCAATATGCCATGGATATTAATATGTAATTTAGATGAAAAAATATACATAAAAATGAATTGATGTTTCTGTCTCGAAGAGATAAAACGTGAAACAATAACAATTTTTTTTAACAAGAATGAACAGATAAATAAGAAAAATTAATAAAAATTTCATTTTCTTCAAAAAGCTTTGTTGTCTAGTAGGGAAAAAAATCAATTAGCAACACAAGAGAGAGAATGGTGGTCAGCTGTTTAGATATTCCAGACGAAGTGTGACCTTCTGCTGAGAGGCCTGTTTATCATAATTGGAAATTATGGCTATTAATGAGTCGAGAATTAATTACTCTTCGTCACCGGTTTAAGCAAATAATATCTATTAAAGATTTATTAAAACATTTATGCCCACTAACATTCGTTCTATCCTTTACTTATTTTACAATAAACACGTTTTTGTGAAAAAAATAATTAAAACTTTTTCTCTTTGTGCATCACATATGAGAAACAAAAACTTTCAAGATAGAGTAAAAAATGCAAATTACAATGCAAAAAGGACATCTTTTTTATTATTTTTTTGATAAACAGGAATAAAATACAGAAAAACGAGATTAAAGGAAACAAAAGAACACAAATCACAAATTGACCGACAAGGCACAATTAGTCAAGCTGCAAAAAGATATGAATGCCAGGTAGTTTTGAATAAATTTGTCCGAGAAAAAAAAAATAAAAGCAGTTTTTTTTATTTTTTCTCACAAGAGTAAGTTATAAAAAGAAAATGAATTTATGAATGAATTTAGACACAATTATGATAAATTTACATATGTGTTATAATTTTTCAATAAATATTTTAATATAATAAGTATCTCTCATACACACACATAAATTTTTCGCAAAAAAAAATTAAAAACAAATGAATGAATAAATAAATAAATAAAAATGCTTTATGCCTTGATCATTATCCTACCATTCTTTCCCCCCCCTCCTTTACATTTCAGGTGGCCTGATGGCCAATCGGTTAGCGTTCTGGCCATTGGTACCACAAGGCTCCAGGTTCGAATGGCATGGATGTTTGTGAGTGGTTCGGAATCCACGTTAAACTGTAGGTCCCGGTCTAATCAGCCTAAAGTGTGCACAAAATGACAGCAGAGAGATAAACCAAACCTGTACGTTTCAAGCAAATCGCAAAACAGTAGATGTGGTTTCAAGCCATCAGCAGGAATTTAATTTCTGTCCTCTTGAAAGCCCTAACTACAGGCCAAGATTAAAGAAATAACTTGACTCGTCATCCAGTGATAATACATGCAGAAAAGCTCAATTCCCTAGAGTCATGCATTTCAGTTACTGCTTTCAAAAAAGATGAGACTCTTTAATAATTGTGACAACGCATGTAAACGTTTCAAATCAGCAATCAGAATGTTTGGCCAGAGATTTTCCGGGTTTTATCCCATACGACAAATAAATGTGGGGTTATTATCCTTGAAAATTCTCCCGGAAGACAAAGAACTCTCTCTATCAGTCATCGTTCAGCTGTTCGAGCCATAAATAAGTTTGGTTTGGTTTGTCACTTTACGGTCATTTTTTGCATATTTAGACTAATTAAATTAGACCGAGACTTAGTTTAAAGTGGCCCAAGTCAGTCTTGCTTATTGGCAGATTTCGAGAACAGGAGATGTTTTCCTTTTTGTAGGATAGGGTTGTCAGCCCTATGCCAAAGCCTTACAGTCATATTGGACCGGGCATCTACAATTTAAAGTGGATTTCAAACTACTCACAAACATACATGATACCGCCAGAATTTGAACCTGAAACCTGTGGTAGCTAATCATAAATAAGCAGAACACGAGTTTTGTATCAAACACATTAGTAATAAAATAAAACATAAAATAGCAATCATGAAAGCTTTCTTCACTTATCTATAAGTTTGCTTTAATTAACTTTGTTATTTTTAAATGATTTAATGGAATACGTCATCATCATCATCATCAGTGCCGCAACACCCCCGTGGTGGGCCGTGTGGTCTGCCTACAAGCAAATTTCGAGACAGGAGATGTTTTCTTTTTACGTTGTCTGTCCTACGCCCAAAGCTCTACAGTCATATTAGACTGGGACCTAAGGTTTAAAGTGGATGCCGAACCCCTTCAAACATCCATGGCACCACCGGGACTCGAACATGAATATGTGGCACCGAGCACTAGTCTTTCGGCCATCGGGCTTCCAAATTTATACATACTTCTAATAAAAAACAACAACTTTTAACTTTATTGCACTTTGTTTCAGAATTATCCTTACATTCAAATCAAGATAGATAACCTCTTTGTGTGTGTGTGTGCAACAATTTTAAACATTTGTTAGATCCAACGAGGCCTATTCTATGCCATTGTCTTTTTCTCTTAAAACACAAACAGAAAGCGAAAGAAAAGCCGGATGAGCGTTATCTCTGCACCAAGATCACAAACAAGCATTCTTGTAGAAGATGTGCTTCATTCATTACGCCGCTGATTTTAGACCACTATACATCAAAAAGAGTGTCTCTTTCGGTGTTCTGGATCCGAAGCCATCCACCCTCGTCAACCATCGTGAGAAGTAATCGCCTTCCCCATAGTTGGTAGGGTTTCGCAAACCCATGCAGATAGCGGTTCTAAAATGGGAGCATACCTCAAGGAAGTATGTGAGGTACCTGTGACAGGTGCTGAGCCGGTGACGAGCCACCATGCATCAATGTCAGCTCACCCTGGAGCATTAAATTACGGTCTTACGGTTTGTGTACTTTAGTTGTGGGCGTACTCGCAACAACTCGGTGTGATTAATAGTACCTGCACAGGACGATTAAAAAAGGATTTCCTCATTGATGCAAAAAAAAAAACCGACTTGCAGAAAGAAAGAGGAACGAAATCTGCATCCCGAGGTCATCAGCTTGATGATAAATGGGAATCTGTGTGAATGCCATTCTCTGTGATAGATTGAAAAAAAGAAAGAAAAAAGGTTTTGATATCGTACCGTGCCTTGAAGAGACGACAGCATATAATTTTGTGGTGATCTAACGTGTAAGGACGCCGATGAATCTTGGAATCGCTGGGTTTTTTACACAATAATAGTGTAGTGGTAGTTGGAAAATAATCGCGCCAGTTAAGATAAAAATTGAGCCAAACTAAGCTTCAACGTAAATCCTGTGATTGATTGTAACTACATTATCTTTAGAAATAAACTAACAGAGACAACAGATATTGCGAAAAATAAAATATAGAAAATACTGGTTGTAAAAAATAAAACATTTTTAGTTTTGATAAATAGGACCTGATGGCCGAGTAACTTGAGATCTGGCACGCGATCCAGCAGATTTTGAGTTCGAGTCGCGTAGGTGACATGGATGCTAGTTATGGTTCTGAATCCACTTTAAACCGTAGGTCCCGGTCCAATTATTTCATAAACATTCAGACCTTGTAGTGAAACTTGTTTGTATATTTTCATTTCAAATATAAACCTTTTATACACATATCAAACATAGGTTACAAAAGCATTTATTCATCGATTATGTAGCTATAAAAAGTTATCTGATTCATCTAATTACAGTCAATTAATTAGCGGGAAATCCATTAATTTTAAACAATTCTAAAAGCTTTTTAATCAAAAATTTCCTTTGAGGTTCAAATTAACAACCCTCAAAAAGTTGGGCCACTAAACGAGTTAGCTTTCAAATCCATTCAAAAATTCCATTTTTGAACGAATTGATTAACCGAATCCGAACCCTGAATAACTATCTAACGGCCAATTGAGTGCTTCCACACGAGGGTGGAGCATAAATTGAATCGAACCGCGGTGAATCATCTTTTCCCTCTTAATCGAAACAAAGCACTCGGAAATTTAAAGAATTTTCCTGGATGAATGGGATGCTAATTTGCATCGTTGGCTTTTGGAACACCAACAATCGCTCATCGCCTGTTTACATGGATGAAAAGGGGAGAAGAACACACCACCCCCTCCAAAAGAAGGCAACAAAAAAAAATTAATAAAGGAAGGGAAACAATAACAACAACAACAAACGGATAGATGGTAATTGCCCGGATTCAACTCTTCAAAACTGGCACATCTTTGTTTCGTCACACCAAATCCCAACCTATCAAGAACGCAAGGGCCTTTTTACCCGTTTTGCCATTACTAAAACCAAACACTGTTTTCGTTATCTGTAAAAGCCTCAGTTTCTGTCTCCCCACTCCCCTCCTTGAAATAAACCGTGCATTCATCCGAGCCTAGCAAGAAAAAAATAATAAAAAAAAGGGACCACGCTGCGAGTCAATCGACCGAACTCTATAATTGATAGACATTAAAAATCCCGGACCAGGAAGGGGGGGAAGGAAGAAAATCGAAGGGGTGTTGAAAAAGATCATGGGGGCAGGGATGGATGCAGGACCAGCCAGCAACGAAACAGAACTTTAATCGCTGCTGCTGCAAACGGGGGTGTGTAGGGGGTAGGCCATAAATCGGAGATTGACTAAAAATAAGGGGCGCAGCCTCCTTTAGCAAAAGGGTAGTCTAAGCAATGTGAGAGTTTTTAAAGCCTAGAAGCTGAGTAACAACATCCCAGCAGCGAGAATAATAATAGTTCCGCGCGTAGACTGAGAAGAGAGAGAGAGAGAGAGAGAAGAAAAAAAAATGTATTTTAGAGACGATGATTTAAGAGCTTTGTTGAACACATAATGGTCGTGGCTCTCTCAGTGACGTGTTTTTCGGTGGCTCATCTCATAAATTATCCGCAGAACAATGTCAAACGTGACCCGCTGCCAGACAGCCCGCTTCCCTCAATCATTGCCGCTTGCGTAAACGTCCAAAGAAATGTGGCACTTGGCAAAAGGGATGGATCTCTGCAGCTCCTTTCTTTGAGGGTGGTGCAGTTTCACAGCACCCCCTTTCGGAATTTTATTCTGGTACCCCCCTTCTTTTTTGTATTTTTCTAATGGGGAGAAAATGCCCTTTTTCCTATCCTTTTACCCCACCTCCCTTTATTCAGTGATCAAAGTAGGCTACTATTTGATTCATTTTTGTCGATCATCCACGGATTTAAAATGCATGTTCAGCTGTTAGATGAAGACACTGCCGTTGTGTGCGAAATTTAAAATAAGCCTAATTATACTGCTTAGCAGCTGGAGTTAGCGCTATAGGTGCTAAGGTACACATATCCATACAATATCGCGTTGCCAATGTACGGGAATGAAAATTGATAAAGATTTTAATAATAGTCCGGGTAGGCTGAAAATATAGTAGTACACGTTTTGATTCTTCCCATTGGATGAAAAAGAAATTGAAATAAATTTGTAGATCCGATCCATGTAAGTCGAGAATTCCTACCATCTACCTTGTGCCACATTTTAAAGGAAAAATATCTCGTGGACCGCATGTTACTTAACTTTACATTATACTTAACGATTATTCTTAAGCAAAAATGATATGAAAAATATACAATATAAGATATTCTCGGGGCCTGAATGGCCGAGTGACTAGCGCTCTGACGCTTGGTACCACAGGTTTCGGGTTCGAGTCCCGGCGGTGCTATGGATGTTTGTAGTGGTTCGGAATCCACTTTAAACCGTAGGTCCCGGTCCTAACAGGATCGTAGAGCGTTGCGGGGGCCTTGTTACTCCGCGTCCGTGGCTTATCTTCAAGTGACACGCGCCCCCTGGGTAATACAAAGTGAGTAACGTCTGTGCAGCGCTTGCCTTAAGGCACCCAAGACCAAGCTATCTAAGTGTTTGCCAGCTGCATTAGAACAAAAATATATATATATATATTCTCTATGACAAATGCTGTAGCATAAAGTTGTTGGATTTTCACTCTCTTCAAAAAGATTTTTATTATTGTTGTTCATAAAGTGCGTCAAGAAGTTTTAATCATTGAAATAAAAATCTTTTTTAAATTACTTAAATAAGTACATAAAATCTGAATGTCCTAAAAAAATTTGCCATTTCATAAATAGAGTATCCATAATAGTCCTGGTCTTGGGCAAGAACTAAACACATCTAGAGCTTTTTTTTTTTTTTTTTTTTTTTAATATGTAAGATGGATTTTATGTGTTGATTTTAATAAGTAATCAAGGATACTTTTCTTTTCTTTAGCAGGGAAATACAGTTATAAGTATTTTAACGTAATTTTAAAAAAAAATTATAAAACAAAAGAAGAAGAAGCAGATGAGAACAGGTTGAAGTTGGCCTGATATTCCCCCCACTTTTATTTAGTCTGGTTGTTAACTAGAGCTTTTCTGTATCAAAGGTTACAGTATTTTTGCTTTATTTTCAACAATTGCGATATTTAACTCATCTTATCTATCTCAAAAATGATACAGATTTTGAGAATGTAATATGTATTTACAGATGCTGCAGAGAAATCCTTGCTAGTAAATAACAGTGATCTTTTATTTATTTATTTTTTTTTTTTTTTTTTATGGAACATAGTATTTAATAATTTAGATAAAAAAATTAAATTTCAGAGATCTAAATTTCAGAGATTAAATTTCAGAGGTACAAAAAAAATGTAATAATGAATGTCTGCTTTAGAATTCCACCTATTTCTTTACCCTTTCGATATTTAATGCTTGCTTCTTTCTTTTTATTATTATGTTCTTCTACTGTGGAGAAAACTTCTTTTCCTTTCCCCCCCTCCCCTTTATTCTCTAGGAGATCTGATCAAAGTATCTTCCAACTGATTTCTTGTTGTCGATCATGCCTCACTAGTCTAGGAATGGGACTTCAAAAAGGTTAAGTCTTTTGGCCATTTGATGTTGTTTTAGTTTTTGATGGAAGATTTTGCTTTTGATGGGAAATTAGACTTTTGAGTGTCATTACTTCAGGATTTGTAATAATCAGAATTTGTTGGTAATTTTAAGTTATTCTTCGAAATTAACAAACATGAAAACGATATTAATTTAAAGTAACTCTCGTTAACCAATTAACCAATGGAATTTTTTTATTGTTAATTTTTTACGTTGCTGTGATATTTAATAAAATATAATGTCACGTATGTTAAAGAAGTAATTAGTACTCATTAACTAATATAAAAATTTAATGAATAAAAAAAATTACTTTTTATTTATTTATTTTTACTTTTTAAATCTGATTTGAATAACATTTAATATTTTAAATACTTTACTTTCCAATTTATTTTCTTTAATTTTTTTTAATGAAAAAAATAGGATTTATTGGATAAAAATTTAATATCAAGAACTTCTTTAAAACTTTATAAAATGAATCTACAATATTTTTTTTAAATTTAGATGCTGTAGAAAGATTTTAAAAAATATATAAAAACGTTACTATTTCCACAAGTATGTTTTAAATAAAGTTAAAATTTTTATAATGATTATTATTTTATTTATAATATTTATTTTTACCACAATTCACTGAAAACAATTATTTTATTTTAAATGCTGTGAGTGATAGTTTCTACAAGTATGTTTTAAATAAAGTTGAAATATTTATTTCAACAAGTATGTTTTAAGTAAAGTTGAAATATTTATTTCCACATGAACGCTTTAATTAAAGTTGACATTTTTTATAACAATCGAACCTTTGATCAATTTATAACATTTATTTCTTACCATCCTTCATTGAGGACAATTATTTTATTTTAAAAGTGAGTGATGGTTTTTAAACATTTATAACAATCCAACTAATAAAATTAAAAGAGGACGAATGAAAACGGAATCATTACAAACAGGTTTAAAATCATCAAAATGATTTATCATCGAATTTTTCGAAATGAATCATTATTGTTTTGATATATCATCACCACACATCTCCAATTACTCAACTAAAATAAAAAGGGCCAATTTGGTAGAACAGAAATAGCACGTAAACACCTAACGAACATCCTACAGCCATAAATTATTCAAGGCACAGCAGACGAAACTTCCTCAACCGGGGAAGGTCAGACATCTTCATCATCCGATAATACCAAGGCAGATCAAGAAACATTGCCACCTGCCACGAAGACACCACTTCTTCAGCACACAGCAGGGCCATACGGGTTACGCTACACAAACACTAACAAACCTGCAACAAGAGGCTTTTCAAAGTACGAAGGGTCTTGCAGAGGAGGAGTTTGAACGATAAAGACAGACAAAGAGGTGAAGATGACATCCTCAGCAGACAGGGGAAACAAAGATTTCGGTTTTATCTGTGATGATACATGCCAAGCATCGGAATGAAGCCATGTGTCCTGTGAGAAGGCGACAGGAAATTTTGACAAAAACGGGTTTTGGAAAATGTCTTCCTTTCTTTTTTCTTGCAGAGATTAGATATTGCGGATTTTGGAATTGCTACATCGTAACCTACTTGAAATAATAATCTAGTAGCAGAACTTGAATCTGGAAATCCATCTAAAGCTAGTTTTTTTTTTGAGGGTAAGAAATTTTAGTTCGTTATATAATGCTTATGAATAGCCTAAACATCTATCATAAATCGTATTTAAACTCACTCATTACTTTGTATTTTAGTGGCATTAGTATGCTACTACGGTAAATTTACAAGATATAAAAATAAAAAACTCCAGAGTATTTTTAGATTCAAGAGCAGTTTCTCTATTCATGAATTCATTCATGATAAGTATAAGTTTCATTTTGGAGTGAATTTCTTAAATGAATTGAATGAATTTCTTAATCATTTCTTCGATGCTACCAAACTTGTATTATTGTTAGTGGTCGCAATTTTGAGCATTTTTTTAAATCAAAGAAGCACTTTGCAATGATGCTACAAATAACAATGTTATTCTTTTTACGTCTGTTTTTGTGTGTGTGTGTGTGTTCGTACCTCAACGCATCACTTTTGATCCTACAGTCCAATACAAAAACATTATGTTTTCTTGAGCAATACCACCCTTCAAAGTTTGTCCCATGACAGTTGGATCACCCTATGTACCACCCGAGGTTCTCAGTATATGTAACACAATACAGACCTTTATCGCTCGCCAATAATTATCGTTATCCAATGTTTCAGTAGTTGGTACTAAAGTCTTCAAATTTATATACCACATTAGCAAGAAAGGTTGTTTCTCTAGAGTCAAAATGGAGCCTGTAAAAGATTTTCTAGCGATGATATTTCAGTTAAACTGTATATTTATCATAGAACCATAAATTTGAACTTGTCAAGAAAATAAAACATAGTTCAATTCAGAGAAGAAATGATAAATTTCCTAGAATTTCTTAAAATATCAAATATATTCATGGATTTTAAAAACAACTCCAAACATTGCAATTAGTTTTAAAAAATTCAATCAGGACTGCAGCTAGAAATAATCTCATTGAATTCCTAATTGTCAAATCATCAATTCAATTGATTTAATAAATGAGTATAATATATGACACCACTTAATTTTTTTTATATTTAATTCTAAGCTCAAGCAAAAGTCACAGTAAATTCTCAGATTTGCTAAGCAATACCTATAAGTTATTCCTGATTACAAAGGAGCTATTTTGAATCATAGTAAGACTTAAGCTGAAATTTGTAGTCTAATCAAAAAACATTAATCTAAGGTAACTTATAGGTATTACTTAGCAAAATTGAAAAATTACTGTGAATTTTGCTTGAAATAAATATTTAAAAAAATGTAAGTGATTTAATGTATTTAAACTAAGTTATTTGATTAAAAATGAGTTATTTTGAATCATAGTAAGACTTAAGTTGAAATTCCTAGTCTAATCTAAAAACAAAACTAGAGATAACACACACATTATCCAACAAAAAGAGATAATGAAGAAATCACGCCAGAAATTTTTTTTAGAATGCCCTCTATAGACTAGGCTTTAGGGCTTAGATAAGTAATAAATACCATGAAACAAGCATAAAAGAAAGAAATTTTTTTTTTTCTTCTAAATATACTTGGGAAAAAAAAAAGCCCATGCAAAAATGGTATGCATACATCGTCGTCAATAGTCTGAAAGCAGAAATAACTTCGACTGTGCATTCAATTCAAAGTAGTTAGTTATATGTAGTAAACAAGAAGATAATTTACCAAGTGGTCAAAAACTTGAATTACAACTATTCAAATGTAAAAAGCTATTTGCTAAAGAGTTATGCAGATCTTTATTGTTCATTATGAGAATGAGTGAGTGATGAAAAGATTTCCATTACACGACATGGAATTGGTTTCTTACACCAAAAAGGAATGCTATTATAAAAACGAAACGAAATTTTAATTAATCAAATCTTGTTTTCTATTGCTAAATAAAAAGGCTTAAAAAGAATTTTCAGCATTACCTCCTTATACATAAACTTAGATTCTAGTTTGTTTATTTGTGTGCGTGAGTCTTTTTTCAATTCGTACTGTTAGTTCACACTCTCCCTATATATATCTTGTTCACATTTTCAATCGTGCATAAAATACTTTTGATTCATCCACTCATGTTCAAACACATTTTTTTTAACTTGAAGTGGATGACACTGGATGTTAATGCAGTTTTTTCAAATATTAATTAAATTTAATTAATTAACTTTAGTTTTTTTAGATTTAAGTTGCATGTATCTACCAATAGATGGCGCCAGATGCAAGAGGAAAATTTCAACTTTATTTGTAAAGGATTTATCTGCAATATAGTAAAAAAAAAAGTAGGAATTGACTTAAAATTTTTTTTTATATATTACTTGTTTATTTTAAACTGATGATTATTATTTTTTCTTACTGAGTTCAGTCTATTTGGATTGTGACCGTGGTCAAAAATCATGAAAGGATTTTTATTCGTTAAATTTCAATAAAATAAAAACTATAATTTCTGATAGTAAAATTTTGTTTTTAAAACTTTTAGTTTAAAAATCAACAGCTTCATACTTCATTCACCAAAAAATTCAATTAAAATAAAAAATAATTCAATCAAAATAAAAGTAATTTTAAAATAATATCATTCAGTATTTCGTAAAAATATATTTCTTACGAATATAATATTAATATAAAATATCATATTTATTATTAATATTATATTCATAAGAAATATTTCGTTAAATATATTCTTATGAATATAATAATAATAAATACGATATTATGATGAAATAATATTATTCCTTTTTAAGTGTAATTTATGAAGAAACCAATGCTATGTCTTGTACAGAAAAACTTTTCACAGCTAACGCATCTTAAGAACATTTATTTATTAATTATTTTTAAAGCATTTATTCAATTTTTTTGACATACATAAATTTACAAAATGTTATATAAATATAAATTTATAAAATGCTATATAAATATAAATTTACAAAAGATTTCTTAATTTTTTCAAAATGTTTTGCTGTTATTTGCTTTATATAAAATTTTAATTAATTATTTGGATGGAGAAATATTTAAAAATACGTTTCTTATGCAAGCAATTAGACATTTTCTTCATAAATGAAAAAAATGAGGTTTACACAGTTGCTAGGAAACCAAAAAAATTAAAAATTAAACTTTCATAATTGGCTATATAGGAAGAGAAAATTTATAAAAACTTATATAACGACTCTATTAAAAAGGTTGTTATGTATAAATAAATATAAGAACTACAACAACTATAATGTATTTCATAGCCGATATAAATATCAACATTCAGGCATTCTTATAAATTTAAAAAAGTAGAGATTCAAACCAATTTTACATAATTTATTATATTATAAAGCGATGAAACGTAAAACCTAAATTTAATTCAAAGTCAAGACAAAAACTCCTAAATTCGTAACAACGCATGTTATATTTTTAGACAAAATAATATAAATGAATGCAAAAAGTGAATAAACTACTACACAATTTGTTGTGCGTAGAAATAAATATTTCGTTGGTAAAAATAGTTAACAATGGTATAAATTTCCAAGGGAATTGTTTTCAGGTTTTTTGTGTGTTCTAATATAGCTGCCAAACACTTAGACAGTTGTCTTTGATGCCTCAAGTCAAACGCTGCACCGACGTTACTCACTTAGCACTACCCAGGAAGTGCGTGTAGCTTGAAGATAAGCTACGGGCGCGGAGTAACAATACCTCCGCAAGACCGGAACATACGGTATAAATTGGATTCCGAACCACTACAAACATCCATAGCAAAGCTGGGACTCGAACCCGAAACCTGCGGTACCGAGCGCCAGAGCGCTAGTCACTCGGCTATTCAAGCCCATATGGGGCTAATTTAAACAATTAACAACTTAATAAAACTAACTAAATTTACCATAATTGTATTCAAAACATTTTTAGGAACATTTTTTTGCACTATTCATAAATATATTGTTACAGTATTTAATTAGTTAAACATTTTTATGATTTTCAAGGATGATTAAGTTTTCTTTTTCTATACTACTTTCTTTTAATGTATAGATTCTTAAAACATTTTAACGAAAAATAAATGTGTAATGTTAGTGTAATAGGAATTAAATTCTGTCGTATATCCAAACTAATTAGATAAGCTTCGCTTCTTGTTAATAAACAGTGAAACAAAATAGACTATTAGTGGATGATTTAAAAATAAAAAAAGGAAAATTTAAAAAAAAAGAAAATTTCAAAATATTCAACCATTTTATTTTAACCAGACATCTTTGAAAAACAATGTTGAGCAATCTTCCTAACAGCACAATTTCAAATTAAACATTAAACAAGTAATATAAAAAAAAAAAAAAATTTAAATCAATTCCTACTTTTTTTTCACTATATAGCAGAAAGTCCTTTATAAATAATTTTCATTCATTTTTTTTAAGTTTATCTGGCGCTATCTATTGATAGATACATGCAACTTAAATCTAAAAAAAAAAAACATAAAATTAATTAATTAAATTTAATTAATGAATTAATATTTGAAAAAACTGTATTAACATTCCGTGTCACCAACTACAAGTTCAAAAAAAATGTATTTGAACTCGAGTGGATGAATAAAAAGTATTTTATGAACGATTGAAAATTTGAACAAGATATATATATAGGGAGAGTGTGAGCTAATAGAAGGAATTGAAAAATAGAGGTGTAATGTTAGTGTAATTGGAATTAAATTCAGTCGTATATGCAAACAAATTAGATAAGCTTTTCTTCTCGCTAATAAACAGTGAAACAGACTATTATGAAAATAGACTATTAGTGAATGATTTTTTAAAAAAATAAATAAATAAAAATGAAAAATTTCAAAATATTCAACCAATTTATTCTACTCAGACATCTTTAAAAAACAATACTGAGCAATCTTCATAACAACACAATTTCATATTAAACATTAGAAGAAAAAAATGCCCTCAAACACTATACTTGTAAACCCACCTTCCCTAACCAACACGTGCTTTCAAGAACTACCACCTAACGAAAACCCAAACACATCGCATTTCAAATTTCCACACACACAAAAAAAAGTAATAATAATAATAACACATTAAAAAAAACCCACCATCTTTCGAAACAAAGAGGAAACCTACAACACCTCACTAGTTTAAAAAAAGAAGTTTAAAAAAATCGCAAAAGAAAGCTGGAAAATTTTAAAAAGCTGATAACCTTTGGGTGTCGTACCTCTACCTCCTCCGGAGTGTACACACAAGTAGTACGACGCGTGTGTGTACACATAGGGGCGATTTGTATAATAGCCCGTGGCCATGATGGATGAGCGGAGAGGGATAGATTACAGACCGGTGCACAAAAGAGGCCTTGACACGTGAGTGACAGTCGCACCAGCGCTGGCTGATTGATAGAAATGAGTGGATGCGGCAGATGTTGGCCGCGTGTATGTGTGGCAGCAACGTCTCTCTTGAAATAGCGTCTCCTCGAGACCCTACTTTTACTTTTTTTTCTGTCTCTCTCCAGGGATTCGTGGGCCACCAACACCTATTTATTGTCCTGTGTCGAAAGGATTAGATGCATCTCTCCATGTTGAACTCTTGTCTAATTGGGTCACTTCATCTGGCACTGTCTTGACTTCCGATTTATATCCAGCAGCTTCAAATTGTGGCGCCGACTCTCAAATTGTAATACGAACGTTCGTTCTTACCGAAAAACTTAAATTGTAATGCACGCTTTACAAATTTGTCCAATAAGTGGATTAATTTAGCATTACGTCTAGCTTCGGATTTAAATCGTAAAGCGAACTCTGAAATTGTAGCGCAAATTTTCACATTTTTTTTTTTTTAATTTTTGTTCTAATGCAATTGGCAAACACTTAGACAGTTGTCTTCGATGCCTTAAGGTAAGCGCAGCACCGACGTTACTCACTTAGCACTACCTAGGAGGTGCCTGTATGTTGAAGATAAACTACGAACGCGGAGTAACATTACCCCCACAACGCTCAACGATCCTGTTAGACCGGGACCTACGGTTTATAGCGGATTCCGAACCGATACACACATCCATGGGACTGCCAGGTGACTCGAATCCGAAACCTGTGGTACCGAGCACCAGAGCGCTAGCCACTCGGCCATTCAGGCCCCAATTTTCACAATTTTGTCCAGTGGGTCTCACTAATCTCACACTGTGTCTAGCTTCGCATTTAAATCCATCAACTTTAAATTGTAACACAAACTCTCAAATTGTAATGTAATGTAAATTTTCAAATAACTTACTTAAAAAAAAACCCTTTAAATTCTAATTGCAAACTTTCACAACTTCAATGCTAATTAACATTGTGTCTAGTTGTCTGTGTCTGAAAATTCTCAAATTGTAGGGCAAATTTACAAATAACTTTCAAACTTTAAAGTGTAAATATTTACAAATAACTTCCTAACTTTAAAGTGTAAATTTTTACAAATTTCTCCATCGGGTCGGTTAATCTGGTAATCGGCCATCAGACCCCTGATATAAATCTAGTAACTTCAAATTGTAGTGCAAACTCCATTTTGAATTTTTTTTTTTCCAGTGAAAAGAGTTGAAAACACTTAATTACTATGATCTGCAATGAAAAATACATATATGATTTAAATTTAAGTTAAAACCCACATATATTATGGGGGTTTAAACTGTTCATTATATTAAACATTAATTCATAGAAATTATCAATACTTTTTCCTGGATAGATGTTGTATATTTCTTCTCTATAAGCTTAACTTAGGCTTTCACGACATAAGAAAAAAAAAATAGGTTGTGTTAATTTAAAAACTATAATTTCTAGAACTCGGTTTTACGGTACAATAAATTACAAACATAAAATCTATTAATAACTTCTCAGATTTTAATTTATTTTTAAAAATGCATAAACAAAGGTTAAAATTTAGTTTAATACTCCATGATCATCGACCTAGATATATGTAGTCCCAATTAAAAACCAAATAACAAAACTTAATTACATTTCTCAATTAAATATAGATTAGTGTTTCTTATTTTAATGATATTATAATCTAACCAAAACAAAAATCAATAAGCAATGTTTCATCAATTCACGATACAAGTAGTAAGTGGTGAATCCATTACGACCCACTTTTATGTCTATGATCTTCTTAATTCTGTTTCTTCAGTTGTGGCCGAACTGATTGCTGATGAGCAAAAAGTTATCAACAATTGAAGAAATACAGTCCGCTAATTTTCCAGAGGCATGCTGAATTAATCCATCATGATACATCATCAATAAATGACGAATGTGGGCAGCATGTATCTATCTTAGTTCGACCCGACAGAACATGCATTAGGAAAAACCCCACGAGAAATAAAATGAGGTTAAATAGCACTGCGAATGAAGCACTTGGATTCATTTTGGAAGTCACCAAATAATCATAATGATGATGGCTACACTAATTCAACGATTAAGCAGTTATGTACCGTGGTTGATAAAAGAAGAACTTTTTATTAATGATATCTGACCAAACAGTTTGCAAATAAAAATGTCATTTATGGAGGTATTTCTTTAGCACATAACAACATTTATATTGACGTTTTAATCTCATATTTTAGTAAATGGTAAATTATATGAATAAGCACTCTGGATAAAAAAAAAATTAAAGTATTCGTATTTAAATGGTTCCCCACCAACTCGAATCATAGTCTCCGAGTCCACGTCGAATCTAATTGTCTTAACTCTCTCTTTACCAAAAAAAAAACCATTTAAGATAATCCGCCAAGAGGGGTGGGGCAGCTTTCCTCACGTCTGATGGAGTAGACATTTTTCAGCTCGTGATCTATGACTAATCACAATCAACAACTCATGGTATAGTTCCTATTCAATCTGTAGTTGTTTCGATCTGTGAAGGTAGCACAGACATTCGGTAATTTATTGAGTCTCATTATACATGGCACCGAATATATGCTATCCGATTTGAGTGACAGGTTCTTCTCATTAGTACAAAACACTAATTGCATGTAATATAACCCACAACACTGCTTGTCTGTTGTCAAATTTGAGTGATGGGTTGTTATTATATACTTGTCAAATAACATACATTCCTCTCTGATTTGACTGAAATGCCAAAACTCTTCCCGTGAAAAAAAAATACTACAAGGCACATCCACTAGAAAAGTATTTATATTTTAATACAACCAGTATAACTTATTCATATTATATTATTGGCAAATAAGGTCTTATCTATAATTCCTCACAATCCACCTTTAAATCAATTATTTATACAACTACAAACAAACTAATAACTCTCTCCACATTTTATATTCACATTTTTGGAGCAGACATCCTAATTAGCATGATGACTTTCGATCCAAGTAGGATCCACAGTGAATATCATCACATATGCTTAGAAATTAATAACTGGGCCATTTCATAATTCTGAATTCAGAGGCGAAATTCATAACCGCAAAGCTCCATCACAATCTGACCGCTGATAGAGTGATATAATAGCATGTAATTAATATTCCATTCGTCCTTCCGCTTTCATATTTTACCAGCACATCACTCACTGGGTTATATAATACATTATCACCTGATGACTTATGATGCTTTGAAATTTATCAGGTACACACGCCATAATAAATTAATAATCATTAACAATATTGGTGAACCAAAATAGGACATGAAAATTTTTTGTTCACAGAACCATAAGCATAAAATCACCAATGTTTTATAAAAGCTTCAGGATCGTTCTAACTTAATAACCTGGTTTGTTCTAATGCAGCTGGAAAACACTCAGACAGTTGTCTTTGATGCCTTAAGGCAAACACTGCACCGACATTACTTACCTAGCACTACCCAGGAAGGTGCGTGTAGCTTGAAGATAAGCTAAGAACGCGGAGTAACAATACCCCCGAAACGCTCTACGATCCTGTTAGACCGGGACCTACGGTTTAAAGTGGATTCCGAACCACTACAAATATCCAGGACACCCTCCGGGACTCGAACACGAAATTGTGATACAGAGCGCCAGAGCGCTAGCCACTCGGCCAATCAAGCTCCGGTTTGTGAGACATATTGTCCGATATTCTTATTTGTTATGAAAATACAAGCATTCCTTGTATAACACGGATTCCTGTAATATGGTTTTACTTAAGCACAATTGATATTTAGCATGGCATTCTTACAGCACT
This sequence comes from Caerostris darwini, assembly GCA_021605075.1. Classification (NCBI taxonomy): domain Eukaryota; kingdom Metazoa; phylum Arthropoda; class Arachnida; order Araneae; family Araneidae; genus Caerostris; species Caerostris darwini. Next base: position 88,188 of record BPLQ01009022.1, on the reverse strand, counting down.
ATTTCACTCTAGCACAATTCGATAGTTGGGGAAAAAAGTTCTCGTATAATAAGTCAAGATTTTTATAAATGTATAGCCAAGTACTTGATGAGTATTTTAAAACTAGACACCAACGAGTTGTTATCTTTGGTGTTACATCTGCCGTCAGCTTCAAAATTATTTTAATTTTTGGTTATATTTGTTAATGGAGTATTAAACCTATTTAGAGACTTTCTCTATTTTTCTTTTTATATTTTATACAGTTTTAAAAAAAAATTCATTTATGTATTATCAAAATTTTAATAGAAACGTTAATCCTTTTAAGATTATTCTAAATATGCGCGTATCTCTTAATTTTATCTTTTTGGAACACCACGAGTGCGAAATTTTTTAAAATTCAATATTCAAACGGCGCTTTTCAGCTACCTTGCTTTATTCTGAGGCTAACAGGTTTGGTTTGGTGCTCTACGGTCATCTTGTGCACTCTTTAGGCTAAACAGACCGGGACTCACACTTCAACGTGGATTCTGAACCATTAAGAAATATCCATACCACCACCAGGATTCGAACTTGAAGCCTTCGGTACCAACAGCCATAGCACTAGCCAAATGGACATCAGGTCGCTGAGGTCAACAGGAGTTCATTGTAGTTGGTAGCACGTATATCTAGGTACATCAAGCAGTACATCTGGTAACATTCACTCCATCGTGATTTCACGTTATTTTACAGGCTTGGCATAAAAAAGATAGACGGTGTTATTTATGCTTATTAACTTTTTGCATTTGCTTTTGCATGGACAATAATTATTAACCTTTTGCATTTGCTTTTGCTTGGACGATGCTTATTAACTTTTTGCATGGACTATGCTTAGTAACCTTTTTTATTTGCTTTTTAAAATAAGTCAAAGTGGAGATTTTTTATTGACAATAGCAGAAATGTATCGTAGAGATCCCCCCAAAATTATAGCGATTTATCAGGGGACTCTAATTCTGATCCTGCCCTGAGGAAGACCAAAAGTTAGATGGAGAGATCAAGTCTAAGAGGATTTCAAGAGACCGAGAATCGCTAACTGGAAACAACAGGTGGAAGGGCGAAAAGTCCTAAAGGAGTTCGAAGTCCTTCAAAGCCACTCATAATAATGAAGATGACAGTTCTGATTCTAATGATTAGTCCGAATGGCTAAATTTATACTTGAATTTCTGAAACAATATAATTAATATATAGTATTGTATAATAATATAAGATTCTTATATATTCTTCTTATAAATATATAATAATATATTATTATCTTATAATACATTATTCTTATATAATAATATATTATCAATGACAATGGAAATTGGCGAAGAAGATACATTTTTGAACTTTGCAAACTCTTTAGAGATATTGACATTCTAAAATGTGTTGAACTGAACAGAATGAGATGGGCCGATCATCTCATGAGAATGGAATGTGATAGAGCTGCTTTGAAGGTTTTCAATGTAACCCCTTTTGGACAACGACCCAGGGGAAGACCGAAAAAAAAATGGGTCGATGGTTTAGACTCTGATTTTAATGTTATTAAGATAAAAAACTGGAGGTCCACAGCCAAGAGGAGAACAGCCTGGTTGGATCTTTTAAAGAAGGCCCACAACGGGCTGTCGAGCCAGTTATGATGATGATAATATTCTATATTATTATCTTATAATATATTATTCTTATATAATAATATAAGAATAACAGGATTAAAAAAAAAACTGATCATAATTCTAAAGAAGCATGTTCTCAATTTTAGTAAAAAAAAAAAAAAAGTGTTTTAAAATAAAACATTATTTGAATGAAAAATTATCTTTTAATGAATTAAACATTATTTTTGCAAATTATTTGTTGTCCCACTTTTTAGTATATTAACATATTTTTTTTAATATTTTTAATTAATTTTTTTAAATGCTTTTAATTTGATGTGAATAAAAAGGCAGATGTTACACAGTTTTGAAAAAAAGCTATGATAATTAATAGCGATCATGGAAAAAATTATATATAATAATATTGATTAATTATTAATGTAAAAAAACTTGTTCTCTCTGTCTCATGATAATAGTAGCAGGTGAATATTTAAAGGGTAATTATAGGCGAATGCAGCTGCAAGTTATGTTGTAGCACACAATTGATAAGCCTTCCATCAAAGTCAATGTTTCGTGACATCTGTCATCTCTTTTGACACATCTTTCAATTTTTAGGTTAGCCTAATTAACGAATTATAACTTTTTTTAATTTCCACCGCTGATTGAAACCAATAGTTTTATTTCAATTGAATATTAACACATTGTAAAAGTAAGATGGAAAAAAAGAAAATTTTCAAGCAAACATTAATTTGCGATTGTCCAGTATTTGATGCATCAAAAGAAAAAAGAAAAGTTGCAGAAAGGTACAATTCGGTTAGCTGCAAAACAATTTAAGTGCCAATAGGATGATCCTATCAAGAATTTGAAAGGACAAATAAATAAATAATAAATGTCAAGGTGAAACTTATACTAATGTTGATTTTTTGAAAAAACAAAACGGTGCTCGTAAATGCAAAGACTACGGAGAAAAACTTAAGACCTATTCCTCTTAGCAAAAAAGATCAGCTCATGCTCCAAATCTACATTATTCCGAATTTTGAACGAAAAAAAAATATTAAATCCAATCCATGTTAAGAGAAATATGTTATGTTAGAGAAAGAAAAGCTTTGCAACTAAGGGATCCTACCTAGAAATTTAAAATGCATTGACGAAATTACTGAAAAATTAAAAATCTTATGACTCAAAAATTAGGAGTAATATTTTTAATTTATTGTTTAATTTAATCTAGTTTTATAACGATAATAAATGTTGCGATATATATATATATACACTGAAGTGACAAAACTCATGGGATACCTCTTAATATCGTGTCGGCCCTCCTTTCGCCCGGCGAAGTACAGCAACTCGACATGGCATGGACTCAACAAGTCGTTGGAAGTCTTCTGCAGGAATATTGAGCCATGCTGTCTCGATAGACGTCCATAATTGTGAAAGCGTTGACGGTGCAGGATTTTGGGCACGAACAGACCTCTCGATGATGTCCCATAAATGCTCGACGGGATTCATGTCGAGCGATCTAGGTGGCCAGATCATTCGTTGGAATTGTCCAGAATGTTCTTCAAACCAATCGCGAACAGTTGTGGCCCGGTGACATGGCGCATTGTCATCCATAAAAATCCCATCGTTGTTTGGGTACATGAAGTCCATGAATGGCTGCAAGTGATCTCCAAGTAGCTGAACATAAGCATTTCCAGTCAATGTTCGGTCCAGTCGCACCAGAGGACCAAGTCCATGCCATGAAAAAACAGCCCACACCATTACGGACCCACCACCAGCTTGAACAGTGCCTTGCTGACAGTTTGGGTCCATGGCTTCGTGGGGTCTGCGCCACACTCGAATCCTACCATCAGCTCTTACCAACTGAAATCGTGACTCATCGGACCAGGCCACGGTTTTCCATTCATCTAGGGACCAACCGATATGCTCACGTGCCCACGAGAGTCGCTGCAAGCGATGTCGTTCTGTCAGTAAAGATACTCGAGTCGGTCTTCTGCTGGAATAGCCCAAGAAAGCCAAATTTCTCCGCACAGTTCTAACAGACAAGTCCCTTGTACGTCCCACATTGATTTCTGCGGTTATTTGACGCAGTGTTGCTTGTCTGTTAGAATTTACGACTCTTTGCAGACGTCGCCGGTCTCGGTCGTTAAGTGCAGGCGGTCGACCACTGCGCTGTCCATGGTGGGATGTTATGCCTGAAATTTCATACTCTCGGCACACTCTTGACACAGTGGATCTGGGAATGTTGAATTCCCTAACGATTTCCGAAATGGTATGACCCATGCGTCTAGCTCCAACTAACATTCCGCGTTCAAAGTCTGTTAATTCCCGTCGTGCGGTCATCATCACGTCAAAACCTCTTCACATGAATAACTTGAACAGAAATGAAAGCTCTGCGAAAGCACTGCGCATTTATACCTGTTCTACGCGATGCTACTGCCATCTGAAAATTTGCATATTGCTATCCCATGACTTTTGTCACTTCAGTGTATATATATATATATTTTTTTTTTTTTTTTTTTTTTTTTTTTGCTACTAGTATTAGATTAGCTATTATTCCACTTTAAACCATATGTCCCAGTTTAATATAACTGTAGAGCATTAAGCATAAGGCTGACAACCTTACTTCGTAAAAAGAAAACATCTCCTGCTTCGGAACCTGCCAATAGGCAGATGGCCATGGTCCAGTCTGAACTGTAGTAAGGGGAGTTAGTTAGTTAGTCAGCTGCTATTATTATGGGACAAAATAAATTCATAAACTGTTACAATTATTATGAGGAGGAAGGAAAATTTATTTTAGTTTTAAAAATATTATTAGTTTCCTTTTATAGCTTTAAAAACCTCATCATCATCATTGGCGCAGCAGCCCCATGGTGAACCAAGGCCGTCTGCCTACTGGCAGATTTGGAGACAGGACATGTTCCGTTTTACTGGGTAGAGTTATCAGTCTTACTTCCAACAGTCTGCAGTCACATCATCCCAGGGCCTGGTGGCCGAGTGGCTAGCGCTCTGGCGCTCAGTCCCACAGTTATCGGGTTCGAATCCCGGCGATACCATGGATGTTTGTAATGGTTCAGAATCCACTTTAAGCTCTAGGTCCAGGTCTCATATGACTGTGGAGTGCCACATCGCCCATCAGGCTTCTTCTCAACCACATCATTCCCAAACTGTAAAGGGCCAACTCAGTTCTAGGCACAGTGAGGCGGCGTGGCGTAGTAGTAGTCATATCATCCCAACGCTCTGCAGTCATATCAGACCGGGACTTACGGTTTAAAGTGGATTCCGAACCATTAGAAACATCCATGGCACAGCCTGGACTCGAACCCCAAACTTGTGGCACCGAGCGTCAGACACTCGCCTATTAAGCCTACCTATGTTTATGTAGCATTTATTAGTTTTATATTATATGGTATTAATAACTGTGTTATACACTGAATTACTTGCTTACGAATGGCATATGATGAATTCCATGTGGCAATTATACCGACATCAATCTAGCGCGCATTTTCCAAAAAAAAAAAAAAAAAAAACAAGCCAGAATTCATCCGCAATGAAAACAAAACGAGACTTTTATAGACAAGTCATATTAATGGAGCGAAAATAAGACTTCTCGCATCCTCTGCGCAGATAAATCTCGGCAAGTCTCCTTAAAACAAGTGGAAACAATTAGATGCTAAATCCGGGGAGAGCATTTAATGGACTTTATTACATATGCAAATAGTGGAAACGCTCTCCTTAAAATCTCCAAACAAAGGTAATTAATATTCACAATTAATCAGACGTCGCCGGTAAAAATAACCGGGGCTGTTAATAAATAAAGCGCATGACGCACGGATTATAGTGCGCCCTAAAAGAAATTATAGTGATGCATAGAAATAATTACGTCCTCGAACGTTTAATGCCCGCGCATGATTCTTTCATATTTGCGGAGATTCATTTAGTTCCCGCGGAGATAGATGAAGGCCATCCTAACGTGCATATCGGGATTGTATAGTATGTTATATAAGAGGTCAGAAGATTATTAGCAAATTGTGTTAGATCCTTACGTCGTCTGTATGCTTTTCATATGCAAATTTCAACATTTGTGTCTGATGACTTATTGAAATGAGTGTTTGTCTCCAATAAGCAAAAAACTTGTAAATGCAAATAGAAAAGTATTATTTGCATATAGGTTATAGGAACGCAATATTATAGAATTTTTTATATTTTTTAATTAAGTATAACTTTTATAATGTAACGAAAAAAAATTAAAGAAAAATATAAAACTTTTAATTAAATGTTTCATATGTATTTATAGATTAAGATTTAATAAAATTCCATTTGCAAATTCCAATCCAAAACTTAAATATATGATTTGTAAAAAAAGAAATAATAAGAATACGCTTTAAAAAAAAAGCAGAAACACCTTCCATTCGCCGAACTTAAGTAAATTGAGCATAAATAAGAAAGCAGGAGAACTTAAGATTTCGAAATCTTCTACAGGCGTCCGTTACAGTCACTGTTTTCAGAAATGAGGAGACTCGATGGTGATTGAGGCAATATATGTAAACGTGTCACGTGTAAAATTGTAAAATTGACAGTCTGACAGCTTAGGAGGAGTTTTCTGGTGTATTCTTTCCTAAATCGCACGCAATTGCGGAGCAGGTATTCCTAAAAATCCACAATACCAAAAATTGATAAGAATATAAAACTCTATAGTATAGGATCATTTACTGTAAAATATATCATCATCATCATCAGTGGCGCAATAGCCCTAGGGTTGGGCCAAGGCCGTCTGCCTGATTGCAGATTTCTAGATAGGAGATGTTTTCTTTTTACGGGGTAGGGTTGTCAGCACTACGCCCAAAGCTCTATAGCCATATTAGACCGAGACCTACGCTTTAAAGTGGATTCGCAACCACTGCAAACATCCATGGCACCACTGGACTCGAAACCTGTGGCACCGAGAGCTAGTTACTCCAAAATATGTAAAATTTCAAATTTAAAAATATTTTAACATGCCTTAAAACATATGTTAATGACTAAAGGAATAAAAGCTGTTACATAGACATTCTAGTACTGAGTAAGTACGCACAGACCTGTCAAGGTCACAGACCGTAATTTTATCGTATGAAAAATATAAAAAATTATTTAAGAATGTGTACAGGGTGATTCAACAGTCATAGGACAAACTTAAATAGGCAGCACAGCTTCCTAAAACATGTATTTTCTTGTCCCAAGTATGAAGCGTCGGAAGTGACGCGTTGAAGCACGAACACAAAAAATGAGGCATGCAAAGAAAAACATTGTATTGCACATATTTGCAACATCACCGCAAAGTGCTTATTTGGTTCAATATTTACAATAAATGCTCAAAATTGCGACCACCCACAACAATGCCTGCTTGGTGGCATCGAAGGAGGGATATGCGAGCATATCCAAAGAGCAATGAGGTCCTCAATTGAGTCATTTGGAGTCTCGAAAATGAAAACGCAGTTGCAAACACAGAGTAAGAAAAAAATTCAGTATAAATCGGGGTGGCCAGCTAGAAAGCTTGAAACACGTCACATAATAGGTATCAGATTGAGCATTGTGCCTGGCTATTGAGAGAAATTCGTTTGAAAGTGTGTTCGTTCCTCAACGTGTCACTTCCGACCGTACATTCATATTTAAAAACATATACTTCAGTAAGCTGTACCAGCTCAAAGTTTGCCCAATGACCATTGAATTACCCTGCATATATTTAATATCTTTTTACATAAAAGAATAAACAAATAATATAATATAAAAAAAGCAAATAAAGAATGTGATGCTTGATATAACATTTTCTAGTATTTGGTTCGATTTTAGATAAAGTGAGTAGCCAAATGTTTTTTATATATTTATACCCAAAGGTAAAAACTCATTCAAACTTTATAATACGAAACAAAGGCAAAGATTGTTTTTGCAGAGTACCTGAAGTATAAAATCATCGTACCTCCAATTACAGACTTAAGAATTTAAAGTTTAAAAATTTCTTCCAAAAGGAATTTGCATTTAAGTGAATTCAAAAAGGAATAATTAAGAAACATGTGTTGATCTAAACAGGCTCGGGCATTTTAAAGTTCTGGCAGCAACCACGCCTACTATTGTTGAGCTCAATTTTAAAACGAAACACGTTTTTTAACAATAAATATATATAAATACGTTTTTTAACAATAAAACAAATAAATACGCAGACAGTGATACTGTATCCAGACTAACATATTACTGACAAAGGATCTCATCTTTTAGTCTGCCAATGAAATACGAAACATTGAAAATATTTTTATAATATTTAAATATTCCACTTTTTTTCATTAAATTAAAATTGAATCATGTTGCCCTGTTTTAAACTTTCATTAAAATCTTATAATCTTTAAAAACGAATACCAGTTGTATATTTCTAAGATAAAATTGGCATATGATGACGAGGCCCATACTTCTGTGTCCAAAAAGTAAGACCAATTTTCAATTTAAAATTCCCGGGGCTTATAGAATTTCAATTTTTTTTTTTTTTTTTTTTTTTTTTTTTTTTTTTTAGGTTGCTGGCGCTGTCCTTGACATCTGTGTGAAATTTCACGTCAAAATATTCATTAGTGTTTGAGTTACGCTTGGCTTTGTGAGACGCTAAAACGGATTCCGTCGATTTTTGAAATGTCTGAATTCATTGAACAAAGAACTTCCATTCAATTTTGTTTGCGGAAACGTATAGAATGTTGCAGAAGGCATTCGGTGAGCATTTCTGTATCGGAAAGAAATGTTTAGAAGTGGTATAAGCAGATCAAAGAAGGCAGAGAACGCGTTGAAGACGAAGAGACCTCTGGTCGACCCTCAACCTCAACCGACGAAGCTCGCGTCCAAAAAATTAAAGATTTAGTGCTTGCAAACCGTCGATTTACAATTAGAAACCTTGCTGATAATGTTGGAATTTCAAAAGGATCGGTCCATTCCCTTTTGGGCCTCAAACGCGTCAAATCTCGATTGGTACCGAAAACACCGAATGCGCCAGCTCATATTGCAATGATTCTTCGTGACTTTTTCGCCAAACATGTAATCCATATCGTTCCACAACCACCGTATTCCCAGAGTGCGACTTCTGACTATTCCCTAAATGCAAAAGACCACTTCAGGGACACCGTTTTGAGTCGACTGAAGGGATTCAAAGTGAATCGCCACGCGCTTTGAAGGCCATCCCTGCCGATGACTTTTTAACACGTATTGAGGACTGGAAATAAAACGTTGGCATAAGTTCATTGTGTCCAGAGGGGATTACTTTGAAGGCGATGAAATAAATTTAAAAGAATAAATAAAGAGTTTTTGAAAGAAAAATAATTGGTCTTACTTTTTGGGCACGGGCCTGAAGGGCCGAGTGGCTAGCGCTCGGAACCACAGGTTTCGGGTTCGAGTTCCGGCGGTGCCATGGTTGTTTGTAGTGGTTCGGAATCCACTTTAAACCGTAGGTCCCGGTCCTAATAGGATCGTAGAGCGTTGTGGGGGCATTGTTACTCCGTGTCCGTGGCTTATCTTCAAGTTACACGCGCCTCCTGGGTAATGCAAAGTGAGTAACATCTGTGCAGCGCTTGCCTTAAGGCGTCCAAGACCAAGCTGTCTAAGTGTGTGCCAGCTGCATTAGAACAAAAAAAAAAACTTTTTTGGGCACAATAGTAAATCCTTGTTGCAGAGAATGGAGACAAAAATAAGTGTAAAAAAAAAAATCAAAAATTTCTTTGTATACCAGGATAAAATAACTTTCTGTTCAACAAAGAATCAGTTTTATTTATTGCAACCACGGAAGTCTCATTAACACCCATCCTGAAAGGACATCCAAACATGATCCCCTACCAGATCGTAAGACGCCTAATTAAAGTCCACTCCATTACAAGCCACAATGAGGCCCTCTTCAACAATTACAAGTCCTATATAGCCCCACATAACCGCCAACAAAACGCCAATAAATCATCGCCAAGTTTTCCATGGAGCTCACCTTTAATTTTTCATTACGGCCTCATGATGATCGGAATTTGCGAAGCCCTTTGCCGCCTTCATGAGCGTGTTTTTGATGCAATAAACGTGATCGTAGCCTTTTTCCCCCCAGTATTGCAGGACAGCGCGCATTGTTGAGGTTCCATCTTTCTTCTATGAGCGGCAAACAGCGCGTTTCAAAAAATTACTCACAATAAAAATCGAGAGGATGGGTTTAACAAACTTAAAAAGGGATATCACGTGACGGGAGTCACGTAATTTTTCCTCTCTGTGTGCCGCCGGTATTATTGTATGGCTGTCATCAAGAGCTTGTAATAAATGTGGTGTTACAATGGCTCGCATGTTGCTACAATAAATCAAAACTTACTCAAAAGTGGAAGGCAAACTTATTAAAGGAATGGATCGGGTTTTGTGAGGGGGGAGGGAAGGAAGGATTGCAGTCCACTACACCCCCCAGTGATGCTCCCGAGATAAAATGTTCGAGATGGTAAACCACACGTGAAGGAAATGATACATATTTCTTTTGTTTTTCCTCTTTACCCTCTTCTTGTTCTCATGCTACCTAGTAGATTTATCTCCCCAGAGTTCCGAAAACGTAAGCAAATCGATACTATTTCGGATAACGAGCTTGTTCCAAATTCAATTGTGATCACCCATGTAAATCTTTTAAAGGATCGTCAACAAAATAATAATAAGAAGAAAGAAAAAAAAATAAATAAAATATGGATAATAAGTTCGCTCCAATAAAAGCTTAAGTGAAGATACAATTTTATTTTATTTATTTATTTTTTTATTCTTCTATCCCTTGAAGAAAAAAATAATCTCGTTTGTTTGCATCTTTTAGGTTTCGGAAATAGAAACAGGATGCAGAAAGATAAAGAAAAATAATAAAAAAACCATAAAAAAATAAGTTCATTTAATGATTTTTTAAATCATTACATCAGAAATGGAAGAAAAAAAAAGAAAGCCATTTATAAATTATACAGAGGTAAGATTAATATCTATTATACTACATGGAATTCCGTTCAGGTATGAAGTAAAATGTTTTGATTGTGGTCATTAAATTGAAATAGCGAAATGCTCCGCTAGACAAGTAATCTGAATTTGAGATTATTTGCAAGAATCGTAACATTAGACTTTTAAAATGAAATGTATTTTGAAATTATAATTTAATGAAAATTACCTCAAGCAATATACTTTAAAACTATTATCAATGTATTAATTGAAAGCAAATAAGTTTTTTAAAGAAATAAAAATATAAGTTGCATTCTTTTAAATCATTCTGAATTATATAATCTGATTTATCAATCGGATGAAAATTTTAATATCTATCAGGTAAAATTTATAATTTTTGTAGAATTAGCAACAGAGTTAAGAACATTAAGGATTTTTGCACCTGACTCGTGGCAACGTGCGCCGCTGGTGAGCAATTAGAGTTGAGGTTCAATCCGCTGGCGGCTTTGTTGTATACACTGTTTCAAAGAACGAAGAGACTCCATGGCGTTTGTGATGTTCAGCATCTTGCCTCGTGAATCGGACTACCTCGTGAGAGTTTTCCGGGTTTTCTCCCATACGATACGTACATGCGGGATAGTCCCCCCCTAAAAGTCCTTCCGGGAGACACTGCCCTCCTTCTTCAGCGGCACGGAGCCGAATTAGACTTCTACCTACGGGTGCTCCATCACAGCAGAAGCTGCCTCCTCCTTTCCCGCCTTCCATGAGAACACACGAGTTCATTGACTTGGACTAAATGTTGCTAATTACCAAGTGGTATAAGAAACAGAACAAAACAAAAAAGACTATTGGCTTATACAATAGATATTCAAAATTCCAATTAGCAAATTCTATTGTGCATTTATTAAAAAACTCTGTCTCAAACTGTAATAATATAGAAACAACCTAAATAAAAATTTTGTGCAGTAGTAAAATGCATGCCACGAGACAAAGAAAAAACGGAAGGGGGGATAAAAAAAAAACACTGAAGCGCAATACAACGACATTTTTCTCAAGTTGTGAGGTGTTCTACTTAAAAATGAGAAATATCAGAGTTAAAGCTTTAACATATCAGAATTGCCATTAAGCTTAACGTATCAAAGAACTTTTGTCTTTTATCTAAGACATCTTCAAAAGTACAAATTGATTATTGCAATATCATGTAAAATGAAAACCTTTCATTCATACTTCCAGAGCGTCTGCTCACAAATTAACAAGTCAGAGCGTCTGTAACAATTCAAAACCTATCACCCAAAAAATCAATTACAATTCTTCAATCTACACACACCTCCTGGGTAGTGCTAAGTGAGTCATGTTGGTGCAGCGCTTGTCTTAAGGCATCTAAGACAATTGTCTAAGTGTTTGCCAACTCCAATAGAAAAAAAAAAAAACTTGAAGGAATGCTATTATTACAAAAGAAAATCCCATGTACAGCAAATTTTTTTTTACCAAAAAAGAAAAATCCTATAAATATTCAACTGCTAATTGCAATATTTCAATAAATATTATTTACTAGGAAATGACTACCTCTAAAAGTTAAATCCATTTCAATGCACACAATTAAAGTAACGAAACAACATGAGAACGAATGGAAAGGCCTACTTGAGTTGCAGTTGCTGTACATCAAGGGGGAGGGGGGCTTTGCGTTCCACTTATGTATACCACGAACAGCCTACCATTGGGCGATAAAAGGGAAAGCATTCGCAATGGTATGGGGAACAACCCCATACAAATTGATCTCATTATTGCAATATTTCATACAACGAACATCCAATTCATACCTTCAGTGCAATAATCCTCTGTTAAAAAAATAAAAGCAACAGTTAGAAAAACAGTCGACCTTAAAAAAAGCGAGTCTGCAATCTTGCATGGAAAAAGAAACTCCGGCGCATGAAAATTCAGCGTGCGCCCATTGAAATTCAACCGCAAAAGTCAAGAAAATCTTTTTCCCAACTTTTTCCTCTTCCCTTACGTTTTAAACTGCCGGACAATTTGTAGTCGCAAAATCGGAAACCCCTAGAGCTCGAAATAACATCACAGCAGCAAGATCGATGTTATTTTTTTATTTTTTTACTTCCCCCTTGTATTTCTCTCTCCCTTTTCCAAAACCGCACTTTTGCCCTCTTGGAAGTGAACTTCGGGATAGAGTTATTCGTGGTAAGTCAGGGAAAAGCACGCATGTATTGATGGAGATGGTTTTTATTGTCAATCGATAGGCAAAAAAAAGTGGGGGCGGGGGAGGGTTGTAACTTTGATTTTTAGAGTGTTCCTATTTATTCGTGGTTTTGCTAGAACGATTGCGCGATTTATCGATGTGTAATAGAAAAAAAGTGTTACCATAAAAATACATTTACAGATGATTGAGTTCAATTATTGTACCTTTCAATTTTTAACTATCAGAATTAACATTTTGTTTAACATTTTTGAATTTTAAATAAATATTTTCTAATCAAACTCTAAGTTATAAATAGCATGTAGAATTAACATTATTTGGAAATATTATTCAGAATTAAAATAATTTCTGAACACCTTTAACACTATCACCTTTTTTTGAACATTTTAACGCCTTTTTTAAACATTTTAATATTTTTTGTTAACTTTTTTTTAACATTTTGTAATATTTTTTGTTAATATTTGAATGCTTTTTGTAAAAATTTAACATTTTTTAATATTTTTATTTTTTTGTAAACTTTTTTTAACATTTTGTGTGTGTATCGGAACAATTTGTAATTTAATTATTTAAAACAACTGAATGTCTCAAAAATATTTCTTGTGAAAATATTTTTTTCTTAAATTAAAACATAAAAAATCAACATTGAGTAATTAAATATAATATTATGTTAGTTTGATACAAAATTACTCGCTGTAAATGTCAATTTTTAAAGTTTTAGACGATATAATTTTAATGATATGCCTTCTTTTCCTCATAATAAAGTATTCCATTAAGGCAAGGAATGCCGTGTTAAATTTTTCATAAGGGATCAGGAGTCATCGCAGATTACTTTACGACTGAATTTTTAGAACTTTCTCGAAAAGTCAGGCAAATTGGAAATTTTAGAAATCATCAGCTCTTTACAAATCTCATTCTCACACAAAACGCTTTTTGTGCAAGGGGGAAAAAATATTAATAATTTTCACCTTTTAATCGGTTCCTTTCATTTCTGATGGTTGAAATTCATTTTTTGTAAAGTTCATGCATCTATTTAAATTAGGAGTTCAATCATTTTTCATTAAAAAAAGTAATAAAATTATTTTACCACATTTATTTTTTTTTTTTTTTCTTTACAAACCGTACTTTATCAAAGTTGTAGGAATGAAAAGAGGTTCATACTTCTAATACATTTCAGTATTTTGTTGAAATTCTTTTTAAAAAAAAGTGATTATTTTTCAAACTTCGAAGTAATATCTTTCCCATAGAACAAAACTTTTAATCAAAGTTTCTTTCGGATTCAAAAATAAAAAATGCGTGAGAAGCTATGAAGCATGAGGGTAGAAGCAATTATAAATATGTATTGCCAAAATGAGGCTGCATCTTGTTATTTTAATATTTCAGGTAAAAATATGGGTCCGGGTATTCTAAATAGAGTTAATTCTGAATATTTATTATCTTAAAGTTTTACAAATTTTATGTTTGATTTAAAAAAATATTTATTTATTTATTTTAGAATAATATTCAAGCAAAAATAAATATTCAAGCAAAATTCAGCGCGAGGGAAAAAAAACAAAAAAATCTTTGAATAATGAAAACTCAAGTAATCTAAGGTTTGTCTTTTAATATCTTTCTTTTCATAAATGTATTTTTAAGGCCTTTTAAAAAAATTGTTTATAAAAATAAAATGTAGAAATTAATAGTTATAAATATAATTCTCTTTAATGGCCGAAAATAAAGTTTTGGAGGCCGATATATAATTATCATTTGATGCTTATTATAAATTCATTTTATTCTAAGAATATCCAAGTAAAAAAAATATGAAGTAATAAATTTACAAATAAAAATAATAAAAACTTAAGTTAAAGATTTTACGGTACAAAACGAAAAATAATTATTAAATTAATTTGTAATGATGGATTACGATTATGACAAAATGATGGATTTTAAGAGAGAGCGAAATCAGTTATCTTATCACAAAATTAATATTTTGAGATATCCATCACAGAAATTCTTGTTGTTTCAAGGTCACGAGATCATCAATTCTGCAAAATTGTGTTTCAACTAATGAGATGTACACATTTTTTCATCATCTCTTTGCAGGTCATTACATAAAAATTATAAGGTAAAAATTCCATGCCCAATTAAGCAACTAGAAATCATCAGACATCATTAAGAAAGATCCTCAATTCGAGTGATTTTTTTTTTTTTAATTGTATAAAAAAAAATAATAATTAATTGAGCAGTGTCGTCAAACTTTAGATATATTATTTTCTTAGTTGTGTATTTTAAAAAAAATACGTTTATGGTTAAATAATTAAAGAAAATACCTTTATAAGATTATGATTATACCTTTTTCTTAAAACCAGAACGATACATCTAATTAGTTAAATAATTCCCTAAAATATTCCACTACAAATAAAAGAAAAAACAATGTCTTAAAATAATGTCTTTTGTTTGTAGCTATCATAAATATTATTTTTCAAGTTATAAATATAATATTTAAAAATAATAGAATAAAAACTAAATTAAAAAAAACATAATTTAAACAGTAGAAATACTATTATTTTTTATTTTTGAACTAGAGATGTAACTAAATATGACCGATATAAATATATATAACTAAAAATATAACGATAACTGATAGAAAAATATAATTGATTTAATGATTATGAGAAGATTTATAAATATAACAAAAATTACTTTTGGTATATTTTATTAGATGAAATAAAAAGAAGTTGAATTTCAAATGTTCCTTTAAAATAAATATCAACTAAACTTTTCAATCTCACTCATGCATATTTGAACTTGTTTCCTATTTTAGTATATATTTTTAACTTAACTTTAACGAACTTTTAATTATATACCTCGTATATAATTAAAAGTTTGAGCAATTAGAGCAAATAAAATTCATTTTACAGCAACAGAAATCTTTTAATAGAATGTATGTTTTATAAATGTTAAAAATTGTATAAAAATTTTTCCTCTAATTTATTCTCAAATGTTTCACAAATTTAAATTGCCTAATTTCCGCCCTAAATGATAAAATCATTATTTACGGTCACATTTTTTTTACATCTGCTTTGAGAATCAACCAAGCACGGATTTTATATCTATAACTAACTACAAATTGCGGGAACTCGTTTTTATTTTATCCTTACGAATTTTTATCTTTGTTCGTTCTTTACTTCAATATGAATAATAAATATATTACAGGCATATTCTTTTCAAGAAATTTACCACTTGTTTTGCTTTTTGGCGCAGTCGAACCCAACTGCTAAGCAATAGAAAAGAAAAGATGAAATCGCTATGTCTTCATGAGAAGTGCAGCGATTTTAACTTTGGTACATTTTATTTTCCTTTGTCAGTAGACGGGGTAGAGAATCGATTAAAAAAACTTCAAATTTCTGATTTCCGATTCTTTAAATCGAATTTTTTTATATCGAATCTTTACTGTAATCTAATTTATATCACTACATGGATAGTTATATCTTTACTAATGGATTTAGAAAAATTTGTGTAATAAATTCAGTGAATTTTATTAAACTCGTAAATCTATAAAAACAGTATTTGCATAACAAAGTATTTTTTTTTACAACTTTAAAGGTGTACTATTTGCCATAACTTATTTCTAAATTTCATATTTCTAACATTTATTCTAAATTTGCTTACAAAAAAATATATCGGATATAAAAATAGCAGTATTAAATGAACAGATACCAAATATTACAGAACTTTAAAACAAGCAAAATAAGATTATTCATTTCAATCTGAAAGATACTCTATTTGTAATACATTAAAACTTATATGTTCTTAAGAAATAAAATAGCTGCTATAAGATCTATCATTGTGGATCCAAGATAACTTTTCATAAGCATCTCAGTGCTGAGAAAAATCTCTCAGCATTTACTAA
Source organism: Caerostris darwini (assembly GCA_021605075.1). Taxonomy (NCBI): domain Eukaryota; kingdom Metazoa; phylum Arthropoda; class Arachnida; order Araneae; family Araneidae; genus Caerostris; species Caerostris darwini. The sequence continues at coordinate 71,570 of BPLQ01009022.1, read as the reverse complement.
AACTATCACTGCCTTTGCTACTGGCTTAATTGCCTCCGTAACATTTAATTGTAACATTAATTCCTAGAATTTTGGAAAAATAAAGATTATTTTTATAAAGAGTTGGATTTATAAATCGACCCCTAACTCCGAATTCCGACTGTGATTCCTCGCCTCTGGTTAATAAAAACTTTAAACTAATTAACTTAATTATTTTTAACTAATTAAACTTTATTTAATAAAATTTGAAAAATAAACTGTAACCAAGCAGCGAACAAATTGAGTCAGAAACGATAGCACGATAAAGGATGTTTGGTTTGAAACTCGATAGTCGATGTCGAATTGAAAACTTCCGTGTGGGATGGGTGTGATGAATCTGAAAAGAGGATTGTCCTTCCGTTGGGCTCAGGGAGTAACCTCCTCTTTAGAAGATGCTCGTTCAAAATTGCGATGATGCAACATCAACCTTAAGCGACATCCTAACTCTAAGCACAGTGATGTGGTGTGGCACTGTAGTAGCTGAACAAATTAAATTTTCTGATTATTAATTACTGATTATAACTTTGATACATAATTGTAAAGTGTACGTACTGATATTCAATTAAAGTAACAGGAACTCGCATTAATTTGACGAATATTAAATTGTGATTAAAGAATAAATTTATTTATTTATAATTAATTTTTATCATTTTAGTTTTTTAGAAGATATATATATATTTCATTCTCATATTTCAGAAAGTATGACGTACAATATATTCATATGCACACGTATAACAACTTAAAAAGTTTGGCTACTGTGTGAAGTGCACTTCACATGTGGAGCACATGCCTCTCCGGAAAAATCATGTATTTAACAGATTTTTTTAAAGTCACTTTTAAATAACTTTAAAATTTCAAACCCCTCCCCTCCTCAAACAAACAAACAAAAAAAAAATGAAAACTTTTCAAGCCTACACCGACAGGTGTTATGAAGAATCTGCAAAAATAAGACCTTCGCCGATAACAAAATTTCAAAAAAAAAAGAAGAAAGCTGACTTTTATGAAAGGTATGTCCCGATCCATGTGTTTGTCACCACCTAAATCATTTTCGTCTGTCACTGTGTGCGACGATGTGTTCGATTTGCTTGAAATCCAGTGACCCACCACCCCTCAACAAACTGTTCTATCGCCATGTGCCATTTCCGTTCCACAATGCACGAAGAAACCGCACTTGGAGATCGACAGCCGAGCCAGCTTTTTACATAAGGTTCCCATGTCACCTACCCCTACTTATGTCCACCGGAAGACATAAATTTCGCCTCCCTACAAAAGTACGGGCACGGACATGTGTATTGTACACTTTTTTTTTTGCCCCCATCTTACATAAATCAAGTCGCCACACAACGTGAGAAGGCTGCTGCCGGAATAGCTGAGCAGGTCGAAAACCTCGACACTTTGATCGCGATTTTTATACTGGAGTGGCTTTTTCAGATGCGACAATGATCTGTCGTGGCCATCATCATATATACATATGCATAACTAAGAATAAAAAGTAAGAAACAACATCTAAATTCTAACGACCAATAACTTTATATAATCACAAATTAAGATCAAAACTAAGTTTTATGAGAATATAGAAATACTAAGCGCTTTAAACTGTCCAACCTTCAGATCCAATGACATAAAATTGCAAACTCCCTTAAAATATTCTGACTTTTATGTACTTATTTTCTTGAAATTCTAATTATAAGAAACAAGATCTTATTTAAATAATAAACAAGATCTTAATTCTAACGATCAATAACCCTATATAATCACAAATTAAGATCAACACATAATATTATGAGAATACAGAAATAAGCACTTTAAACTGTTCAATTCAATACTTCAAATTATTCAATTCCAACCTACAGACACAATGACTTAAAATTGCAAACTTCCTTAGAACATTCTGACTTTTATGTGTTTATTTTCCAGAAATTCTAATTATATTAAATGCATATGGGTTTTTATACTGAACTATAAATGGATTAAATAGAAAGATTTCTTATATGAAATGGTATCACGGACATAACTAAGTTGATATAGATTCTCTCCTGGCCATCATCATGCTAATATATACACACATGCATAACTAAGAATAAAAATAAGAATCAAGATCTTAATTCTAACGACCAATAACCCTATATAATCCCAATTGAAGATCACCACATAATTTTATGTGAAGACAGAAATAAACAATTTAAACTGTCCAAGCTTCAGACCCAATGGCATAAAATTGCAAACTCTCTTAAAATATTCTGACTTTTATGCGCTTATTTTCTTGAAATTCTAATTATATAAAATGTATACGGATATTTATACTGAAATATAAATGAATTAAATACAAAGATTTTTTATATGAAATGGTATCACGGACGTATCTAAGCTGATATAAATCTCTCATGGTCATCATCATGTAAAAAAACAAAAACAAAAAAATGTAGCCATAGAATCTTTTGCAGCACACAGAATAAAAACCAGAAGCAAAATCAAAGACAACTAACTGCAATACATAATCCTAGATGTAGATCAACAAATGATAAGAGATAAAATCGCTACAGGGTTAAATATATTTAAGCTGTCCAACCTGTAGATCCATGACATGCAACTGTCAACTTCCTTAGATCATTGCGACTTATATGTGTTCATTTATTTGAAATTCTAATTATATAAAATGTAAAAAAAAATTCTATTCAGCTTTAAACGTCTATCTATATTTTTGATTTCCATTTTCTAAAATGTTTTATTGTTTTTAAAACATTTATTATTAACTAACTCCAGTGACATTCAAATTTTTTAACCTCGAGTAGTTGTCCCTAAAAAGGGAAATAATTCTAGAACGCGCGTTAGATTTTTCTGTTAGAACTAGAAAAGCCGAGTTCGAAACCAGAATCGAAAGTTTACTTTTAAGTGACGGATACGGGCACTATAAATCCGTAACTATGAAAATTCGTCCATTAGATAGATGCTATCACTGAAGATATTCGCTCAAAATTGTGATGGAAAAATATGGCTTCATTGTAGCAGATTCTCGATGGTGATCACTGAATCTGTTGCATAACAGCCTTACTAACGGCTTATGACCCTAAGGCTTCACACTCGAAAATAACAACGACATATTATTCAATAAACAAAATAATTTATGGTATAATTTATGGAAAGTACTAGCGTAATGATATTTGTTAATAAAAATGTGTAAATTTTTCAACTTTAGATAAATTTTAATAGCATCTTTTAAAAAAAAACTTCTGTTACCAGAGTATCAATATTACAAACTAATAATAATATAAAATTTAAAACACAGTTTAAAAGAAACACTAAATCTAATGAAAACTATATTGAATGGGAGCACAAATAAGAAACCGAACAAAAATCTCTTTCAGAAGTTGTTTATATTTGATTATTTTGAATAGTTTTCTTGATGAATTTCTTAATGTTAACATTACATTTGAATTAATCATTTCAACTTGTGTCTATCATACAGGAGATTATTACATACTAAAGTCTTTCTCAACAAAACACTACACTTTCAAACGTATATATTAGAATTATTGAGATTTGTATTGAAAGTCATTCAATTGTTAAAAAAAAAAAGCAAAGTTTCGATTAACATATTAAATTTTGCTTGATATTATTAAAAGTTTACGTTTCGAGCTATTATAGCAATTTAGCAATTTCTATATCAGTTCAAAAATTGTGTTTTTCTATTATACAAATTAAACTTATTTTAACATACATAACATACCTATTTTATAAAGATAATACAAATCACTTATAAGGGATATAACCGTGTAAAACTCCACCAAAATAATACTAAAAATAAATATAGTAAAATATTCATTACATTGTCAAAATTGAATGTACTCAAATTTAGTATGCTATATATAATTATTTTTAAAATAATATTAATTTTGTATTCCATAAGGTATTTTACATGGGATTAATATTCATTCATGTAATAATTAACTACATTTTTAGTAACTAAGCAATATTTATTGCTTTATATAATTTGAATATTCATTATTTTTATATAAATATAATTATTTTTTTTATAAATAATAAAACAATTAAATACATTAAATCTATTTTCTTAAACATTTCTTCTCATCCTTAATTTTATATTTGAAACACTTAACAATTAAGAGAGAGAGAAAGAGAGAGAATTATGACATAGCAAAGTAACAAAATAAGTAGTAGCAAAATCCAACATCTGAATAATCAGTAATAATGAAATCATAATTTTTGTAGATTATTTCTCACTTTCAAACATAACCCTGTGTTGTCTGTTATTTCTGTAAATATCATAATACAGTTTACTTTAATTTTGTTTTTAAAAAAAATTCCATGAAATTTGAAAATCTAAGAATCAGAAACTATTTCAAGAGAAATCTATTTCGATATATTTCTACAATCTAAGTTCTCGCACCTCTAAAACGCTAAATGTTCGAAATTCTTGAAAAAATCACATTGTCATAAAACATTGATTCTATAATCAAAAATTACAATACCTAGTTAAATAAAAAATAATTAATTTAATAATTTTTTCGTTACGTACAAGATAAGAATATTATATAATTCTTAAATTTAAAAAAAAAAATTAACGAATCTAAATTGATTTCATTCAAACAAATACTTAATAGATTTCTGTGGTCAAAATGCAACAGATGCTCGATTTTTGGCTTTTAATAAGAGATTGTCTTTTTCACAGAATACTGTGCAACAGTTCATTCTTAAAGACCATGAAAGTCATCTCTGCACAAATACTGCGAACATAAATTTGTGTGACGAACATCACAAGAGCGATTTTTTACGATTCAGCGCACTTGAAATTCGGACGCGCGCTCGCTGGTGTTATGTAAATACGTTGCATAAACGCACGTGCATGCGAAAATAAATAAATAAAAGGTTTAGTTATCTTTTGCCATCGGTGGTTCTTTTGCAAGATATCATTTCCCCACTTCTTTTTTGGATTCGAACCTTTTTTTTACAGACACATTGTTATTCCATGGATGTATTTTCAACTTTATTTTCTAAGTTAAAAGTTAATTTTTTTTCTTCTTTAAATTCCAATAATTGTTTTAGAATTATTTTAGTTTCCAATCTATCGACGACATTCAAAAACTGAAAATTTCATGGAAATACTATCTACTTTAAATTTCAATGTATGTATATTTTCAAAAAAAAAAAAAAAAAAAAACTCTTGATGATATTTAAAACATATCAAATAATATCATCATCATCAATAGCCCAGAGTGGGCCAAGGCTTTCCTTTGAAGAGATTTTCATGCATTCCTTTGGATGGCAATAATCCACCAATTCCTAACCTCCAGCACAACAAAATCTTTTTTCAACTGCGTCTATCCATCGCAACTTGGGTCGTCCTCTTCTCTTTTGTCCCTGTGGTTTTGCCAAAACGAGCTTTTTTACAGGGTTTAAATCATTCATTCTAAATACATAAGCACTCCAGTTTAATCTATTGATCTTAATAAATTTTATAATATCTAGGTCTTTATAGCATTTATAAAATTCTGCGTTGTACCGTCTTATCCAACAATAACTTTCCCTAACATCTCCAAGAATAACCCTTAACATATTCGGCTGAAATAGACTCAAATGGGCCTCATCAGATCATGCCAAAATTCAGGTTTCAGAGCCATAGACCAAAATTGGTTTTATATAGCAAGCATTTAGTTTTTCTGTTTATGAACTGTGATTTAAACAGACCCATAAAAGGCCTTATTGGCAGACACAATTCAGTTCTTTATTTCAGGTAAGATATGTCAAATAATCTGTTACCTCTAAATATAGACTCAAAGTTATAGTTCATTTTAAAGATAAAAACTGTTATCATTAATTCTATTGTTTCCTTTCTATTGATATTTGGAAATTCCCATAGAACCAATGGATTTAGAAATAACCATATACTATAACATAAAAAGAAACTATTTCGTAAGGTTAGTTATGTGATCCTTTTTCACCACTGATGGAGTGATCTATGTAACATTATTACTATGCATTATAACAGCGCAACAGAGAGATGGGCATATAAACTTTTCTTTTAAATGTGCGATAGGTTTTAGTTTTGATAAACATTGAAAATATTTCAGAGGTAATTTTCAAAAACAGTCCAAATTTTGAAAATTTCCATTTATTTATATATATATTTTTTTTCTAAATTGGAATTGGAATTCATGAAAAACTCAGAGAATAATAATATTCAGCTCAAAATTAAAAGAAAGAAAAAAACAATGCAATAACAAAGTAGCATCAAAATAATTAACTACATGTTTATAAGATGGATGATAGGATAGTCCTGTTTACATAAACTCTATAATAGAAATTACGATGTTTACTTGTTTGAAAAATAGATTTCTGTACACAAAATCTGCCAATTTAAGAGATTCCATCAAAAGCAATGTGATGAATTTAGAAAATGGTATATTATTTAGAATATCCATTAAAATTAACTTTCAATACTAAAATTGTTATACCTATATCTTTTTTTTACATTCATAACTTTTTTATAAATCTAAAATTACCTGTGTTTTATATTTAATCCAGAAATCAAAAGAGTAAACAAGTACTAAAATGATAGATAACCATTTTGCTGATTATGTAAACACTATGGTGAAATTTACATGTTTTATACATTATGATAAAATAGCCACATTGAAAATATTCACACTATTGTTATACTTTACAAACAAATCTGTCCTCAATTCAAAATACTACTTCAAACTACAAAATAAATAAGCTTATTATCTCCAAATTAATATGAGTAATATCCCTTATTAATATGAAAGGAAATCTCATTGTTTATAAGGGCAAAATAATGATGTTTTTAACATTAACATGTTTACATTATTGCATAAAAAGATAATGTAAATTCAAGAAACTACATTAAAGCAAAGTAATAAGATTTACAAAAAAATAAACACCCTCTGTAATAACACAAAACTACACTACAATTCTGCAATTGTTCTATTGTGGTGTCAAGAAATTATGATTTGCAAATCTTCCAGAAATCAAAACGATCCATCGAATTCAAAAAGTATCATAATAAATAGTTAACTACGTATTAATATGAAAGGTAATCTTACTGTTGATGTGGACAGAATGGTGATGTTTTTAATCTTAATGTGTTTATAGTGTTGTATTTTATACATAAAAAAAAGATTGTAAATCTAAGATTCAAAAAAATTACACCAAAGTAATAAGAACTGCGAAAAGAACGAGCACCATCTGTAATATGATATGTAAAATATTATATAAATATATTTTCACAATCAAAACTATTTCATCATTTTTTTTTTTTCCATGATGGATGGTCCTCTGGACTTATAGAAGATATCAACTCTAGGTTGATCACATATATATGTACAATAAGGTCTCTACAAAATGTACCAAAATAAATATTTAACTTCAAGTTAATATGATGAATGATAATCTTATTGTTTATGTGGGCAAAATGATGGAGTTCTTATATTTACAAGTGTAGAATTATTTATACTGAACTATGACGTCAATTTAAAAGACCAAAATAAAAAGAAATAAACTAAACACTGCCTAAAACAGGAAACTTAAAATATTTTTAAACACATTTCCATAGTCAAAACCATTGCTACAATTGCATTTGCTGAATCTATTTGAAGTTGTGAGGTGATCAACTTCATGAATGTCAATATTATAATTCAAAAAAAGGCACCGAAAGAAGGTAGTGAATTGCATGTTAACAAGATGGATGACTTCGTCTATGTTTGTTAGAAATATAGATTCTGTAGCTCATTCTTTTGATTGCTGTTTATAATCCAAACCAAAGCTTTATATTTATGTATCAAAGATATCAAGATACTCTACATCAGAATGCGATATCAACTATTAAAAAAAAAGAAGATGTAACCCAAAAGCACCGATGATTCTATTGCAAACACCCATTTCAACATGACAGACACACCATGGACTCAAAGTAAAACAGCACAGCGCATGTCCCAGAATTGGGAGAAAAGAAAACGCTTGGTCTCGTTAAACTTGAACAGCGTTGCCACCGTTTTTTCATTTTAAAAAAGATCCATCCATTATTTACTCTTTTCTGTCTGTCATCACATCATTTCTGGGAACCTATAAAAAAATTGTTTGCAACTTTATGCTTGCCCCACCCCACACTTTTATTTTACTTTATTTTTTTAAAAACCTATAGATGTTAGGTTTAACAATGGATTTTTCAAGTCAAAACGTGCGTTCGAGGTTTGCAGGAAAGCTGGAAATAATGGGGAAAGGGTTTGTGGGAAATAGTTTCTATAGAATTTTTACTTTTGATTGCTTTCATATAGTTTAACGAAGTTAAGAAACACACATTGTTAAGTGAAAATTGGATTGGTTTAAAAATTTACTTGTTAATTACATGGTGTCGAATGCCTATTCAATAAGAAGAAAGTCTCTTTCACAATATAAATGATTTCATGTACTTTCTTGAATTTCTGTATAAAAAAAAAAAAAAAAGAGTGATGCACGAAAATGTTAAAATAAAGAATTCCATAAAAAGTTTAAGAAAACTCAAATATATCTTTACACTTCAGTGAAGTAAGTTACTTAAAATGTTTAAAATAAACTATTTTTTAAATATTATTTGCAGTTTCTGTAAGAAATAAGTATACCAATAATCTTGTGCTACGACGTTTCATATAAAATATTAAAAAAAAAAACTTCATTCCAATATAAAATTACAAGTTCTATCCAAAATTCTAAACAAACTGCAAAGTTTTAACATAAGGCGGCACTAAACAAATTTCAAACAATTTCATTAGATAAATTGAATTAGTAGAATTAAGATTTTCCACAATACAAAAGTACAACTGTAGAATTCTTTCAAACAATTTAAATTCCTTAATCAATTTGAGTACATAAGTAATTTAACATGAGTGTATTGCAATGAATTAACAAAAAAAAAAGTATCTTTTTAACTTTAAAATTATCTGAGTTAACGAGTTTATAAATTATTTTATAAAATATTTTACAAGTTTAGAACTTCTTGTGAGCCAGCCATGCTTTTATTTATAAATTATTTTTGATTTAAAATTAATTTCTATTTCTTCTTTTTAGTTTGAAACAATTAGTAACAAGTACTGGACTTTAAATTAAATTAAATTATATTTGTTTCAAGAACTAAATATCTGATCGAAAACTGGGTAAATTTAATGGTCTTGGAACACGGCACTAATTTCGGGCCCTTTATTATTTAAGAGCTGAGTTGAATTTAAAGACAAGAAAAAAAATCAAAGAAAAATTTTTATGAAAAAAAAAGGTTAAAGGAATTTTTTTTTTTATAAAAAAATGTCACTTTATTTGTTTAAAATTATAATTAATAAGGTTATTTCAATTAAATTAATTTTTAATACAAATCTGACACATTTAATAAATTTTATTATAATAAATTTAAATTATTCTTAATTTTAAATTATTTAAATTATTCTTAATAATTAATTTAAAATTTATTTTTGAAAGGAAAATAATATATATTTTAAAATTTATTTATTGTTAAAGAAATTTAAAAGAATTTGTTTTATTTATTTTTTGTTAAAGAACACATTATTTAAGCATAATGTATTCTTTAACATTTTAATTGCCAATATTCACATTAAACAGAATAAAGAATAATAATATCACGAAATAATCAGAGCCATGACTCAACCAAAAATTTTCATGTAACAAGTATTTTCTGGCCGCAAAAGTTAGTGAAATATTATGAACCCGCATTAATAAACTTCCAAACATAAGCTGATGGATTAAAGAAAGAAACAAAATATTATTTAATAATAACTTATGAAATGTTTTTACCGCAGGTGGTTCCCTCATTTTCACCTGTCTTGATACATTAATACCCAAAATGATACAGGAATAAAGATCACTTTAATGATTCAGTGCATTCAATGCAAGAAATTTTTTTAAGTTAATGTTCGCAAGAACAAAGTAGATTATTTAAGTACGGTACATGTAATAAAATATATATATATAAACAAATTTATGAATTTTACCAATAAATTTATAAAGGATTGCCAAATTTATAAAGGAGTTCAGAAATTAAAACTTTAACGGTAACATAAAACGTAAAAAACTTGCATAAATAATATGATAAAATTTGTTTCATAATTTTTAATTAATTATTAATAGTTAATTTGCTTATATTTATATTAATGCTTATATAATATTATATTTATTATAATGTTAATTAATGTTATCATAATTAATTATATTTATTATAATGTAAATTTGCTTATATTTGCTTTTATTATATTTCCCTTTTATTTTTATTAAATATATTCAAAAGAGTATTAATTTCGCGAGTATTAATTTCGTTAAACACCTATTACATACAAGATTCCTTTTTTTAAAATAGATATAAAATAATTTAATTCCAAACGAGCATTAAGTAAAAAATTTTAATTTTGCTGTTCAAAATTTAGTAAAAGTTTTTCAACAATTCTTCTTGAATAAATTCTTAATAATAATAATGATAATGATAATTCGTGAATAATAATCGTATTTAGGATATAAATGAAAAAAATTTACAAATTAAAACTTTATATAGTATAATTTAAATTTTATTAGACAAAGGTAAATGACAAACTTAGTTAAATGAAAGTTTTAAATACATGACGCTACTAGCTAAAAAAAAGTTTTTTACCAAAGTATTTCGAATTATTATTATAATACTATTATTTTATAATTATTATTTTTTAACAAATATATTTTGTTGTTTACATAAAACACTTTGAATATTATATAAACTATTAACATATGAATAGTTTATATACTATCACATTACTACAATGAGTTTAAATACATTTGAAAATTCAAAAAATTATTTTGTGAAAGATTGATTCTAAATATATTTATTAATAAAATTAAAATAAAAGGAAAAAAATTAAAGATCATTCAAATTTTTTTTAATTAAAATAAAAACTTTTGAGGTTCATTAAAAATTGGCTGCATGTAAATTTGATTTTCTTACTACACAATTCATTACTATTACATTTAATTTGATTAGTTTTTTCAATTAGTAATAACAACAGTGTAAATTTAATATATCTTCAGATTTTAGATTAAGATACATATTTTATTATATATTTTTTAAGATTTTATTATATTATTTAACTTTATGATTTATTTAATCACGTAATTTATATTATGAATGGAAATTTGTTTTATTTCTCCATTTATAATAGCTTTATACTAAAAATACATACAAATATTTTTAAAATTAAGTGTTTTAAATTACGTCTAAATTCAGTCTAATTATTAAGTTTGTATTATAATTACGTCATTTTGACATCATAAAATTATGCGATTTTTAATTAATGAATAATGGTTAATATTTTGTTGATTACATTTATAGTTCCCAAAATTTAAAACGCTAACTATTTTTAACATCTTAAAAATTGGTTGATAAAGTTATACTATTATTCTCTCTTGATGTTTCAATGTTTTGATACTAAAATAAAATTTGTTTTTTACTAACAAATTTTGCGCATTTTCGGTAATCAACACGAATGCAAATAAAAATTTTCAAAAATTATTATTTACTATATAAAAACTTCTCAAATTAAATTCGGAATATCATTACATACTGCTAATATTTGATATTATTTTTATAAAAAAATTAAATTTATAGGGAATGTTCTGACATGCTTTCTTATAAAAAACTTTTTTTTGTAGTTAAACAATTATTATCTTCAGTTTTGAAAAAAAATTTTAATGTGAATTTTTAGATGAATATAAACGTTTTTAAAAACTTCAAAAATTTCAGAATAATTTAAAACAATTAAATTAGTGCTTTGTTTAAACTACAGGTAACATATACAGGTAAAAAACTTTTGAATAAATTTTAAAAGTCTTAGGGCAGACAGTATTGGTAAAAAAAAATATATTTTTTAAAAAAACTAGAACAAAATTTAATTAAGCTTTCTTCCTTCGATTTTAGATTCATTACAAAAAAATTCAACTTTAAACTTTCTCCAAATATAAACAAAACTCATTTTTTGTAGAATTTTTTTTTTTTTAATTTTTTAAAGAATCACAAAAAGTTTGCTATTTATTCATTACATTTAAATTTTTGAGATTATGTTATTGTTCCATCTTGCTAAATAATTAACTTTATTTAAGATTCGTTAAAAATTAACTAAAACTAACAGCACAATTTCTTTAAAAAAACCATACTTATAAAACATAACAAATACATCGCTACTAAAACACTAACTAATAACACATAATTACGCTAATTTAATTATATTAAAATTCCAAAGTAAAATAATCAATTTTTTAAAAAACTGATAAATTTTTAAACAATTAAATATTATGATTTTTCTATACATAATTTTTTTTTCCAAATTTATTATAAAAAAAATTAGATTAAAAAAAAATTTATTTTACGAAATAAAACATCTTTTGAACAGCAAACGTTAAATGATTTTTAATGATGACTTTTAAAATACTGATTTTTTTTTTTTAAACTGATAGATTTTTTCAACAATTAAATATTTTAATTTTTCTATACATAAATTTTTTTACCAAATGTATTATTAAAAAAAATTAGATTTAAAATAATTTTTATTTTACGAAATAAAACATCATCTTTTTATACAAGCAAAACGATTCACAACTTTCTCCAAAACATTCCTCTACTCCCTTTCTCTCTCAATCTCTCTTTAACAAAATATTTCCCAAAACCCCTTTTAAACCACAATACAAAAATCAACAACACTCTCAACATCAGAGTGTCAACAACCTGCTATACCAACTTTTCAAAAAACCAAAAACTGTCATCCAAAAGAGAAGAACCAAAAAAAAAAAGAACAAATTCCACGAGTTAGAAGAACACAGACAGGAGCGCCAAACTTCACACGCAACACATTTTTGCCGCCGCTTTGGATTCTATTTATTTTAAAAACAATGTTTCTCTTAAAACTGTGCACGGTCCCCTTTCTGACAAAAACAAAACAAAACAATACAAAAAGAAAAGAGAAAAAATTCCGGGGGCCCCCGATGCGAGGGCCCGCAAACTTCCGACCCCCATCCGGCGAAGGGACTGCGCAAGAGCGAACGGTAGCACGGGTTGATGTTTGACTGAAAGGCGAGGGATAGCTGTCAAGGTATTGAAGGGAGCCGTTTGACAATCGAGGCGAACTAAGCCTCGCGCTGCGCGGATTTGAGGCGAGTTTCACTTACATTTCATGCGTTTCGGACGATCCTGCTTTCTCCTGGGCATGTTGCTGTCCGATACGGTACAACTCCACGAAGGGGCGGGCGCCTTTTACGCTAAAAAGCGTTCCAAAAGCGGGGAGATCACAGAGCGCTTCCCGCTGCTGACCTTCCATTCAGTAAACTGCGAGTAGCTGGCGTGACGTCAGAAAGATAGACAGCCGCCGCTCGCCAGTTGCATCTTGGGAGGAGTCCCCGCTTTTCTCGGCTTCGGCGCGAACTGGTGTCGCCATCTATTGACAAGTATTAGCAACTCTGCGGTGAAGTGATGAGGGGAAAATGAGGTTCGGGCACCGCCGGAAAGAAGCCGGTAAGGCTGCGGGAGAGAGACATAGTCATCTCCGTTCTCAAACCCCGACTACAATACTGCTCAGAAAGCCAAGACTTATATTATTTGTATTGGGACTATTTCCTCGATAATTATATTACTCATAATATCTTTTTCTGTTGGAAATGACATTCAAATATGACCCATTTCGTTTCATGGCTTTGCGAAAAGAAACTTGTAACTGTAACGCTTTTTTGACAGACCTGAGGAATTTTTTGCATTGATTGATAACTTTGACATGAAAAGTTCTGGACTGATTTATACCTTAAGGTTGTCCATGTTTTTTTCCGAAATGGTTTAGGTTTTTTGAATCTAAAGGTTGTGAAGCAAATGCTTTTATGTTAATTGGGCTTCATCCTTGAATTTCAAAATTAAAACAGTAATCAAATGGTATTTCATCATGTTATTTTCAAATGATATTTCCTCCTTTCCAGGAAATAGGAAGAAATTAGATCAATGAAATAGAAAAAAAAAATTTTTTTAATGGAAGATTTTTTTTTCTAGAAAAAAATTAAATTAAGTGTGAAGGATATGTAATGAAAAGATATGCTTTCAATGAATTTAATATTAAAAGTCAAAAATATTAAAACAAACCTGTCTCTAAACTTTTCAAGATTCAAAACCCATTTCATTTAAACGTCTGTGCATAAAATCTTAGAAATTCCTATTGGGCACAAACGCAATTTCTTTAGGAACTCCTAAGTCTTTTTCTTCCTAAAAGAGGAAAAAATACATTTTATTCCTAAAATTAATAATTTAATATATAAATTTAATTTCACGAATAAAAATTTTTAGAACAAATTATAAAAATTAGATGACTCTGAAATGCAGACAGGTGTACTTATTTTGTGTTTTTGTTGAAGACTTGAATGGATGAAAAAGATACAAATTAAAATTTTTTAAAAGTCCAGAAACATTTTATAAGGCTCTGTAAGCATGTAGAAATTAAAAATGAAAATTTGAAAAAAAATTAATCAATTTTTCTTATTGGATAAAAATTTTATATAAAATATGACAAAGTAACAAAAATACTTCTCATGAATTAGTTATATAAATCGTAAAAATAATTTTGTTTACTTAATTATAAGATTATTCCGGCTAAGTATTATATGCACATAATTAATGCAAATCTTTACCGTTAAATAAGGATTACTTTGACACACAAACAAAAAAAAGATATATTCGTTATTGTCCTGAATACATTACTAACACATACTTAGTTGTTGTATGCTAATTTGAACAATCTATCTACAAAATAATTTTAAATTAGATATGTAATTATGCTATTATTCTTTTCTTTCAGATTAGTTTAGTTAGTTACCTAGTTACTTAAAAATGTGTTTAATTATTAAATAGTGTACTGATTGGCATACTTTGTACTTTGTTATAATTTACATAAACTGTTTAAAATGAATTTAAATTATATTTCAAAGCTTAAATAAATACAATTACTTATTGTACATATTTTTTCACATATTCAACATATTAATGCATTGTAGGAAAAGAAAAATAAACATTTAAATAAAAGAAAAATATTTTATTCAACTATTTATAATTCATTATAAACCAATAAATATGTTGCAGAATTGTACAATTTCGGTTGCAAAATTTGCAACATTGCAAAATTTGAATTTAAAAAATACATTACATACATTTAAATATATTATGCATTTTCAAAACAATCGATCATTTCATATTTATTGGAGCGATATCATTTGCAAATATTTAATGCAGCAACAATTTCCTTCTACAAACTAGCTAAAATAATTAAAAAAGTAATTAAATCTGAGCTAAAAAAATTAACTAAATTATTATTATTACTAAAATTGCTTTTTTAAATATAGATCTATGAAAACCAACTACATAATAAATCATTAAATATCGAACTATAGAAGCCCAGCAATTGATTATAGTTACCAAACTTCTACCATCTAACTATCAGCACATTTCAATATAATTAGTTACTTCTCTGCAAAAGTATGCTCATAAATTTTAAGTCTATATTAATAATAAATAAAATTTAAAATATTTTTTATAATAATTATTATTATTATTTTGATATAAAATTAAAATACATTTATATGCGAATTTAAAATATTCGTTCTACGAATTTTCAATAAAAAAATATTAGCAAAAATATAAAGATTCATTGTTTCATAAAAGTGGCTTGATATCATTAATGAATGGAAAAATAAATAATAACAACATTTTTCTAAGACTGTTGATAAGGATCCAGAATATAACTAACTATTTTAAATAGCAAAATATTTTAACGAAAAATAATGTTGTTGTTGTTCCTGATCCCCGATGTGATCTAGCTATTAGACCCAATCCATAAGTCCATAAACTTGTAAAAAGTTTTAAATAGAAGACGTTCAGAAAAAAACCTCGTCCAACGTAAAATCAAGACAATTTAAAATGGGAGCGGCTCAAGCAGTCCTACACTGGTCCCAAAAATCTTCTGCCCTTGTTCATAGGTGAGACTCCCCAAGTGTCCGCTGGCAAAAAGTGATAAGAAAGTTTTTTGGCTTCTATGGTCTCAAAAGGCAGGGCGATCTCTCGAGTGCCCGTCATGTGCTGGAGGGACATTCCTTAATTGTCTTCCCGAATTCGGAGAATACCTCATTGTAAGTGCGAAGCATATCGGACTTTGTTGTCTTCGAAGATCCGAAGAAGCAACCTTTGTTTGAGAATTCTCAATCTTGCTTGCTACTAATGGAATAGTGTGGATGAATCCATTGGATGTGCACCTCGGAATTAACTGAAAGTCCAGAGAGCAATTTCAGGATGACCCTGTCTCCAACGTTTGATCAATTACTTAACCGTTGAACTGAAGATCGGTTGTCAGCAACTATCCATATATCCACAAAATCAGATTCAACACTATTCTAAGCATGGCTCAGACTTCTCTCGATAGCGATCTGTTCAGATCTGAACACAGATCAGGAATTAGAATGTCTCACCTATTTTTAAGTCTAAAGATAACAGGCTTGGTTTGGTTTGTCGCTCTACGATCATCTTGTGCACACGAGGGCTAAGCAGACCGGGACCTGCAGTTTAAAGTGGGTTCCGAACTACTCACAAACATCCATAGCACTGCCGGGATTCGAACCTGAAGCCTGTGATACCAAAGGCCAGAGCGTTAACCACTTGCCCATAAGGCCGCAGATAACAGTAGTAGGCGCTACTGCCAGAATAGCGTTGCTGTCCTCTGTGAAATTTGAACAGCATTTTTTGGTATTTGATGGATAACTTCAAAGTCCAGCTACTGTTTCAATGAATTCGGGATTGTCAATATTTTTTGTAAACTGAGTAACAAAGAATAATGAAAAATATTAACAAAATAAAAATTAAAAATAATTTTTAAAAAAATTAATGTTATCAAATTAAAAAAATATATAAAATATATTCCATAAAATAATAATAACATTTTTCTAAAACTAATAAAAATCCTGAAATTAACTATTTTAAATCGAAAGTTTATTCGAAGAATGCTTCAAAATTGATCTATTTATGCAAAAATATTAAAACTATTTAATAAAATTTGAAAGAATATTTCAATTGTTTTTAAAATCTTTTAAGAATCGGAATTTCAAATTGAAAATTCTTGATAATACCTACGCGAGATGATTCGGCTATGTTTTTATGATGCAAATTTTTAATGTTTGTGCCTGTAAAAATTTCAAAATTAAATAGTTCAATACCTTCCATTTTTATTTTATTCCTATGATAATATCATAAAAAAAATTATTTATTTATGTTTCATGTTAAGAAAGCGCATGATTTCAAAAGCAAAAAGATACTGTATCCTGAATCAATTGCAATAGAAATCAATTTCGTACATACAATATAAAATATTAATCAATATAAAAAATAATATTTAAAAAATACTTCTATGTTAAGAAAAAATTTAATTAATTTAAAATAATATCCAAACATCTTCATATAATTTAAAATATTAAAATTATCCAAATAAAAATTTAATTTTGCATCAAGACAACATAAATTATTTTTATTTATAATAAATCTTTAATCATTAGTGTTTCAATTTTTAATTTATTGTGGTAACACATTTAATTAATATAAATTTACGGTTTTAGAAACACTTCATTATTTTAATTATAATTAAAATAATTTTCTAATAAATAAAAATAATTAAATAAATTAATTATTACTAAATAAAGCATAAATAAATAAAAAAATAAAAATAAAATAATAAATTATCTAATAAATAAATAATTTTAAAATAATTTTCATTAATTTTTAATGGTTATGAAGTGAGCGACGCTATTTAATTTACCTTTTATCTACGGAAAAAAAAAAACTTTTCATTTACACAAAAATACAGAATTTAGCTAAATATTTCAAATAGTACGACGCTAAGTAAATTAATATTTATTTATTCAAAGAATAGTTCAAAAATTTCGAAGAAAGATTAGAAAATTTCTCACATAGAGGCAAGAAATATTTTAAAAGATATAAAAATAAACATTAAGTTACTTTTTAATTAAAAAAAATTTTTTAAATTATTTTATTTGTAGAGAAAATAATGAATTTCAACTTCTCATTGTGCTGAAACTTATGATTAAAATACAAGTATTAAAATGAAAAATTTAAAATAATAAAGTATCGTTTCATCCAATGAATGCTTTCATATCTTCCTATGAGCATACTTGGCGGTATTCTCAGTAGACATTTAAGTCGAAACAAACATGCCCTAAAAGCGAAATCATTTGGAGTGTTATCAAAACTCTTTCTAGTCTACTTTCTTACTAAAAAAAAAAGCGTACTATGGTACTGTAGAGAAAATACTCGGGCGGTCTAGACGGCATCGCGCTCTCTCGGATTCGTCAGTCGTAAAACGTCGATTCAAAGTTCCCTTGGAGGAGAAAGGAACTAGAAATTCACTTCCAAACTGCTGCTATCAAGAAGACGAAAAAAAAAGTGTACCCTGTTCGTATCAGACGGAGCGGGTGGAAGACGGTAAACAGGGTAAACAAACCATGAAGTCGTGAGACACCCAAATGTTGCTATCACTTATACCTCTGTATTTATTTATTATTTGTTTCTTTTGGTTGAGCATCCACTGAGGTTGAGGCCTCGAAGTCCACTTGTGTATGCCACGAAAAGTCGAAATACCGGGGGAGACCTGTCAAGATCCACGTTTGGATGTCGAAGAGGAGAAAACACAGGAAACTCGATGCGAGATGGTTCGGCAGACTTTGTCACAGTCGTCATAAAATCTCCTCGTTTCAGGAAATAGTGACTGTGACAGATGCCATCTTGTAGATTCAAACCTAAACCCTCCTGCTGCTGGTTGCGCGCATTATTACTAGGCCATGAGTTGAAAGGGCCTAGAATATTTCCAAAAAGCCTACATTTCAGATTTTCCAAAAAAAAAAAAAAAACTTTTTTTTTGTACATCGGTGGACCTCTCGTTCCACTTATGTATACCAGGAACAGCCCTCGAACGCCCAAAGGGAAGTGAGTGTTGCCTTCCGGAAAGACTTTAAGGGTAATTGCCCGACATTTACATGTCGCGTGCAAGAAAAACCTCAGAAATCCCCCCGACGCATCCTGTCTACGGATGCGAGATGGTTTTACTCACATTGTTATAATCGCCATCGAGTCTCCTCGCTTATGAAAACTGTGAATATAACAACGCCTCCAACGGATTCCAACATCAAATCTCCAGCACCCTAGTTTCTCACAAGTCAACAATTTATGTCAGCCACTTTATATACATTACCACAATTGCAGTGGAGTTTTCTCGTTTCTGTACCGCATGTCGTCAGAGGATTCCAGCCTTCGCCTATCTGCACCCGTCACCACTAAGGTAAACTTTATATACCTTTAAAATGAGATTTTCGAATCAAATAATTGATTTTTTAGTTTTTACACCTTTGTAAAGTAGGTTTTTCAGTATTCCGAAGAATTACAAAGAATCAATTAATAAATAATTAATTACAAATAATAATTAATAATAATAATTAACAAATAATAAAAATTTTTAAAGCTCTCCATTTTTCAAGCATTTAATAAATTTTTTCTTAATACAATTTAATACATCGTTTTTTCTCATAGGGAGCCATTGGACAATGCATTGGGTTTCTGAATCCAGATGGCTTGATCCGAATCTCGACAAGGAATGACGAACCGTAAGCTACTGTTTCTATTCCGGGTATAAGCAATAAGCGGCAAGCCAATGTCCTTCCTCTGAGTTTGCGGATGAAGGTTCGAATATAGAGGCCATCCCTAAGAGTGCTCATTCCTAACCGCAGTGTAAAAATATAGCTGTAGTGCAACAGGCTCCCAGTGATTCACCTGAGAAAAGCTGAATCTGCTACATCTCTAGCGACCTAGTGATGAAGGACTTAGACCAAAATTCCTGGCTTTCGAAAATTATAACTTCTTATTATAATTAAAATAAATATAAATTTTAATATTATTATTATGGGTACAGTTCGGCAATTTTAAAATGCAATTCAATTAGATTTATGATGGTTTTCAAAAGTTCTAGTAGTGTTTCCCTTCTCTATTTAATTTTCAAATGACTATTTATAGCAAAATTCTTCAACTTATGTTTTGCAGAAAAGTGTATTACTGCATAAAATGAATAGACTGTCATTCAACAAATTCAACAAATATTAAGTTGGAATGATACTCCTTCTGAAACGTATTCAGAACATATTCTAAAAATTCAAATAAGTTTATTTATGAAAGTTTAGGTGAGATAGATTCAAAAGAAGCGAAATAAAGAATATATTCGACACTGAAAAAATAACAGAATTCGGTTTATTAAAAGTATGCAAAAAGCTTATAAACTAAAAATATAAGAGCACCTAAATTAATTTTACAGGTATATGCTCTAGTTTACTTTGTTGCTTTTTCATTTTGAGCATCTAACATTCAAAAATAAAATTCTTTTAAGTTTATATTTTCTTTTTTAGCTAGTTTATTTAAATATTTACATAACAATAAGAGTATTTCGTTGACATTTTAAATTATTTGATCGATCTCTTCTATAGAAATTTTTTTTAATTATTTAATTGATTTTTTTTTTTTTTTTTTTTTCATGAATTTTTTTTATTATTTAAATCATATCATCTATGGGAAAATGTTTAAATTATTTAATTGATTTTTTCTATGGAAAGATTTTTTTAATTATTTAATTGATCTCTTCTATGGAATTTTTTTTAAATTAGTTATTTAATCTCTTCTGTGGTGAATTTTTTAAATTATTTAATTGATCTCTTTTTTGGAAAAATTCTTAAATTATTTAATTGATCCCTACTATGTATTTTTTTAAAGTTATTTAATTGATTTTTGGAATTTATTTTAATTATTTATTTAATCTCTAATTGATCTCTCTTGTGAAAGATTTATTAAATGATTTAATTGATCTCTCCTATGGGTTTATTTTACAATTAACTGATCTCAACTACGGAAATTTTTGAAAATTATTTAATTGATATCTACTATAGAATTTTTTTTTAAATTATTGAATTGATATTTTCTATAGAAATTTTTTATTTATTTATTTAATTGACCTATTCTATGGAAAAATATTAAGAGGTGTTTCACACCCACTCGTAATAGAAAGCAATCCAAATATTTTTGATCGATTTACTTTTAAAACTTTTTTAAAATTCTATTTTGAAGATTGCGTTTTTCCAAAAACCGTGCATTGTTATCTTAAAACATATAATCCACATAAAAACAACCTGATCATCCATCACCGTCTTTATAACCGACTTTAATCTCTGACATTTGGCTAAAACGTAAAAATGTTTTAAAGTATTTGAACATCAGGTGCTTGATGTCTCCCTACTCTTGACTGGAGGGTATCCAACTTTACAGTTCAAATGAGTTCAATTGAAGAAACAACTGCCGCCACGCGTAAAATACAAAAAATTCAAAGCCCGTTGTAAACTGACATTGCTGAACAATATACTGTTTAAGATATCCACCATGACAAGCTACTGAATGTGTACGTATGTGCATGTATCTCCTCCCAAATCAGAGCAAGATGAATGTTGCAAAATTAACCAAAAGACTCGTGACCCGGTGGTAGCATTCAGAGCCCAGGTTCGAGCTCATTGGCAGCGTCCATTGCAGTCACTGCTCTTAAGAAATGAGGAGACTCTATACAAGAATATGTGAAAAACATCTCACATCAGTCGGCATTGTAGGAATTTTCCGAGATTCTTCCATACAACACGCAAATGTCGGGAGGTTTCCCTGAAAGTCCTCTCGGAAGGCTATGTCCATCCCCGCTCTTCCCTCAATGGACTGTTCCTGACATACATAAGTGAAGCATCGATAGTCAACAAAAAAAATTTTTTTTTAATTCAGATTTCATGAACTGAAATTTTCTGGATATTAATTTGAATTATAAAAGAAAAAAAAATGAAATTCTATTAAAATTATAGTAGTGATTTTTTTAGGTAAGCATCTCAAGAGTTTCTCTTTTATCGGCTTAACAAATAAAAAGCAATGTCGAAAAAATTGCTCTTCTTAAAATTGTGACATTTGGTGCATTTGTTTAATTGTTTCATCATTTTAAAGTAAAAGCATTTATCATTCGAATAATAAAGGTTTGGGATTGAAATATTAATTTAAAATAAAATAATTTTGAAAGGATACCGTTTGTGCGATATTTTCATGATCGAAATAATTTTAATACACATTTTATGATTATCGACGTCTGATAGATGAATTTTATATGACAGATTTATATAATTTCGTATGAATAGATGAATATTACGTTTATGAACAGATTTGTTCTTTTCACTTTAAAAAGCAAATATTAAATATTTAGAATAATGGTAATTTGGAAAAAAAATATCTTTTTGAATTCATTGAAAAAAAAATATTTTGCGTATCTATTTAAAGCAGTTTTTTCATGCAATGAATATTTTCCCGACTTTCAAAATTTTACCAAAACATCTTAAAAATAAATCCTTTTTTAAAAAATTCTTAAAAATTCGTTACCATATATACAAAAGTGTACCAGTTTTATTTGAATAGTTGACTAATTAAGAGTTCTGTTTGCTGTTCTCACTATCTTAACATCGACGATTAGTTAATTTAAAGAATTTCGTAGAATGCATGCAGTCGTCATGCTATTGTGCAGATAATGAGTTTAATTATCATTTCATTACCCACTTTAAATGACTACATCCGTTGTTTCATGGAATAACTGAATTATACATGCAAAACATTTTAATCAGTTTCATACTAGATTTGATCTTGCCTTACCGCCGTGTAAGAAAGCTAAAAACATTCAATGCTCAAAAACCAAAACCGATTATCATAATCCCTTTATAAGAATTACTCAATCACATAACTCATTTGATTTACCAGTAAAAGTGCATATCTTGTGCAATTGGCGCAATTTTGTTATATTTATCACCTATATATCCTAACTAACTTCCTGGCACGACAGTCCATGTTAGACCATGGCAGTTGGCCTACTAGGAAACAGGAGATTCCGAAACAAGAGATGTTTTCTTTTTACGGTGTAAGGTTGTCAGCCCTACGCCCTACAGACACATTAGGTCAGGACTGACGGTTTAAAGTGTATCCCGAACCACTACAAGCATCCATGGCTCCGCCGGGACTCGAAGCCAAAACCTGTGGTACCATCGTGTGGTAGTCACTCGGCCATCAAGCCCACTACTATATATCCAAACTAGTAAAATTATTGTTTTTTTTTAAAATCAACTTGTCGAAATTACGGAAAGACAAATGTAGTTGTCAATTGCCTAGATCTAAGTCATGCCTATCCGTGTATAGAAGGCGGGGGTGATTAGGAATTATCGAATTTGTTCTAAATGTGGACGATCATTGCTGTGAAGCAAAATGAACCCTCTATTAGGCATGCCACGCCGATTTGTAAAGGATTCCTCGACGAAGTACATTCATAGTTTCACGATATCTGACTCCATTAACAGTGTTACCCACATATGAGACATAATCATGCAAAGCACACCTATCTAAAATATAGAGTGTCATCCCTTCTTGGATGAAGTTGAAGGCTTCCATTCCATGGAACTGCTATTTTGAATCCGGTAAATTAATTAAATTAAAAATTTTGATAAGCGACCTATGTTTAGGAATGTTACTGGAATTTGATAAAAATGTAAAACTAAATGAAAACAAAGAGGAAAAATATTTCTTAATGTTTAATTTAGGTAAATAAGAAAATATGTGACAGTTGTTTTCAAATTTCGCTAATTTTTGCCTTAGGATCATTTGCCCTTAAATGTCAGATATATAAAAGATTCACGATCAAGACCAGCTACAAAGCACCCACAAGGCACACTACAACCGCCGCCCCGTAAGAAGGTTTCTCCTCCACGAAACCAATGGATCGGGTATACAGATTCACCATGCCGATCTCTGGCATTGACACGGGATTTTCGATTTAACTTCGCTTGTTGGATATCAAATGTATCTCATTGAATCCTATTGCTGTCCACCAAGAAGTCTGCGCCCAATTGGTTCTCTTGCAGAAAATTAGATCTAAAGAAAATTCTTATTTTAAATGAATCAGTTCGAACTGAATGTTTCAATATTGTGTCAATGTATTATTGGTTGTATATTCTGTTGTACTGTATGTTGCAATGTTGTCTCAATTGAATGTCAATTGTCGATGTATTTAATGTTCTAATATAGTGTCAATTCAGTGTCACTGGCATTGAATATTGGGATATTATTATTATTGGGAGACGTATATAAGTATATTGGGAGACACATGCTGGTAAGGTGGTTGCAGTTTGTGATTTTACTTGACTTGACTTGAATTTGAGACTTATACTCGCCTATTGTTTGTTGTATGAATGCATGGTTATTATATTTCATTGAATCAACATCGGAGAAAATCAGAGGAGCTGGTGAAGTAGCAGAAATAAATAAATCGAAATTTGGGGTGAAAAAAATAACAGGCATGCAATTGTGGGACTATTAGGTTTTGGGGGTAAGGGTAGAGGGAGAGTTGCAAAATTATCAAGCTAATTATTTTTATTCAACCTTTCGAAAATGATTTCTGTCTCTGTGGAATCATTTTATTATTCAATTATTTGCTCTTTAATAGAATTATAATACTTAAGTTTCCTCCATATAATTTCTTACAGTGATATAAAAATAGAATGGTATATAAATATAATTCCATTATATTATTAATAGATTCCCTTATCCATTGATATAATAAAATAGGATAAGTTCATTAGAAAGACCGAAAAGCATTCATTTATTTATGTAAGAAAAACAATAACTAATCATCCCGAGAAACTATTATTTGAAATATGGAAATAAACTGAACTTTTTGTTTCTATTCCTTCACCTTAAATAATCTTGGTTTTTTTTTTCTTAATAATATTCATTCCAATATTTGTTGCCAATTTTAAATTTTTATTTGTTTGTTTAGGATTGTGTTAGTAATACAACATTTTCATGTTATTTATCTATTCTGTTATATTTTATTGATGTAATTTTACAATTGTATAAGATGTTTATTTTTAATTTTTTAATGCTCTTCCCACCATTTATATTAGTAAGGAACACAGCTTGAGAAAGGAGGTTAAGGTAAGTCAGGAAGTAAACTAACATAGAAGTTAAAATCAGAAAAAAATGTGGGTAAAAAGCGGGAACAACTATACATACTGATAAGCAGTTCTGATCTAGTGTCAAGAGGGATATAATCATTTAAGCCAATTAAAGCCTCGCATTCGTGATTCTCTTCACAGGATGTTAAGAACAAAGTGACAACATGGTGTCATGTGAACGGTAACCCTTTTCATATTGCAAGCAAAAGGAACTTAGATTTTATTTGGATGTTTATTTGTTTGGATTGTTTTGAAAAATAAAAATGACTTTTTTAAAATCTAACTAAAATTACACTAACTTAAATCTAACTAGCTTAATCCTAACTTTTCAAAATATACACAGCAAAAATGATGAAAAATCTTTCGGTGATATAAGCGGTGTTTCTTATAGTTTTTTTAAATGATTATTACTGATAGAAATTATGAAAGAATTCTATCAAGAACAGTTGCATCACAAATCGCAATCAATTTTACGAATTTAGCATATCGAGGAAAAAGAAAGCAAAAACAAAAGGACAAAAAAATAGAGACAATCTCTACAATGTTCACTCAAGGAAAAGCGTGAAAAGACAAGGAAAAGAAAAAAAGGATGTCTTTGTTGTAGTTGTTTCTGATCCCCGATAGGGTCTAGCTATTAGAAAAGACTATCTTCGAAAAATCTTCAGAAATAGAAGAGGTTCAGAAAAAAAAACCCTTGTCCAATGTAAAATCGAGACAGTTCAAAATATGTTAGAGTGATGCTTGAGCAGTCCTACATTTCATGCATGTTCCAAAAATCTTCTGCTCTTGTCCATAGGTGAGACTCCTCAAGTGTCCACTGACAAGCAAATTTGTTGGCAAAACGTGACAAGCAATTTGCTGGCTTCTATGGCCACCCAAAAAGCAGCTCACCACCAGAGTACCAGTCATGTATTGGAGGGACATGTCAGAGATCCTTAATCGTTTTCCTAAACTCGGAAAGCACCTCACTCTAAGTGCGAAGCATATCGGACTGGGAAGTCTCCGAAGAAGCAACCTTTGCTATAGAATTCGCAATTTCATTGTCACTAATGCCGACACGTGAAGGAATATACTAGATGTGTATCTTTGAATTAACTGAAAGTCTAAAAAATTTCAGAAAAGAAATGCCAGACCTGTCTCCAACGTTTGTCCAGTTACTTAGATGTTTAACTGAAGATCAGCTGTCAGTAAGTATCCATATATCCCCACAATCAGGCTCAACATAGCTAAGTCTCTCTCGATAGCCATCAGTTCGGATCTGAACACAGAGTATGAATTAGAGTTTTTTATTTTTAAGTCTAAATGTAAAAGTATAGATGTAACAATAAATGTAACAGTCCTAAGGAAGATACCACTGTCACCACAGAATAGCCTCGGTCACTCTTGCTGTCATCTGTATAAATTCGAACAGCATCTTTAGGTATCAAAACGATATTATAGACTTGTAGCTTTTTATATTATAACCAATTATGATTGACTCCAATTAAGAAAAAATATAATTCTCACAAGGCTAAAGATTAATAAAATAAATATTTATTGCCCGAATTTCAGGATTTCAGTTATTTATATCAAATATACCCTCCCTTACGTAATAGAAAAAAAAGCGATGATTAGCACTGTAAATAACATAAAAATCAATCATTAAAATTAAAACAATTTTAGAAAAATATTTTTTGTGCACCTATATTATTAGAGATAATAATTAAGAAAAATTTACAGTTTAAGTCCGTTTTTGATTTTTTATTACTGCTTTTGTATGGCATATTTACAGTTACTTGAAAGTTTTATTTCATAGATATACTTTTCAGTTTTCTTTATTTATTTTGATTTATTACAAAGAAAAGGTCAAAAAACAAAATATTTAAATTTGTCCATAAAGTTTGTTTTAAACCATAATATTAACAAAATATACTACTTGTTCTATTGTTTTTTTTTTTTTTTTTTTTCATTATAATATGAAAACTTAAATCATTATATTTACAAAATTGATTTTTAAAAATAGGCTAAAATTCAAATACAAAAGTAATTTCTATATAACACGGCAAAAATTAGAAAAAAAAAGTGAGAAACTAAACATTTTTGTTAGACTATACATTTTGTTTTAAGCCATAATAATAAAATCGCTGGATTTTTTTTTTCTCTCTCTCCCTTGGTTAGTCCTTCATTTCTCTCATTATTATTATTATTATTATTCGCCAAAAATTTCATTTTTTTTTCCTTCATTTTTTAAAAAAACTTACTTTCAAAATTGAACAAAATAAGGAAAAATCCGTTCTATGTCAAAGTTAAGAAGAAAAGAAAAATTTGATTCAATTCATAAACAAAAAATTTATTTAAATTCGTCATATTCATATCATTGCTTTTTTATTTTATAGCCTTTGTGAATTGTAAACTTAGTCGTACTTAAGTTAACACTGCCAAAGGAAATAATATAACAACACCCATTTTATTTGTAAACAACCCCGTCTTTTCTTAGCCACAGAAAGTTGCCAGTGGGTGTTTATGCAACATCTGTATTGTACCAATTTCAGACTCATTGATTTCAATGTGTATGGAGCTCCACCTTAAAAACGTCAAGTTTAGTGGATGTAATTAAGACTAAAGCTGAGGTGTTTATCTGAGAAATATGTTTTATATTACGGAATGATTTTTCAGGAAAAGGTCTTTTAAGATATTTATTAGCTACAACTACAGTAATATCTCGGACTTATGCAAAAATGGCTCAAATCAACCGAGCGAAATCAAAATAGCAGTATAATAAATAATTTTTTTTAATTTTATCAATTTTATTTATTTATTTATTTTTTAACAAATTTTATTAACAAATTAAAGTGTTCAATTTTTTTACCTTTTTTTATTTTTGCGTGAGTCGAGCTCACGGAAGCTGGGGTACAGCTTTGTACATAAATACATCAAATTTTGTGATTGGGATTAAGGCCTAACAAAAATACAAGTTTAGAATAAAAATATTTAATACAATTACAATTATCTTTATGCAGACAGCCCTCTTAAATTTTCCACTTTTAAAATTTTACCCTCTCTACATCGGCGCAACAACTCCATAGTGGACCAAGACCCTCTGCGTACTGGCAGATTGCGAAACATGAAATGTGTCCATTTTACAAGGTAGAGTCGTCAGCCTTATATCCAACGATCTACAGTCATATTAGACCGCCACCTGCTTTTTAAAGTGAATTCCGAACCACTGCAAACATTCCTATCGTGGCCGAGACTCGAACCCAAAACCTGTGACGCCGAGAGCCAGTCGTTCACCCATCAGGCCCCGTAATAAAATTTACAATTGAAAAAATAATACTTAGCAATAAAGAAAATATTGATTACTTTGAAGATTTTTCGCAAACAAAACACATTAGAATAGATGAAATTCATAATCACATATAAAAAACATATATATTTTGAATTCAAACTATTTAATATTACCTGGGGACTTTTCCAAATGGATCGCCAACATTGCCAAATATGTCATCAAAGTTAACGCCAAAACAATAACTTTTCTCCAACTTAAAAAGATTAATAAAACAAATTATAGATAAATAAACAGAGCAATGGCTGAGAATTAAGAAAACGTGAACATCAACTATGAATTAAAATTCCCTTTTAATAATTATGTAATCTTAGAATAGATAAATTAATTGTATCATAAGATGATTTTCGTAATGACAATATTTTGTTCAGAAAAGCCAATTAACAACAAAAATGAAAAAGAAAAACTAGAACCTAGTAAATTTTGAAATCAAAATTTAATAGCTTTGCATGAATTTAATTTTGCATTTAATTTAACTAGTTATTTTATGATTCAAAAACTAATACTGACTAATACTGTTTTATATTACTAAACTAATATACAACTTAATTAATAAACTTTTTATGTTACAAAACTAATACTATTTTATGATTCAAAAACTAATACTAATAAACTAATACTTAAATAGTCCCAAGAAAATTGAAAAGAATATTTTAAAAAAATTAGTTCAATATAATCATACTGAAGACAGAAGATAGCAGTATTAAATTGAGAGTTCATGTAAGTCTGGGTTTTACTGTAATATATTTTGAGTTTAAAACATTTAACATTTTCTAGGAGCAAATGGATCGCAAATTTAATGCCAATGCAGTAAAATTAGTAAATAATTTTCAGTAAAAATAATTATAAAATTCTTAATTAATCCAAATCAAGCATATTTAAAAAAAATACAATTTACAATTTTAATTACAATTTACTTTTATATTATATAAAATTAAAATTACAATTTAAACTACAATTTTTTGCATATTTAAAAAAACAATTTGTGGGATATTTTTTTAAGTAGGAGATGAATAATCACAAGTATCAAAAATGTCACGAGGGAGAAACACAGTAATATAAGATTTTCCTTTTTGAATGAAAAAAAATAAATTAAATGCCAATATTTCATCATTCAAATGCAATACTGCTTGCTCCTCATATTTAAAAAATTACATTTAATTAAATTTTTCCTATCATATAATTAGGGATTGCAATATCGGACCAAAAGTTTAATACCGGTATTCGGTATTTTTTAGATTTTAATACCGGTAGAAGAAATTTTAGTAAAAGAAAGAAAACGCAGGTGGTTTTTTTTTTTTTTTTTTTTATTATTTGGCAGTTTTATCAAAGAATGTAAATATCACAAAAAAATTTGTAACTTATAAGTTATAACAGTATATAAAGAATCACAAAAAAGTAAAGGAACGTCTTATTTATTTAAATCACAAAAAAGTGTAAATATCGCTATTCAGCCTGTGATACTGTTAAAAATTTTTGAAATGTGATCTTAAAAAACATAATACATCAATTGTACTATCATTAAGCCTGGAACGTAATTTTGTGCAAAAATGACCAGCTGTCGAAAATGCTCTTTCAACATCTACGCTAGTGGGTGGAACTGTTAGCAATGCGTGATGTACTTTTTATAAGTATTTACCTTTAAATTCCTCATCTTCAAATAAATCTGTTTCTAGTCGGATTGTTTTGAATATAGCTGATTTCTGTATTGTATTTTGGTTTGTTGAAATTTTTTTAATTATCGCCAATTCTAATTTTTGTTCAAGAGACAATTCCTTTTCACTATCGACATTAGTTTCATCATAATCTTCGATAAATGTACCAAATTACACGTTTTTTCAACGAAATTATAAGTCACATTAACATTTCACCAACGTGAACTGTACCACTGGGTGACGATAGATGGAAAACTATTCAAAATCTATTTTTTCTTTGCAAAAACAAATTATTATTGAAGCAAAGTAAAATACTTACTGTAAAAAGATTTTTTAAAAAATTCGACGACATAATAGAGAGTTTTTGCATACCGCAAGTTAGTTACCGTAGGACGTTCGTTAGCTTTTTCTCTCTAGCGCGCATGCTCATAGGAAACAGAGCATGCGCGCTAGGGAGAAAAAGCTAACGGACGTCTTACGATAACTAACTTATGGTATGCAAAAACTCTCTAATGTTAAAATCAAAGAGACTGAATCTGAGCAATGTTAAAAATGTGAAGTTTAGTTTCTATCTTTTCTAATAAAAATAATTTTGATTTACAATCATTTCTTATATATTTGTTGAATCGTAATTTTTATTTATATAAAATAAATATGCAACTTAAAAAAAAAATATTTTTTTTTTTCATTCTTTATTTTCAAATAAACATCTAAACTGAATGATACAAGTAAACAATTGAAGAAAACATTAATATACATAAGTCACAGAAGATTTTTTTTCATGAAAAAACTTCATAAATTGAATTTTATTTTCAAATCTCTTAAGGAATTAATATTTTTACTGATACTTATTAAATATTTATTAGAAAACATACTATGTCATTTTTAAATTCAACAAGAGAGGAAAAAAAATTTTATATATATTGTTTATAAAACTTGGTTCATAATTCAAGTTCGTGCTCCGTGTAAAAAAGTGGATTAGAAATTAATAATTAAATGCTTATATATAGTCGTCTGTTAAAATTTTAAACTTTTTTTAATAGTGTTATTTTAATTATTCAAATGTGCAGGTGAAAATTGTCAATAAAAATAATGTTTTAGTTAAAAATACAAATTTTGATTGAAAATAATAGTTAATGAGTTACTAAGTTAATTTTAGTTAGTCAAATTTATAAATAATTGCTATTAAAAAATTTTGAAAACCTGTAAAACTTATAAAAGTGAAATAAATTTTTTTTCATTAATTTTGGTAGAAATACATAATATTTCATTCTATAGAGAAATTAGTTTAAAATTTACATAAAAATTAGAAATTATTATTTAATTGGTTATTTTAAATTAATTTGAAATTTTGCTAAATGAAATTAATTAAAAATAATAAATCTCTTATGGATAGCAACAGTTGGATACTTTTAATAACAAAAATGAAAAATTCCTAAACATTTCTAAAAACATGCTTTTAACACCATTTCTAAAACATTTTTTCTTCACGAAATAATTCACCATTCATTCATCGAAGTTTTAATAATAGCATCATTCGTTACAGTTTTTAATTAAAAGGAAACCTGAAAGATTTACAAGCATAGCGGTAGAAAAACAACCTGGCAGTGAATATAGAACACAAAGTATTAAATTCTTTCAGAAATAAGGTTTAAATTATCGATGGAAAAATAGCGCAAGTAATCATGCATCTATTTTAACAAATATCAAATCATCAAATAGAAATTCAATTTAATTACTATGAAATTAAAAAGAAAATTTTTGTTTAGTTTTATTAACTATATTTTTATTTAGTTAAAAAAAATTTATTTTTTTTCCATATTCCTAGTACAGGTGCTATTTTGCAATCAATATTGGCTTTGTTTATCATCAGTGAACTCGTGTTCCATATATACATCGAATTGGGTTACACCCTAACACCAATATATAAATAACAAAATTTTGAAAATTACAATATACATCAAGCACTGATATTTTTGAAAATTATATCCGAGTAAGTAAATCATATACCTCTATAATCATTATAAACACTATTAAATTTGTTTTTTTTTTTTTTTTTTTTTCAAAAACACTGATGAATAATCGATTAAAACTCAAAAATTATTTTTGCAACGGATTAGTGATCAATTTTAAATAGGATAAGTTATAGAAACATTTGTCTTACCATAATCAAATTCTGTTTTCTTTTTTCCCATTGTTAGACACTTAATTTATTTACCTAATAAAGCAATTTTTATAATAGGTTATGAAATATCCAGGACAAATTAGAGAGGAATATGTTTACAAAACAGAATTTGAGAATCATGACATTGGTGAAATCCACGACAGTTCCAATCGGTCCATCCGACAGTCGATACGAGACACTGTGCAGTAATCGCCACCAGGTCTCTTTTTAATACGCTTTTATTAGCTTCACCTGTATGTTTGTTTGTTTGTTTGTTTGTTTGTTTGTATGTATGTTTGTATGTATGTAATTGACTCTTTGGGCTCGATTTTGCCATACTTTAAGCGATCCGATTTAATTTAAACGTTGTAGACTTAACAAGGACCGACAACACTAAAATATTTTGATAAGTTTATTATCTCATCATGATTAGAATCGCCAGGATTAGTGATTAAAACACACAGCCTTTGAAAAGTCATCTTGATAGGCGATCATTTTTCCCCTGGAGATCTGTTTCTTCTCGTACACACTATTTAAGCTGCAAAGAAACATTTACAGGCATCTTTCAGACATGCAACCCTACGTGGGACAGCGGCACAACGGATAACGCGCCTGTCTACGGATCAGAAGATTCCCTGTTCGAATATTGGCTGCTCGACCTATTCGCATTTAGCCTTTGTTTTACTCACAATTACATTATTGTAAGAACTATAGTTCCACTCCTCCGTACCAGGACCTCATTTAAATATTATAGTTTAAAAACACGCTTTTAGAATTAATCAAACTAAAAAGTAAAAAATAAATTAATAGTTTAAAAAAACTAAAAAAACACGCTTTTAGAGTTAATTAAACTAAAAAGTAAAAAATAATTGTTAACATAAGAATAAAATGACTGACGAGAAAATGAATGTCACTATTCTAAAAGCGTGGGGTGCTTTGTATGACATTTTGAAACTAACTCTGCATTTCGGAATGAAACGAGTGAAAAGTTATAATTATTGAAATCGAGCACCCCACGATTTTAGAACAGTGACATTCATTTTCTCATCAGTAATTTTAATCTTGTGTTAACAATTATTTTTTACTTTTTAGTTTGATTAACTCTAAAAGCGTGTTTTTTTAGTTCTTTTAAACTATTAATTTATTTTTTTCAAAGCAAGGGGGCTTTGAAGCTTTCACCATCTTGTACGGACTTCTACTGACTTAGACGTAGTGTAATTGATTCAAGTGCCTCATTTTGCATCAACTAAATTCGATTAAATTTCTAGAATTCAATCAACTTCTAGATATGATGTTGTTTTAAAATACCGGATACTTCGACTTGAAGTCATTTACCATTAGTAAATGTATATGTAGCATATTCAGCGTCACTGCAGGATTCTCAATGGAAAACTTTTTATGTTTCTAATAATCTGCTACATCACTTCACTGTACTTACATCTATAATACCTTTTTATATTTTTGGGAATGATAGCGGAAACAGTTGCGCTATCCTAGTTTTAAACCACTGGCTCCCAAAACAAGCGTCTAAGGGGGCAGTAGAATCGTTAATGGAACGACAGTAACCTCAAGTGATGAAGGTTCAAATATGAAAGGGAGAAATGATAAGAATCATTATATTTAGTGGAAAGTGGATGTAATGGCAGTCACAAATATGTTAAGAAAAAATAATAGAAATTCGACTACAAATAGCGAATTGCGGTGATTTAAAGGTGCTATTTTTTTTTTTTTTTTTTGTTGACTAAAGTAGAGTCGAGGATCAGTTCATTGATAGCAGAGCATCATGTTCATCATTCTTATTATCATCTTTAACATTGTTCATGATATGGAACAATTAACATTGTTCATGATATGTTCATTTCTTCATATTATCCATCATTATGTTAATTGTGTGTGAAGTGTAAATGTTATTATTGTGGATTTTAATCAGTAATTTTTCAAAATTTAAGATGTCTTATATTCATCTTTATTTACTTCATTTTAAGAGGTAAATAGATATATATTTAAAATAACACTTTTTTTTAATTATATCTCTGTGTCTGTTCGTTAAGTGAAGGCAGATTTTTAGACGAGCGCTGAATAATTATTTCCAGAAAAGGCGGTCTAGAACCACTGTTTCAAACGAACACACGAGAGTATCTTCTGGGAGTTAGAGCAATCCCCACTTCTTCCTCAAGTCTACTGGCAGTACTTTCTGGTTTACAAAGTTATAATACAGTGGCTTATCTATTGTTCACAAAAAATTCTATTCTTTTCCTATTCAAAAAATGGAATAATTATATTCGTTATTAATTTAATACAACTTCCTTCATTTAATTCTACTTTACTAACAATGGTGATATTGCATAAGATATTATGATCACCAAATACAAAAAATACACACAAACAATTTCAGTGAAATGTAAAAAAAACCCACAACTCTTTTATTCGAAAACCGAAAACGTAGTAACACTTTTTTTACATTTCTAGCCAAGCTCACGCCCACGCAAGCCACGGAAGTCATAATTCCTCTGGCGCCAGAGTTCTTGAAACACACCAATGTGCATTATAAATGTACATTCTTCTTTGTGGATGGAGAAGCAAGAGAAGAAGTCGCTCACCTTCTTAGAATTAGTTATGCTGTCTGCTTGGTAGCGACTAGTTGTGTCAGGTGGACGGAAACACTCCAGTCTTTCTATATGAATTTATTTACAATATTAATACATACTACATACACATGGCACCCTTGCCTCTTCCACACTATCAATCCTATGTAATACTTAATACCGTTAGCATATCTCATACGGTCCCTGACCGTCTTAATCGCTCAGCGCTCCTAGAATTCTTCTTTTCGTCTCAAAATCTAACCTCATGTGCTTACCAGTTCATACAGTTATGGTATCAGTTACTGGTCACAGTGACGACCTCTCGCGTCCATTTAATTATAGTTAAACCTTACAGTTAAAGGAAGCATATCCGAGTTATTACAATTTTTATAACAGATTCCGTGTTGTTCTATATTGAGGTACAAGGTACAAGAGAGAATTTAGGAATAGTGGCATTGGAGAATTACTACTAAGCAATTCTATTGGCGATGCGAGACACTTTGTCGAAATTGCCACCAAGTCAAACCAGGAGCTCTCACCACCATCCATCTTGCTATTTACTGCACCAGGAGTACAGAAAATATCTAGGATTAAAGTATATTGTGCTGTATACAGGACCGGATTTAGATGAAAAGAGGCCGTAGGCTATTCCACTTATGATACCCTTTTACCTCCCATTCTTAAGTTTGTAAATTACTTATTATGTTTGCTTATTTTCCATATGTGTAGAATTTCTTCTTATTTTCGATTCAGCGTTTACTGTTTCTAGAATAGTGTCATTCTAATTTTGCTAACAATTTGAATGTATGCCCCTCTTGATCTTGAGGCACTAGGTTGAAGCCTAGTTAGCCTATAGGAAAATCCAGCCCTGGCTGTATAACATACTGTCGCATTTATTGACTGGAAAATTATTTTCGCCATCGAGTTAGTATCCCTACCCATTTCGAAACCCACTGCACTACTTTTCCAAAAGTGACAGCACTGAATAGCACTCCAACGGTATTATGTAATGCAAATCCGTCTTTTTAGTAAGCGAGGCGCAAAATTAGTCAAATGAAGAATATCCGGGTTAATATAATTTTTATAACCGATTCCGTATTGTCCCGTGTAGAGATCTGTTTAAAAGAGAGAATTTAGGAATAATCGCATTGGACAAAATCTCGCAAATTACAAATAGGCAATTGTATTGGAGATGTGAGACACTATATTGGAACTGCCACCAAGTCATATCAGGAGCTCTCACCACCAAATGGAATCTCATTGCACATCCATCGCGCTGTTTGCTGCACCAGGAGTACAGAAAATACCCAGGATTAAAGTACATTGTGCTGTATAACATATTGAAGCATTTATTGACTGAAACATTCTTTTCGCTATCGAGTTAGTATCCCTACCTATTTCGAAACCCATTGCACTACTTTCCCAAAAGTGACAGCATTGAAGCACTCCAACGGTATTATGTAATGCAAATCCGTCTTTTTAGAGTAAGTAGTAAGCGAGGAGTCACTCACCTCCTCTCTCAGAATTAATTAAATGAAGAAGGTCCGCGTAATTAAGTGAAAGTTTAACAACTTTTAAAGAAGCCTCCTCACGAGTTAAGGGATGAATTCAGAACGAGAACTTTAAGATTAAATTAAGGAATTAATTATGACACAATTAAGTGTCTTTTACCCGTTCGCCATTCTTGTTTTTAGCCTCCGCTTGATTAGAAGCAAACATAAATTACAAGGACAAGACACTAAGGTGTCAGATTCCCGGCGAACCGAGTAGGGCTCTCACGGAATCATCACCTGATTCGTCTGATGTTTTCAAAGCTATATTAAACATTGAGTTATGGTTTTTAAAAACATT
The DNA here is from genome assembly GCA_021605075.1 of Caerostris darwini. Lineage (NCBI taxonomy): Eukaryota > Metazoa > Arthropoda > Arachnida > Araneae > Araneidae > Caerostris > Caerostris darwini. The sequence goes on along the minus strand of BPLQ01009022.1, from coordinate 34,799 downwards.
GAAACACGTTTTTTTTCTGCCATTAAACATTTCTATGATTGGTAATTTATAGATCTCGGTTATTTTGTTGGTTGAAGTATACATTAAACCTTGATTTTTGATTTTTAAGAATATTGAACAAGTTTTTTCCTACGATTAAGCATTTCTATGATTGAAGATTCGTAAATTTTAGTTATTTTGTTGGTTGAAATATGTTAAATATTGCTTTTTAAGAACGTTGAACCAGATTTTTCTTTTCTGCAATTAAGCATTTCAACATATCAAGATTCGTAAATCTTGTTTATCTTGTTGGTTGAAATACTATGTTAAATAATGCTTTTTAAGAACGTTAAGCCAGATTTATTTTCCTGCGATTAAGCCTTTCTACGATTGAAGATTCGTAAATCTTGGTTATTTTGTTGACTGAAATATGTTAAATATTGGTTTTTAAGAACGTTGAACCAGATTTTTTCCTACGATTAAACATTTCTGTGGTTCAAGATTTGTAAATCCACGTTATTTTGGTGGTCGAAATATACTAAACACAGTTTTTTAAGAGCATTGAACCACAGTTTTTTCCTACGATTAAACATTACTATAATTGACGATTTGTAGATCCTCGTTATTTTGTTTGTTGAAGAACAATATATTAAACACTGAGTTATGATTTTTAAGAACATTGAATCAATTTTTTCCTACGATTAAGCCTTTCTACGATTGAAGATTCGTAAATCTCGGTTATTTTGTTGATTGAAATACATTAAACATTCTTTTTTAAAAGCATTTTTTTCTTTCTAATGCAGCTGGCAAACACAGACATGGACGTCTTGGAGGCCTTAAGGCAAGTGCTGCACAGACGTACTCACTTTGCATGAACCAGGGGGCGCGTGTAACTTGAAGATAAGCTACGGACGCGGAGTAACAATGCCCCCGCAACGCTCTACGATTTTATTAGACCGAGACCTACTTTTTAAAGTGGATTCCGAACCACTACAAGCAACCATGGCACCGCCGGGACTCGAACCCGAAACCTATGGTACCGAGCGCCAGAGCGCTAGCCACTCGGCCATTCAGGCCCATTTTTTTAAAAACATTGAACCAGATATTTTATTCCTGCGATTAAGCATTTCTACGGTTGAAGATTTGTAAATCTTCGTTATTTTGGTGGTCGAAATATACTAAACACAGTTTTTTAAGAGCATCGAACCAGAGTTTTTTCCTACGATTAAACATTTCTATAATTGACGATTTGTAGATCTTCGTTATTTTGTTTGTTGAAGAACAATGTATTAAACATTAAATTATGGTTTTTAAGAACATTGAACCAGTTTTTTTCTACGATTAAAGATTTGTAAATCTTCGTTATTTTTGTTGGTTGAAGTATACTAAACATTGCTTTTTTAAAAGCATTGAATGAGATTTTTTTTCTACGATTAAACAATTCTGCGATTCAAGATATATAAATCTTCATTATATTGCTAGTTGAAGTTTACCAAACATTGTTTTTTAAGAGCATTGAACCAGATTTTTTTCTACGATTAAGCATTTCTATGATTGGTAATTTGTAGATCTCGGTTATTTTGTTGGTTGAAGTACATTAAACCTTGAGTTATGATTTTTAAGAACATTCAACCAGATATTTTTTCCTACGATTAAGCCTTTTTACGATTGAAGATTCGTAAATCTCGGTTATTTTATTGGTTGAAATATGTTAAATATTGCTTTTTAAGAACATTGAACCAGATTTTTTTCTACGATTAAGCATTTCCACATTTTAAGATTTTTAAATCTTCATTATTTTGTTGATTGAAGTATATTTTATATTGGTATTTATGAAAATCGAGCCAGATTTTTTTTTTTTTACGTTTGAAGATTTGTACATCTTCTTTATTTTGTTGATTAAAGTACACTAAATATTGTTTTTTTTTTTTAAAATAACCAGATTTTTTTTCTGCGGTTAAGCATTTCTGCGATTGATGATTTGTGTCTTTGTGATTTTGTTGGTTGAAATACACTAAACGTTGTTTTTTCAGAACATTGAAGATTTTTTTTCTACGATTGAAGATTTGTAGGTCTTTATTTGGCTGGTTGGATAGAGATAGATGACAAATTAAAAAATATGTTTTAAGAAAAGAAAATTGAACTTTATATTTAAAGTCAGCGACACGTTCCAAAGCCAAGTTTTTAAATAATGATTTATGAATTTTTTTAATAATATTGTTAAATTAGGTTATAAACATTGACAAGTAGGAAAATTAAAATATATATGAATATTTTTTGGTTAATATTTGTCAAAAATTGACAACAAAGAAGTTTTTTTTAAATTTTTTTTTATTTAATGAAAACACTAAAAGAATATACAAAACACAATAAGTTTACTTACATAAATGTAGACAGACGTCTATTCATGCACTAAACAAGAATAAAAGAATGATACTAATTACAGTCACTCGAGTCATTTAGAGCAAAAATGCAAGAAAAAAGAAAGTTATGTTTCTAATCAAAATGCCAGTTAATCCTCTCAAAATGAATATATTTAAAACTTCTTCATTCAATGCACACATAACATCATTCAAAATATATAATTAATATATAAATAAATAAATATATTAAATAATTTATTAATTATAATAATATATAAATATAATTAATATATATATAAATTAAAATAACATTTATGACTGTTATTGTTATAACAAACAATACAGTTATTCAGTAATTTAATTGGATGTTTTGAATACATGAATTCTGTAACTCGTGATCAAACAGTTGTATCTTAACTTCTAATGACTCTAGAAACAAATCCAAAACTGTTTCAGAAAATTAAAAATCTCCTCTTTAAAATAAAACAATAACAATTTCGATTTTTTTTATTGGCTTATTTTAACTAAAGTATACAATTAAAGAGAATAAGTGATCCTTCAACGAGTTTTAATTATGCTAAAATAAATTATATCAATTGTTAATCAATGCTCTGCTCGTGACCTGGTAATAACGTACGCAGGTAGCTGACCCGAATTCGAACCTCAGCTCTTCTTCACGTTAGATGCGCTCACCTTCAGATAGTCTGACAACCAATGCAAGACACTTTCCCACACGTTGTCACAATCGCCATCGAATCTCCTCGTTTTATAAAGCAGTGACGGGGCCTGAATGGTCGAGTGGCTAGCGCTCCGGCGCTCGGTACCACAGGTTTCGGGTTTGAGTCCCGGCGGTGCAATGGATGTTTGTAGTGGTTCGGAATCCCCTTTAAACCGTAGGTCCCGGTCCTAATAGGAGCGTTGCGGGGGCATTGTTACTCCGTGTCCGTGGCTTATATTCAAGTGGCACGCGCCCCCTGGGTAATGCAAAATGAGTACGCCTGTGCAGCGCTTGGCTTAAGGTATCCAAGACCAAGCTGTCCAAGTGTTTGCCAGTTGCATTAGAACAAAAATAAATAAATAAAGCAGTGACGGCAACGGACGTCGCCAATGGATTTGAACCTGAGCCCTTTTGCACGCTAGCTGCAAACTTGATTACTTTGACACGAGTCCAACTTGTGCATTGAGATTGAATTAATCCAATCGAATGCAGCAAAATTGTGATGAGGAAAAGTGAGTTATAATAACCATTTCATAGCTTATAAAATAGACAGAATGTCAGGGAAAACACCTATATATATTCCCCTTTCTTTAAGGATGGTGCGTTGGATTTTCAAAGTAAGAGAGTCAGATTCAAAATCCCCTGAAATGAAGCAGGACCGCAAATTCCCTTGTCTACGCCGGGGATGGACACGGTAAAGCCATAAAAACATTCCATTATGCTGCTGTTGGAGCGAGCGAATATCCCAGATGCTATCTCTGGTAAATATTTGTTTAAAAATGCGATGTGGTAAAATAGGGTCGAAATTCAGTAGTGCATCCTGCGTAATGCTGAATCTGCTGCACATTTCTTTTTGAAATGTAAACGACTTAAGTCAAAGTGCCTGGCATTCGGAAACAATAACATTTTTTACCATTATCTACTTTCTTCCTTTCTTTTTCATTCATTTTTTGTTCATTTGTCAATTTCCAAATGAATATGTGTTAATATCAGTAATTAAAATCGAAATTGTAAGGTGCAGTTAATAGTAGTTGCAATAATTCAGAAAGAAATAAGCAATATACCAAAGTATTTGGCACATAATCACCTAAAAACTGTGTTAAATAAAACTGTATCACGATGACTACGACACCACACCACATCACTGTGCCTAGAGCTGAGTTGCCCCTTTACAGTTTGGGAATGATGTGGGTGAGAAAAAGTCTGATTGGGCTCTATGGCGCTCTACGGTCATATGAGACCGGGACCTATGACTTAAAGTGGATTCCGAACCACTACAAACATCCATGCCCCCGCGATGTCTACGACTGTATCGTTGATTATGACGTATCACGACGACTGTAGAGTGTTGGGTGTAGGGCTGACAATCCTATCCAGTAAAAAATCTCATGCTTCGGAATCTGCCAGTAGGCAGACTTGGGCGTGGTCAGTAGTTGGGTGGGTGACCACCTGGGAACACCACGTGCCGTTGCCATTCACAAATTTGGGACCTGAATGGCTGAGTATCTAGCGCTCTGGCACTCGGTGCCACAGGTTTCGGGTTCGAGTCCCGGTGGGGCCATGGATGTTTGTAGTGGTTCGGAGTCCACTTTAAGCCGTAGGTCCCGGTCTGTTATGACTATAAGAGCGTTACGGAGCAGAAGTCAGACTTCTACCTACGGGTGCTCCATCAGAACAGAAGCTGCACCCCTCTCCCCTCCTTCCGTGAGGGACACGATAACAACAACAAAATTGTAAGTCCTTCTTTTTCTTTTTTTCTCAGGAATATGCAAATTTCTTCAAATATTTCTGCTTTCTTGCAGTGATCTCGGTATTAATTTTTCTGCAACATTCTTGCAAAGAAGAGTGAGTCACTTGCTGTTTATTTTGCCTGCGTTTTTAGTTTACGGATTATCTTTTAATAGAATTATATTTTAAAAATAAACTATTCCACTATTTTATTAAAAATTATTCAAAAAAAAAAAAAAATCAGGGAGTTTAAATTCAATACAATGTTTATTCCAGTTATGAAAAAATCTGTTTCACAATTTAATTATGATTTTAAAATGGTTACTAATCTAAAGAATTTCTGATTGTGCATGCATTTTAATGTAAATTATAAAACAAAATCGGTCAAAAAGCAAAATAGAGGTCTTTGGGATATGGCGACTTTTTTGTAAAGCCAACTAAGCTATAAGTCGCTAAATGTGTTAATCCGGGTTTCTTGTTCTTTTTGTAATTCACTTCACTTACAATTGTAACCCGTTATTTGGCTGTGGTGAAAAGAATTTTTGACGGCAAATCACAACGGTCCCTAGGTAAAAATCTAGGATCCTGTACCCTTTGTGCCAAACACATTGCCAAGTTGCCAAGTTGGTAAGTAAGCATAGAAATCGAATAGCTATTTCGATAACTAATTATCGAAATAGCAATAAAATAGTCATTATATTGTTCGGAAAATGAAGCTACGAATTCCTCTAATTAAGGTATTGCAACCCTAAAGAAATTTGCGGAAAATTGGCGAAATATTCAGGGTTGCAAGATTGGCGACTTCCTCAAGGGTACAGTATCTTAGATTTTAGCCTAGTTTTTAAACAATGTGATTGAAAGTTACTGTAACAAAGCATACTAACAATGCCTGCAACAAAATTTCATGACATATTTTGTGTAGACTGCTTTAAAACGAGTTTGAGTGCAAACGATTAAGTTTCATTGTGATAAAATTACGAAACCTTCTGCTAATATGGATGAGACCAGAGCCGTAAGTGTTGTTTTCTTCTCTGTTGGCTTGGACTTTTGGCCCAATTCTTTTATGTGCATGATTTGTGGAGTTTATTTCACTTTTCCTTTTATGCTTTGTTGACGGCCATTACTATTAACGAAAATGGCGGATTGAAATTTTTGATTTCTGCCCTTGATAACTGGGTTGCCGAGATTATCACTTATCGTAATCGTGTTTTGATTATTGAGAGAACTGGTGAGCCTATTGATACTCCCAAAGTCAATTTCACTGATACTGAAATTGATATGAGTCAAGGTGATGCAATTATAATTAATGATGAGGATATTGACGAAATCGACGATGAGTTATTACCTCCACCTGAGTACATGTTACGTGGAATTTTCCCTTGTTGTAATTTTGTTGATTCAAACAACATGAATAATAAACCCATTATTTACTTTGTTACCAATCGTCCTAATGAATATCCTTTTCGAACTAGCAGCTATTTTTCCAGCACTTCTAGTGTTCATTGCCACTGCGATAAATGTTCCGCTTAATTTAAACATGCTGCTTAAAAATTACGTACTTAGTTCAGGCAAAACTTTACAAGTAAATTAATTTCAAAATTCACCTAAAATTAAAAATTAAATCCTTTATTAGAAAATTTAAAAATTAAAATTCTTGTATAATTTTTTTTGTCTGATATAAAATATTAAAATTAATATTTCCAAAAATTTTTTAATATCTCAACTGCACAAATGATCACATTCAGATGCAACAACATTCTCCCAGACCAATGTACTATTTTCTTCAAAAAGATCACGCGGTCAACACACTGTTGCCATCATTTTACTCTACTTCATTGTCTACCTCACTGGGATAACACCTATTACCAACAAAAAAAAATCTGTGACCATTGCATTACTAAACAAGAAAATATTATGCCTGCGTCTAGCAATAAATTGACACTTTAATTTGATACAATGATCATTTCTATTGCTGTCATCTTTCCCTGATTTGCACGAATCCCACTTCTGTCGTAGACTTCTGCTGCCGATTAGCGCAACTTGTACTATCATTGACTTCCTCTGCTGCCATTGTCTTCTAATAGTGCGACATGTGCTGTCGTCGTCTGCCACTGCTACCATCATCTACCACTTCTTCGTACGAATACCTCTTCTGCCATCATCTACCACTGCTTCGTGTGACTTTCTCTGCTGTCGATGTTTCCAACTGCTGTCATCGTCTTCTTCTGCTGCCGTCATTCTTCTATTCATTTGATTTCTGCTACCATCGTCTCTCACTGCTGCCATCATCTAACACTGCTTTGTGCGAATACCTCTGCTGCCAACCTTTCCAACTGCTGTCAACATCTTCTTCTGCTGCTGTTATCTTCTATTTGTGTGACTTCTGCTACCATCGTCTCTCACTGCTGCCATCATCTAATACTGCTTCGTGCAAATACCTCTGCATCCATCATCTAACACTGCTTCGTGTGACTTTCTCTGCTGCCGATATTTACATCTACTATTATCGTCTTCTGCTGCCGTCATCATCTGTTCGTGTGACTTTCTCTGCTGCCGACTTTTCCAACTGCTGCCATCGTCTCCTTCTGCTGCCGTCATCTTCTATTCGAGTGACTTCTGCTACCATCGTCTGTCACAGCTGCCATCATCTAACACTGCTTCCTGTGACTATCTCTGCTGCCGACTTTTCCAACTGCTGTCATCGTTCTTCTTCTGCTGCCGTCATCTTCTATTCGCGTGACTTCTGCTGCCATCATCTGTTTACTGCTGCCATCATCTAACACTGCTTTCTGTGACTTTCTCTGCTGCCAACGTTTCCAACTGCTGTCATCGTCTTCTTCTGCTGTCGTCATCTTCTATTCGCGGGACTTCTGCTACCATCGTCTGTCACAGCTGCCATCATCTAACATTGCTTCGTGTGACTTTCTCTGCTGCCAACGTTTCCAACTGCTGTCATCGTCTTCTTCTGCTGCCGTCATCTTCTATTCGCGGGACTTCTGCTACCATCGTCTGTTACTGTTGCTATCATCATCTAACACTGCTTCCTGTGACTTTCTCTGCTGCCAACGTTTCCAACTGCTGTCATCGTTCTTCTTCTGCTGCCGTCGTCTTCTATTCGAGTGATTTCTGCTACCATCGTCTCTCACTGCTGCCGTCATCTAATACTGCTTCGTGCGACATCTTTTGTTGTAGTCATCTTCTACGTCGTGTGGCTTTCTCTGTTGCCGTCTTCTTCCACTGTCACCGTCATCTTCTGCTGCCACCATGCTGCCACGTCTTCCACAATAAAATTTCTCCTCAATTTTTTGGTTTACCTTCCTCATTTATGTAACTTTTTTTTTTTTTTTTTTTTTTTGCACATTTCCAGTTTCTCTAATTATGCATAGCCACTTTGCAATTTAATGAAAAGCAATAAAGAATTTTCTCAATAAAAATATATTTGTCGTATTATTTCTTTTTTTATTATTATTATTTTTTGTGAAATGTTTATCAACTTAATAAATATATATATATTAATTTTCATGAAAATATTATGCATTTCGTGTTTGCCGTTTTTACCATTCATTATACAAGGAGATGTCTTCCTGAATAGCAGATATCACCATTTTTATCTTTAAATACTTTTTTTGCTTTTTAGGTCTTAAAAGTCATATAATAAATATAAAGTTATATATCATCATTAAATGCTTAATGTAATCAGGGCCGGATTTAGATTAAAAGAGGCCCTAGGCTATGAGGAACCTTCACCTACCATTTTTAAGTTTGTAAATTACATGAGAGATAATAAAATACATCATTACTGTGATATATATCAATATGTTAAATGAAATATGTTGTGATGGGTACTAATCTTTATAAAAAATGTGGCACGGATAATAAATAAAAAAAAAAGTCGAGAACACTTATTTGGATATTTATTCTAGTATATACAAACGAACAGTATATACAATGTCAATCTCAATGTATATAGTATATACAATGAGCCGAACGCGTTGATCTTAACCAATGCATTTTTATGTTTATTTATGAGTCATATGTGTACAATTTCTCCTTAATTTCGATTCAGTGTTTTAGTGTTTACAGTTTTTAGAATAGTATAATTCTAATTTTACTAACAATTTGAATGTAGGCAACTGTTGATCTTGAAGCCTAGTTAGCCTACAGGAAAATCCGGCCCTGGCTCTCACAACTTCAAGGATTTGACATAGAAAAGAAACACCAATAACAACGTCATAGAATCTGATCTCACGGTAGATTTTGCCGAGTATTTCTTTAGAACGTAAAAAGTGATTCAGGATTCGTTCAATCTGGAATCTAACTGACTGAAACAGAACAGTTTTCAGCAATGAGATTAATCGATTAATTTCCCTGATGATTAGTCGAGACTTATCTGGAAACCAAGACAACGGAAGTTCAATAATTCCCTCAAGAATGAGTATTTTAGCCAAGTGATATTATTTAAGATGGGTTTTTTTAAAAATTTTAAACTTAAAATGAGTAAATTTTAAATTTAACGATGAAAAAAATATATATAAAATGCAATGATATTTATTTTGTAACGGAATTTATCAAAATTAGAACATTTTGTTTTCTGTAGGGTCATTTCTGCTAAAATATTAATTATTAAATTTGAACTTATACTATTCTGAATTAATTCTATGGTGCATCTAAATAAAATATCTTTTTACTAATACTAATTTAAATTACAGCTTTTTCTCTTAGTGATCTATATTATATTATCTATTATGTTGGGCTCTCGCAAAAACGTGTCGACCGCTTAATAAGATTTTTCTTTTTTTCTTTTTGCAATTTCTTACTTGGTGGTAATTTTTCTTTTTATTGCAATCATCTAAGCGAAATATCTTTCTCAAAAAAAAAAAAAAAAAAAAAAAAAAAAAATTTTTACTTCAATCTGAGGAAAATACTTAAAAAATACCACTGACAAAGGAGAATGAGAAAAGAAATCGCAATGTAGAAAAGAAAGAAAATTTGACGACACGAGAAGAAGTTGGTCTCGTAATTTAAATGCTGCTCATCAGAGTAAATGAAAATTAAACGGAAAGTGATGAAAAGCAGTAATCGATGAAAGAAATCCAAAGGAAATGTGCGTATAAAGAATGGCGAAAAAATAAATATAATTTTCTTTTTTTTTCTTATTAACAAAGAAACTGAAACTTCAGCATGATTTTTGAGTCAGCTTCAAATTTTATTATAAGAATGCTTTAAAAACTCCAAAATCCAGTGGTCTGAATTAGATTTCGTTTCATTTTTTGTTATCAAATTATTTTTATTTATGTAATAATTTAACACAATTAAAATGGATTATTTTAATGTGGGGAATTTTTACATATTAGCTCTTTGATATTTAGTATAAAAGCTGAACCGATTTTAAATTTCTGAAAATTATTAATATTATTATTATTTTATATAATTTTTTTCTTAAATACTCAATAATGACTTGGCGATTGGGGCTCGGGGAAGTCCTTAAGAAGGATCCCTAAATAACCGCAATCGTGAACCAAAGATAGTGCGCACAAACTAGTAGGAAAGATTCGATTCCTACTGATGAAGTGCACTGCAGTCACTATGTCAGGGGTCATAGACCAACGACCACGTGGCTGATGTCTGGTATTAAATTCTACCAGGGTCATTAAATCTAATTGGAGGTTGTAAAACGATTTTGTCTTGTGATCATCAATAGGCTCTACAATGCCAATACAATGACTGCTACAATGTGTAATTAAAGCTTACTAACACGATATATACTATATATGTGTGTATATGGACAGGAAATTTTTTTGTAAATAAGTATTGAATTTTAATTAATTGATAGTTTAACAATTTAGTTATTTGATATATTATATATTTTGTACAATTATTATTAACATTATTTATTTATTTATTTTTGTATTGTATTTTTAAGCTTACTTATACTTTTTTAGTACTATGTATCCTTAAGTGAATGCGTTTTCAATTCTTCAAAACAATTGGTTAAATTAAACAATCAATATTCACGCATAGAAATTTTCAAACACTAACACGTGTTAAAAGGTAAATAAATGCCTTTCTTATGTTGTTAACTAATTTTAGTAATAATCTTAACTTTTCCTATTACTTTTAGTGGATGGCAACTCTCTTTTAATAATGAATGAATGATGGAACAGATAGAGCAAATCTTTCTTTGAATAATAGAATAAAATTTCCACCAATGACTTTAATGTAATGAACCCATTTTAAAAAGCGGGCGTTTGTTTGAATATTCAAATACCTTAACGCTGTTTCATTATTAAGTGATAATATTGGGATTCCCCGAAATCGCAGATTTTGGAGCTTATCTGTTGCGGATTTTCCGACAATTCATGGATAAAACTGATAGAGAAGATAAACAAATAAAGATTGTAAAAACTGCCGTATCATGGATGCTGTAGACAAAATCAATCTTTCTTGGAATGGGGAGACAGATAAATGCTTAAAAAGAGTATAGAAGAATATATAAGGAAGGATGTACAAAGGCAGAATGCATCGGAGGTGAGTAAGGATAGTGGCAGAAGAGAATGCTTTATTAATATCACGAAATTATATATATATATATATATATATCTGTATACGCTAGGGAAGGTTGCGAACGTCCCAAAGCTTCTTCTTCTAATCTGTTAGCTTCAGAGGTACATTCCATGACTTTAGCCAGAGTGAATATCGCTTGGAGGTTACCAATTCATGCATGGTACGCCGCTAAATATTCTGGTGTGTCCTTGCAGTGCTGCTGTCCTAGATCTGCTCAAACTACTTTAGCTAGACTAAGGACTGGCCGCACTAAGAGTTTGACCTTCAATGGACACGAGGAGACATGTGCCCTTTGTCATTGTTCGGCTATCGCGTCTCCCTCTCATCTCATCGATTGTATTGGTGCTCTGTGAGGCAACTGTTGAATGAAGGGAGGATTTAGTAGTTTTAGTTTTACACAATCGGTGAAAAAATACACGTTTTACCCCGCCCCTCCATAAAAAGAAAAAAAAATTATTTTATATTCAATCTATACAAAATTTTATGTTGCGAATTATATTTTACTTTTAAAATGATAAACGTATTTTTTTTTCTTTTTTTAATTTAAATTAGCGCATTATTTTTTGTATTGTAAATTGACAAAATTTTTAATGTACATAAACTGAAGCTTATATTCCGTTCCGAAAAACAGTCTTCAAGAAAAGCTTAAACAGCCATAACATTCATCCTATAAAAAATAAAAATTATTCTGTAAATCTATTTTTAAAACTTAATATAACAGGCTTAACAAAATGAGAATTGATATTTTGGTTAGAAATTGTATTTTAAAAGTATACCATTACCTTAATTTTGCACCATTTTGGTCATACCTCTTGAAACGCCGGCTACTCTCTGCTGATCCTGTAAATTCAAATCAAAAGGAGTAAAGAGAACAACAATTGATTGTGAATAATACAGATATTGCTGAAAAAATCTGAGGTAAATTATTATGCATGGAAAATTCTTTCTCTATTGATAAAGAAAAAATTTAAATCCAGTAGCAAAGTAATATTTCATTGGATGAGACATCAGTGTTATCAACAATTTTATAACTTGAAATAAATCAGCAATATTTAACAAACAATTCATTACATGATGATATGAAATTTATTCATAAAAAAGTAAGCCGGAAATCCTCTAATTAGTCAGCTCTTTATCAACGCAAGCAAATTTTCAAATCAGCAGTATTTTAAAATGAGTCTTATTAATTCTCACACCACCATTTTATGAGATACATTCTATAATATTACTATTGATTCTCGTACATTATGAACAGGAATCACATCCCTTTACTATTTAGCCGCAATCTGGCAAAAGAATACTTTTTAATTATTTTTCTAAATATAAATAGACTTTACTTATTTGAAAAAAAATTAGATAAAACACATTCCGTGATTTAAAAAAAAAAATTTCTTTTAAATATAAAAAAAAAGTTTGCAGAAATTTAAAGAAAAATAAGTTGCTTAATAAAGTTCTTCAAAGGTGTGAAAAAATTCGTATAAATGGTTAAAATAAGTATGCATTCATTTTTTTACATATTGTAATCATTTTCGCTCTGTGGTAATAGTTTGCACTGTTTGGTACAGGTTATAAATCACTTAAATCATTAGAAAAAAAATGTCTCTGCTACAGAACTGTTCGGTAAAGGTGACGGATTTTTAAGCATTTTAATTTTTTACTTGTGTAGCTCTTTCTTTTCCTACAATGTGTTCAATACTTAAACTTTGGAATGGCGATTTTGTTAATTTTTTATGTAGATCAAGACATCCAGACATACAGTTCTGCTACTCACGTTGTACTCAATGATAATTAGGATCATTAACAAGAAAAAGGTTTTCCAATTTAAGGCTATTCGAAGATCTACTCAAATTCAATTTGCAATGGAAGGGGGAAGAGGGTTGGTTTTTCTTCCTCATCATAATCGCTTTCCAGATCTGCCCTGATATCTAAAGTTAGTTCTATAATATCATTGCTCCATAAGACATAATTCACAAGTAATTCATATAAATTGTCATGGCTAAAGGTATTAAAAGCACTTCCGACAATTTCATGCCACAAAGTAACAATTTCATTTGGAAGTGCCGATGCTGCAATAGTTGCATTGCTTGTAAAACATCCCGGGAAAACTTACAAATAAAAATATTCAAAAATACAAACAAAGTTGTATGAGTTATAAAAAATTTTATAACCATTTTTCCAAATGAATTATATAAATATCAGTTGGTCCCTATAATAGCAACCATCTTCTGCTTTTCATCATGATAAAAAGGTGATAACTTTTTAAAATTTCATCTAATTACTACTTGATTGATTGCTATATTGACTTTTTACTGAATGAAGCATAGTAAAAAAAATATGAAATTTGATTAATCTGTTCTCTAGTTTTATGTGAATAAGACAAAATACGCAAGTGTTTCTAAAATTCCTTACATAGATTGCAGACTTGTTGAAAGTTCAAGCTACAAAATAAAAGTAACAGTTATATAATTCACTCTCATAAATTTCAGAAAATTTTTAACATTATAACTGGAGTAGGATACTAGTACTTTTCGGCAGAATTCGTTTTATAATAGGAACTGCATGCTTTTACCAATATAGGCAATTGTTTGCCTTTTCAACAATAGAATCAAAAAAGAGAATTTTTTCATGCCCTGTTGAGCAGCAAAGTATAATGGATTTTTAATTTTAATTTAATATTATATTATATTTATTCCATTAAAAACATATTACCTACATAATTTGTTGTTGTTGTTCTTTTCCCTCAGTGGTATGAGTCTTGTAAAGTACTTACAGGATTCAATGACAAATATTGGCGCCATTATGCGTGATAAAAAAATTTTTTAAATTATTTTTTCGATAATAAGTAGTAAAATAAGCAAACCCTCAATGATATTATAAGGAAAATGTGGGAATATAAAGGCAAAAATCTTTTCTTTTACCCAATAAATTTATTCAAATTCGAACAACAGTTTATTCTTAAATTGGGCAATCGAAAATCATTAAAATTATTTTTATAATAAAATTTATTTTAATAAAAAATATTATTTCAGTATACAGATACATATATAAGAACCTTGAAAATGTATTTTCATATGTGTTTTAAAATAATGAAAATATTTATAAAAAAAAAAAAAAGGATTTATTCTATATTATTTCGTACAATACAAAAATGTAAGCATTTTTTTTATTTAAAATGCTGTAACCATCTTATTAATGCTACAAACTTTCTTAATAAATAAACGAGACATTTCCAAGATTTTTAGGGAGCATTTAAAATAAAACTTTTCTTTTTTATTATTGTTTTTTAAGGTTTGTGTTTGGACAGTACTTTTTCATAATTCTCTTACTTCATTATAATCTTAGTCTCGTTTTTTCAGTGAAAGTGAGGGAACATAAAATAAAATAATAAAAATTATAAGCTTTTCTTATCGTTAAATGAAAATATATTTTTATAAATGGGTCTATTTTTTATTTCCCGATGTACTTGTATTGAACTTTTTTTTTTTCACTAGATTGTTTTCGGATAATAAGGTAAAATATTAAATAAAACGAGTGATCTACTAAAAATTATTAAATAATGAATATAACCATAATTTTAACAAAATAATGTCCCCATTAATTAGCATTTTAAAGTAAAAATTATTAAAAAGATTACATAAATAAACAATTCAATCTACAATAATTAAGAAAGCGATTCTAGCCAATAGTCGTACAGAAGATATGTTTCATCGCTTTATTCCTGAAGAAAAATTTAATTATACATATGTGTATTAATTATTCCATATAAACTTCAACTTTATAATGTGATTCCGTCTTTCAGTATATACTACGTATACCTAGAAATCTCAAAAAGTTGAAATAAGCAAGAATTAAAATTGTGTTCCTCTGGAAGAGTTCTGAAGACAATTTGCTTTTTCAATTGTATTATTCAAAACTATTATTGAAAACCAGGTAAAAGCATTAGTAGTTTTTGAAAATTTTATCTTCCTTTGTCAAGTGTAAGTAAATTTGGTTTGGATTTTCTTATAAAAATTTCAAAAAAATCAATACATATCATGCATGAAGAAAAAATATCGCCAAATATATTCTCAGAAAAGTAACGGAGGGAAACTTCTCGTAACGTGTTGCCGTTGGCAATGATTATTTGATTTAATTTTTAATGAAATTTTTTTATTAAATATGGTGTATTAATTTTAGGTGACATGTTGAGGTAAAAATAATGATTAAAATGGATCATTTTAATCAAAATGACTTGCTGATAATTAATAGTAATTTGTTATTTATATTTTTTTTGTTTTGTTTTTTAACTACCACCTATATATAAAAATAATGCCGTAAGAACATAATTTGTATTTAAAACGCAATAGTTTAAATAATATGAATAATTTATTTTTATCACTTAATTTTTTTAATAATATAAAAATAAACAATGACTCTAAAGCTGAATGAAATATGTGTAGCATAATTTTAAGAGACATTTTTTATCTCCTTGAAAATTTAAGCTTCAATTTAATTTATTGTTGAATTTTTATTTAGATAAGCAAATGCTATAAAAATTTTAATCTCCATGATTTTATTTAGACATATGTAAGTATCTTATATTATAGAAAAAAATTATTTAATTTAAAAAATTATTAATAAATAATTTTTTACCTTATTTTTTGTAATACATCTAAGATCTTTAATTTTTCAAAATCATAAAAATTTACTTAATTAATAAAAATAATGTTTCTTCGTTTAATTTCTAGTACATCAATGAAGTTTAATGAGAAGTCCAATTTCCTCAGCATAAATGTCAGATTAAAAATATCATGATTTTTAAAAATTTGTAAGTGTGGATTTTTATTGATATTCATATTGTCATTTAAGAATGTAATAGGATATTCAAATTTCAATGAATTATTTTTTATTAATAGAATTGTAATTTTCGTATGAAAAAAAAAAAAAAAAAAATTTTTTTTCACCTAAGTTATGAAGTTGAAATAGTCATAAACATTTCATTAAATTTAGAAGAAAAATAGCAATAATTACCATATATAGTTTCCTTAGGCTATTCTTTCTTTTAATGTATTATTTACCATTCTCTACATGTTATAAAATTTTGCATCTTTAATAAATCTATGAAGTGAACTTATGTATTTTATAAGAATATATGTATAACAAATTTTTTTCTTCAAAAAAAAAATTCTTCATATGTTATTGTTGCTATTAGTATTTGCTGTTTAAAACTGAACTTTTTTAGTGATGCTAGACATTTATTTGTGTTAAATAGAAAATGTCAAATTGTAATTGTCAACAACTAATCAATGTCAACTTTTGACATAATTGATGAATAAAAAAAGAAACACCTGCAAATGATGTTTATAAATTTGATATAAATGTACAAAAGTGTGCGACAGATAATAAAGTTGTGGCATTGATTATAGAATTCATACTATAGCCAAGTAAAATCGCTAAGCAGTTGGGTTATCTATTATGAACAAGTTCCTTTATTTTTCAGCATATATTAATTGGAAATTATTTGAGATTCTATTTCAATTTTTTATGTACTTGTTTTTCTTTATTTTTTTTTTATTATTTATTATATGAAGCTGAACAAGCTTTATAAAAAGAAACGAAATTGTCTTTTGTCTACAACTTGATGTGTACCAAAATTTTTCTCGGAACCCTCCTTCATTCTATCGTTTCCATAATATCATTCTGATAGCTTTTAAATTGCTCCCAATATACTTGTCCATTTTATGTGCTAGTCTAAAATCTGGTTACATTGATTCACATACAGCTGTTGTATATGAATCGCCACTATAGTGTTGATTCATATTCTATATTCATATGTATATTATGAGACAAATCATAATATTTTTATACATGTTCATTTAGCTTTCTTATATAATTAATTTCGTATTGTATTTTTTCCATCCATATTAGTTTTCGTCAATAAAACTTTTTTCTAAAAATCTTTCTTTCAAAAATAGCTCATTGATTTGGTTATTATGTAGTTTAAAGCACATATTTTTTTGAGGATAATTATACTAGTACTTACAACTACTGCATACTATGAAATTATTAATTGTTCACTTAATGTCTAAATGGGCTAATTAGTTAATTTTTAGAACAATGCCAAGGATATGGGTTAAACTACACTTTTATCATTAATTTTCATGTATTTTAGAGCCATATCTAAGAACAGATCTCACAACTGTTTCATATAACAACAATTTTCTTTCTTTTTTTTGAAGTCAAAATCTCTGGAAGGCTCTTATGTCATTAAAAAATTAGCTGCAATAATATATTTTGTGTAAATTTTAAGCATTTACTTTTAAAGTTAACTAGTCATAATTTATAATTTATGACTTCAAGATACTTAATGCTTATATAAAAAAAAAAAAAGATAAAGTAGAGTTCATTTATATATACTGAAAGCATCTATAATAACATCCAATTTGCAACATATGTTTTTCTAACATTTAGGGAGGATAATCTGCTGCTGTGACTTCTGTTATCTGTAAATATTGAATAACTACATCATAGAAGATAAGGCGTATTTCTTTTAAAAGGTAAAATGTTTTACATAGACATTTTATATTATTAGAGGAAATTTTTTTAAATTCATTGAAAATAATGTACATCAACTATTTTTTTAAAAATCTTATTTAAATGCTTGTTTTATGAAAAAAATAGCAATTTTTTATAGCAATTTTTTTGTAGTTGTAGACAATATTTCCTGTACCTTCTTGG
The DNA here is from genome assembly GCA_021605075.1 of Caerostris darwini. Classification (NCBI taxonomy): domain Eukaryota; kingdom Metazoa; phylum Arthropoda; class Arachnida; order Araneae; family Araneidae; genus Caerostris; species Caerostris darwini. Next base: position 16,730 of record BPLQ01009022.1, on the reverse strand, counting down.
GTGGTATCATAGAAAGAGAAAATCACAATAGAAAAAAAAAAAAGGAAAATTCCATTCTTATAGGGATATTAGGATCTTTTAGACTACATACTTATACAATCATTTCAGATTAATTTTACATTGTGACAAAAGCAACATAAAGCATCACGCAGCACAAGCTAAGAAATTTTTTTATGACTATTCTCACAGATATTTTTTTGTTAAAGCAAATACAGCAAGCACTGCACCTTAAGGAAAACACTACCCAGGAGGTGCATGTAACTTGAAGATAAGCTACGGACATGGAGTAACGATACCTCCACAACACTCTACGATCATGTTAGACTGGGACCTGCAGTTTAAAGTGGATTCCGAACCACTATAAATATCCATGGCACCTTCGAGACTCAAACCTGTGGTACCGAGTGCTAGCCATTCAGGCTCTGTCTCACAGATAGTAAATTAGGCGAAATTTCATTATCATCATTTCCATTATTGTGAAATTAATGGGATTTTTGAATGTGAAAAAGAAACAATATCAAAACAGGGAGTAAATTTTGAAAATTCAGATTTGAACGATGAAGAATATAATATTTCGTTTTATTTTGGGAATGATACAACAAAATGGGAAAAAAAATATCTTTCCTAAAGTGTATAAGCATGATTCATCAATATTTTGTCACATTTACTTGGTGAATAAGACTATTTACAGAACTCTCGTAGGTTTCCTAGATGGCAACAATATGACTCGCCATGGTTATTTGAAAACATTTACTGCCGAAATTATATAAAAAATATTTTTTAAATGAACAAAGAACAAACGTATTCCAACTTGTGTATAAACAACTGTAAAAAGGCTTCTAAATATGCCAGAGAAATAAAGCCTTCTAATAAATCAGCTATTCCTCATCTATTTAAAAAGTGTCTGAGAAAATCCGATAGAATTACATTTTCTGCTGGTGAAAAATGTGATAAATCTTTAAAATTCCCTCCCTTTACACATGCAAAAGATCTTCTGCAGAACAAAATGATTAATAATCTTTTCATAATTCGAAAAAGTGTTAAAAATAAGTTAATTTTTATGTATGCAAGAGAATTAAAACGGAATTTTAAACTGATTTCTCGTATTGAATAGTGAATTTTTGAATTTTGAATGTTTCTATCACAAAAAATTTTTAATTTAAAACATAGATTTTATTATAATTAAATAATATTTTAGCCAGAAAATGGTATTTATTTTGCACATGAATAAATGTGTCAAAAAGAGTAAAAAAAAAAAAGTGTACTACAAAAAGAGAAAAAGAGGTGAATTAAAATTATTATTTTCTATTTTAAAATTGTTATTTAAATGAAATAATGCTTGTCTGGTTTAAAAAAAAAACATTCAAATAGTTAGTCTTTTTTCTTATAAAAATTACTCTAATACATTGATAAAAAATTAGTTTAAAAACTAGGGCCGAATCTACACTATATCTGTCACAAAATAGAATGTGTGTGCTGAAAGGTCAAATAAAAAGATTTTCTGAAATTCCACACCTTCTGGTTCTTTTAATCCAGTCGTACCGAATGTGAAAAAAGGATAAATGTTGTTGCTCATTAGTATATTTCTTATACTACATTGGAATGTTATCAAAATAAAATTTGTTTAATGTATTTATTTTCTTTTATGTATGTAGCATGTATTATACTTACTAGTGTTATTGAAAATCAACAGTGGTATTGGAGAGTGAATGCTATTGTGAATTTTGCAGTGGATGTAAAATGAAGATTTACATCCACTGCATCCAAAAATAAAGCATAGTTGCTTATGTGCAGTTGATTTATGTACTTTCATTTATGTTTTTCATGAAATCTTTCCAAAATACTATATTTAACTGTTTATTTATTAATTTTTGGTTATTAAATATTTATTTCAATGTTTCTGTCTCAAAGCATTCTGAATAACTTTGGGTAATTTTTTCCTTTTATATCAAATTAAATTGTGTCATAATTATTTTTTATACAAATTTTACTCTGATCATGCTAATACATAATATTGCATAAATTACATTTTTTATTGTAATGAAATTTAAAACTAAAATTTTAATTTATGTAATTATAATGTCATATGTTGAACTTTTGAACTTTTTTAATCATTAATTTTATTAAATTTTATACATGTGTAAATCATGACTGAGGTTTTAATTGCAAAAAATAGATGCACCTCTGTATAATTCGAGAAAATTGATCTTTTAAAACTTAAAAATTTGTTTTTTAAATCGTTTTATGCAATTAAAGATTCATACTATCAAGTGGCTGAGTGGCATAAAGGTTAAAAGCAATATTAAACTATCAGAAAGCTTCAGTTCCTACTGTACTTTTTTTTTACTTATATTCATTGTAAATCCATAAATATTTTCTACAACAAACATATTTATGTATATATTTTCTATCATTTGCATAGAAATTCTGTCTTGCCTTATGAAAAAAATGTACCAAATCTTTGTTATTATTTATCCATATGCATGTGTATCTTGAAAATTATTCATGATTATAGCAAAAGGAACAAACAGTCAGGCAATCAACAGAAATATTTACTCTGAATCAGAACAATGCATTCAATAAGAATAGAAAAATTTATTTGGTTTAAAAAATTAATTAGCAAGCTTTCACCTAGATGCAAATAATAGACATTCCTATGCCATGCATTTTAGTGTATTATATACGGTGTCACACAAAAATTTCACATACATTTACTTACAAATACAAATTATAATAAGAATCAGAAATAAGTGATTACATCATTAAAAAAAATTTTATGAAAACATCATTTATTAAAATCCCTATTAATCAAATCTTTTGTTAATCAGATTTTTTTCTTTCTAAATTATATAGTATAATTTTTTTAAACCTAATATTTTTTGCAATTTGAAAAAAATATTATTGCATTTTGAAGATTTTCCACATTTTGAGTTTGACTAAGCCAAAATAATTCTCACAGAAGTTTTCTCGTAGAATTTCTACTCTCATTAATTTTGCCTGATTTTCAGCCATGTTCGACAGTAATTTAAAATAATACTACATACTGTAGTAAACTCATTAAGCATACTCTTTTTCAGATACTACGTTAAATAAATTTGTTTATTAAAATATTTTTATCTGTCATTTATTCAATTAATTAAAATCTGACTAAAGATCAGGCAAGTATACTTCATTAGACATTCACAAATTAATTGCTATTTTCCATTTTGAAAAACATTATGCTATTTAAAGAATTACTCATTTTGGTTTAAATGATTGCAATATTCTTTTTTTTATTATTCTATCAAGAAAAAAAGCATTGTAGAATAAATAGTAAATCAGTCCAAAAATTCTATCTTATGGAATATAGTGAATCATCATTTGCAAAATAAATACATATCCAAGGTTATTGGTTACAAAACTTATAGTAGAATTTCAATAATGATATGAAATATGTACAAGTTCAAAGGATGATTCAATCAACCATAATCTGATCGAGTGTCAAGAAAGGAAAACCTTCTTTAGATAATCAAAAAATTTGAATTTCATTTGCCTAAAACATGAAAAAGAATTTTTGCATTATTATGTTTTGCCTATGAAAACAAATTCAATATGTTCAATTATTCTATATGATTTGGAGAAAATCAAAAGAAGAGTTTCAGAAAGCCAACTTATTTCCATTTTATGAACATAGCAATAGAAAGGTTGTGTTATAGGGATACATATCAATCAGAGTAAGTAAGTTCGAGTTTTTTAATGACACCATGAAGTAATATAAATATTTTGATAAATACAATTTGAAAATAATCAGCAGAAAATCTCAATTTGCAAAAAGTCTTCAAGCTGTCTTAGCATAATGATAAGCATACTGCTTTGAATATTCAATTGTTTGCTTTACAAGTATAAATAAATTGAAATATTTCCTTAGTCATTAGATCTGAATGCAATAAAATAAATATAGACATTATTTGAAAATGAAATTATAAAACATAACAATTTTGTAAATGCTGCTGCTAAAATCTAAAGTACAAAAATGGAACAGGAGGGCTTCGAATTTACAATAAAAAATTAATTCATGTCTATTAAAACGATTAAAATGCTTTCTCATAGATTCTTCAATATAAACTAAGCATTGAAAATTGTTTAATAAGCAGTTCAAAATTTTTTATTGAGATGAATTACTAGCAAAAATTTTAATGTATAACATTCATTCTTCCACTGTGTATTTAAAACAAATTTATGCAAAATAATTAAAAAGAAAATGTAAATAAAAAGAAAAATATGTTGTTGCTAAAATTGTTTCAAAGCACTGAGTTTTCATTATTTGTTTTAATAACTTTTTTATCTAACAATTTGTATAAATGGTGTGTCCATTCAAAAAACTTCTCTGACAAGTTTATCGAAATTTTTTCAAATGTAGTCTTTTATAGAAAATCATTTAAATTGTTTCTGTGGTTGTAAAAAATTATTCTCATGAGGTATATTGTAAATGGATTTTAATATGTTTCATTTTTTTATAAGTATAAAATTTTGTTTTATGATTAATTGTTGTTTTCCCTTAGTCTCTGAAATGGATCTGGATGAAGATACGCATCTTTGTTTGCGATGTGGAAATACCATTGAAGGACTTGACAACTATGTATCTCACCGACAGCAGCAGTGCTTCAAGTTTAAACAGCCTTTTAGTTCCCCTTTCTTATCTGAAAGCTCAGTTCATACTTCTGAAAGCTTATCATGTGCTGAACCACCAGTTCAAGAATTCCCTCCTGAATCTCATGATATATACAAGTTATCTGCTAGTGATTTTTTTTCACGTCTCAATTTGCAGTATAACCATAAATCTCCGATCTCAGACATACATTGTGATATTCAGAATGATCCAAGTACTGCATCAGACAATTTTTCCTCTAAATTAGTCTTCCCTTCTCTAGAAAATATTGTTTTTCCCAATGAAAAGGAATTTTGTTTTAACACAATAGAAGATGAAATTCGAATGGAAGATCCAGGCTTGGTTAATGAAAAATGGGATAATTCTGAATTGAATAATGCGCCAAGTCAATCTGAACAGGGTATTAATAAGGATAAACCACTTTCTGAGAATTCTGAACAAGTTTTAGCCCAATTACCAACTGATACATTAAATTCAAAGCCCTTTGGTTCAGTTAAATTGAAAATTAAGTTATCTACAGATTCAGTAACAGTTGAAAATATTCCTCGTAAACATTACAAAAAGAAGGTACTAAAGAAATATTTGCCGTTTACTAATTTCTCTACTTTTAATGTTCCCAGGACTTCTTATCGTCAAAAATTAAATGCTAATGATAGAATGCTGTGTTGTGAAGGTAAACCAGAGCCTTTTGCTTGCCTATTCTGCAAATGTAAATTTTTATTTCCCTCTACTTATTTAGATCATATATTAATTTGTAAAGAACAACAATGTGATATTGATGGATGGAAAGAACAAATTTTAAAAAATGAACAATTATTTGTACGTAATTCTCATTTTAAATGTTTGTTGTGTTCATTTTATTGCTCTAATTCTTTTACATTCCTCAATCATTTAAAAAGCCCCAGTCATCGCCAGAAAACAGCAAGTTTGAAAAATCCTTTGATTTGCTTACCTTGCCAAGATGAATGTTCAGCTAGTGATGAAATGAAAGAACATTTTTCCAAATGTCACTTGCAATATAAAAAAGGTGACCATCCCATTATAATTACGGAAATGAAGAAAAATCTTCATTGCTGTTATTGTCTAACTTTAATAAAAAGTTCTAGTCACTTACCATGTAATGATGTTGCAAGTTCACTTCAGAAAGAAGACATATCATTCATCACAATTAGTTTACCTAACATTAGTCTGTGTGCGTGTGGTGTTAACAAACCTATGTTGAATGCATTCCTTTCAAAAACCAATCCAATTATTGCTTCAAAAGAATCTTTATTAGATAATGAAAATATAGACGACAGTCCATCAACTGTTCTACAGCAACAAAAGGTAACAATGCATGATGAAAGAGAGAATGAAACTGATGTAGACATACCTGTTTCAAATTCACAAACTGAAAATGAAACTTCTTTGAAAAAATCCCGACAGCCAATTATAGCAAAAATTACTACAAAGAATGGAAAGTTTACATATAAAAAAGTGCGAATACCAAACTGTAGAAAAGCATGGGCTTGTCGATGGTGTGGATTGGAATATTTCTCTCAGTTATCTTTTCAGTCACATTTGAATACTTGTGCTCCTAAAAACCAAAAAGATAATAAGACTTCTCTGTTAAAAAGTAAGCAGAGCAATCAAGAAAATAAATATGCAGCTAATAATCATGCATATCTTTGTGATAGATGTCCATATGTTGGGAAAAGTTTCAATCAGTTAACAAGACATAGTAGATCACATTCTGGAGAAAAGCCATTTAAATGTCCTCATTGTCATTATTCATCTTCTCTCAGCAGCCAACTTGTGCGTCATAAGCGATTGCATACAGGGAAAAAGCCATATAAATGTCCCTATTGCTCTTATACTTGTAACTCACAAGAAAATTTACGGAAGCACATTTTGAAAACTAAAAAGCACAAAGGAAAAATGATGTATCCTTGTCAATATTGCAATTTTGAGTCAAATGAATTCTCTGATTACAAAAGTCATCTTTTGAATATTCATTCTGTTCAATTTCCCAATGGCATCACTAACTCAGACTCATCAGCTGTATCAGGGGAAAACCCAGGATTGTAAAATGGATGCTTTAAAGCAATTTTGAAATGTTTATAACTTATTAAAGGTGTTTCTTCCCTTCCCTTGTTTTGAAAATTATTTTATGGCTAGATGATTATTAAAGTGGGATTCACATAAGCTATCTTACAATCAATCATAGATTTGAAGTTATTACAAATAGAGTATTAAACTGGTTTTTTTTTATAATTATATTGGTAAGTTACATCTATTTTTTGTTAAGTTATAAAGTTATGTTTAAGTTATTTGTAAGAATAGGCAATGATTAATAAATCTAGTCATTTAACCAAAAACCATCACATAGTTCTGGGTTGTGTTTAAAAGAAATATATTTGTTCTAGTGCAAAAAATTTTTTTTTAACAACAGGCAAAAAATTATCAGACTAAAGTGATTTTTTATTTTTAATTATATAAAATATAATTATTTAATTTTTTTATATTTTAATTATTATTATTACTTTTTTCCAGTGAGTTACAATGTTAGAATTTTTTTTTTATTATAAGTGTATTATGTTTAGCTTCTTATAATAGTAACAAATGTGAAATGTTTTATGTAGTATTATAAATCCTATTTTTATTTTGTATAACTTATATTTTCTTGTAATATTTTAAAGCTAATTTTTTTATTTATATGATGGATAATTTATGCATATATGTGCATAATTGTGTGCAACAAATTATTCATATTTTAAATGATGCATGATGTAATAAATTTGCTTTTCATATAGATTTTAAATTAAAATATCTGCTCTAATGTAAATTATTTGGCAGCCAATCATTTTTTTGTCCTCTCATGAGGTTTGTGAATAAATATAATACAAAAATTAAATTTTTGACTCTGTATAAGATGATATATCATAGCTTATCTTAAATTCAACTAAACATATATAAGTTTTATAAAGCTACATCATCAACTGAATTTTTACTAAATTTTGTAGTAAAACGTTCATACTAGCCATAAATATTAATATGAAAGTTACTTATTATATGAATCTCTTGTAGTTCAGTTATATCATAGGTGAAGAATGATTGTACAATGAAATAAGGTTCCACATCACAACATTTAATTAGAAGAAAATAATATTTACAAATAAAGGAAATTTTACAGAAATTAATTATCATAACAATTAAAATGAAACTTAATAAAATGCTATGAGTCCTATGTTCAATGTTTTATATAAGCCTATGCCACTAATAATTCCCTATCGTAATTATAATTACATTTCGTTCCAGAAAAATTCCTGTAGAAGAATACCATGATCGAAATTCTTTCTTTACTATCTGAAATAAAATCCGCAAAATATCAAAATCCAATACATTTACTTTTAAGGTTAATTTTGCATGTGGTTTCAGTTGGGCCAAGAAAATTGCTTTTGAGATTGTTTACGTGCTTGAAATTCTTCAACACCATTTGTTTGATCATGATCTCTATTTCATCTTTCTGGGTATCTTTTAAACAATTATGTAGGGAGTTTTGATTTAGCATAGCTTGTGATAAAAATCGACAGAAAAAAATCTAAAAGCATAAGTAATCGTTGCAATCCTTTTATAGTTTTCGGATATTGAGTACAGGTTTGGTACCATGTGGGGATATCAGATGTTCCAGAAAAAAAAAATTGTTCACTACAGCATTGCATTTTATGATGCTAATATTTAATCAGTATTCTTTTTTTTTTTACCAAATTTTTAGGTATTATCAAGACAGTCATAGTAAAAAGGAAGATCCCCAAAAATTTCATTCGTAAACCTTTGGAAGGTTTGAACAGCAATTTTTAATTCAAAATTTAAGTGCAGAAATTTAAATAGTCCAAATGGTGTACATTCTGTCGCATTGAGAATAAGTTTAGAGTGAATTACTATGTGAAAATATGCTCACAGAATGTTGGCTTTTTTTTAAAAAATGGTGATTCTAGACAGTACAATAGAGAAAACTTCAACGTAGGCATTGAATAATGATTTGCTATAATGCATGTATTATTTTTCCTGTAATCACCAATGTAGACGAAGGCTGTCTGAACTTTTTGATAAGCACATGAAATAAGGAGACCACAGATATATAGAATTTTTGCACAGCTTAAAAAAATTGTGGATTTAAATGTCAAAATTACCATATATAGATGGATCTATTGTTTTTATATGATGCACTGTGTGATATAGCATAAATTTAATTTTCGACGTAACTTTAAACTATTCGGAAATATCCGTTAGAGTTTCATAATATAAAGAATATTTTCTAAAAGAAGCTTTAAAGACCAAAGATCCCGAACCATAGCAGATGTTCCAATTAAAGAAAAAATTTTTGATGAATGAACATTAGCAATGAACTGATGACTTTTGAGACTGAACTATCTGGGATTGAGCTACGAAATATGACGATATCTTGGGATGATAGGTATCTCATTTTCATAGCACTGATAAGTCAATCAACTGCTTCGTATATGTTTGCTCCACAATATACTATATATCTTCTCGTCTGTCAATGATTTGACAGTGTTAGGTACACAAAGGAATTTTATGCATACATTTCGTTACAGATCTTTCCTTTGATCTTGAATCATTGAAAGTTTGAACTATAATGGTCGATTGTGTATGGAAAGGAACTCATGGATCAGCACCAAATCATAACTATTGATTGCCCTCGGATTGGGACAGACAAATACACGTTACTACGTTATTATGAAGAGTGTTATTAATCTGTTCATTTTAGAGCATCTTATACGAACTGTAAATATAATAATACGAAGTTCTACGGATTGAACACATTATGATAATATATATTATTTTGTATACGAGTGGAGGACTCCCAATGACAGTTACTATACATCCATGAAATTGTAAAAGCCGAAAACATTCAGCACAATCATGATAAAAAAAATACTGTATAGCAATCTGATCCGATGTTTGTTTTATATTGTAAACCAACATCAACTTCATGTTCATAAATCTGGTTTTAGTACAATATAATTTCGTTACTTTGTATTATTAAAGAGATACTGGAACAATATAAAGCACCTGTACCTGTAGAATGAATGTATTTGCTGAATGGTTGGTAGCAAAAAACATCAGTCATCATCGTAATCGAATATTTTTTTTCTCTAATGTAGCTGTAAACAATTTGACAATTGTCTTTTATGCCTTAAGGCAACTGGCGTACCGTTTACGGAGTACCAACAGGGGGAAATACCCCTTAAACCTCCTCATCTTAATAAATATGTTTTGGTTCGGCCTCTATATCTTCTACGGGAGTGTCCAGGGAGGCCTCGGATCACGACTTTAATTGGTCGGTCCTTCTGCAACATCAAAGACTTGAAAGGCGTCCCATCGCCTTCAGAATTTTGCGCCAGGTTCCTTTATTCAGTCTCATTATCAACTGAAATCCTTAAATATGGCCCAGACAGTTTAGCCTGAATACTAGGCACCTGCAGCGTAGTTGGTTTAGGGTGTTCCACCATTTGCCCTTAGCGAACACAAAGAATGGTGGGATCCTATTAACCCTCTTAAATTGTAGAGGAGTCACTGATTGATCGGCAGCCAACGTTTTGTTAGGGGTGTTAGAAGGGGGAGCTTTAGAAATTGCAGCCATATTTACCCCTTTTTTTATTTAGTTTATTTTATTATTATTATTATTTTTTTTTATTTATTTTTTTTTTTTTTTGTTCCTTTTTTGAGGTGACGGTTGTAAATCCCTCATAATCATCATCTGATGTTGGGGTCTTTCTCTTAGGAGTTGCCACCGTTGTGGTGGTAGATTGTTAGGCATGGTTGGGGCGGGAGTTTGAGCCACAGTCTTTGCAGCTTCGGCCGCAATTTTTCTTGGAGCTCCTTTGCCTTCTTAATCTCAGCAAGCTCCTTCTTTGACGGGAGGTGAGAGGCTGGTACGCCGCAGTACGTGCATATTGCTCGGATTCTCCGGGAGCACTCTTCAATGGTGATGGAGGCTTTCTCCCATGTAGGCGACTTAATGTTATTGGCAGCGCTCTGGTGCTTTTGCACTTTAGACATGAGTGCCGCTGCTTCCTTCAATAATTCCTCAAAGAACAAGAGGTGCTCTGGGACGGGTCACTGAGGCGCCGGGTGGTTAAGCAGGAACTCCGTGTTGCTGAGTTGCTCCGCGGTGACGGTCATGGTGATGTCCATGGCGTTTGTTTCATCCAAAATGCCCTGCTCATGCAAGGGTGGACTCACCGGAGATGTGACTTCATCTGCCGGCGGGCCGGAAGAAGTTTGGCTCATATTTGAAATTATATTTCGGAAATTAAAGTTAAATAATATAATTAATTTAAATGAAGTATTAAAAACTTTTCCTCAGCTTGAGGCTCAAAGCAATTCACAAAAAATCCGGTTGAAGTCGGGAGCGAGTGTCAAACACGTCTGCTCCATATGAAATCTAGAACACGAATCAATTGGAAATTGAATCTCTTAAGGCAAGCGCTGCACCGACGTTACTCACTTAGCACTACCCAGGAGGTGCGTGTAGCTTGAAGATAACGGACGCTGAGGAACATACCCCCGCAACGCTCTACGATCCTGTTAGACCGGGACCTACGGTTTAAAGTGGATTCCGAGCCATTACAAACGTCCATGGCACCGCCGGGACTCGAACCCGAAACCTATGGTACCGAGCGCTTGCCACTCGGCCATCAGGTGCTTTGTAATCGAATGTATATGAGGATATCATTTGTAAAGATTTTATCACAAAAAAATGGGCTGTGATTCAACATTGAATGGATATCATTCTAATAATTTGTCTTCACTTTTATGACAAAACTTTTTTGGAAAATTCCTTTATCGAATTATTAAATTAAATATTATCGCTTTCATACCTTCGACCTCTGGTCAAAGTGTCGAGATCTATTGACTTTCAATGTAGTTCATTAAATTCTTGCATTCAGCAGGTGTTTTTGCTGCCGGTTTGAATGTCGAGAACGTTGCACATACCATCGTCTGAATTATTTCATAAGCTTGAATAATTTTTTGCATACGTATTGATTTATCGCGTCATTAATTTGATTTTTCGAGAAGATAGTATGCATTAATCTTGCTTTGGTCGAAATAAGGGAATTGTAGAGGAAACATTCGCTTACGAGAATTATTCCCTTAATAAGGGAATTCTTCAAGAAATGGGGTTTTATCGGAAACTGGTGTACTTTTATCATTTGTTATGCACGCTCTCTAGTAAAATATAGAATAAACTCTCAGTACCTATTTAACAGTTTCACTTACAAAATTGAAATTAAATATTTTATTTTATTCAATCGGTGAATCATTTTTGATTGCCAGTTTCTAGAAGCAAATTTTCGTTAAAAATAATAACATTTCGCTATAAAATTTGCTCCCAAATTAATTTATTATTCAAAATAAGTCCTAGATATTTGATGCATTTAAGTGAAAAGATTTGGGTTTTTTTATATAAGAGCTGTTCGTTGTTTAAGAAAAAAAGTATTTTTATTTAGAGTGATTTTGCTTTTCAACATATTATTTTAGTTATGAAGAAGAAAGTTTTCTTTAACGAGGTAGAATAGGAAAAGGGTTTTTTTAAATATAAATTAATACCAGGGTATAGTTTATAAGAAAATGTGTTGTGTGATGGAAGTATAAGATATCTACAATATGTACATTGCAATTGGCACCTATAATACACTCATGTCCATAAATTAAGGATAATTCAGAATCACACAGAAATTGAACTCTAAAATAAAAATTTCACCTGTAGAATTATCACACACATCTTGAAGAAGAATATGCAAATTACAGGAAACCCCCAGATGGCGCGGATAGTACGTCACAATGACGAGAGTGTAAGAGAGGGGTATATAAGGAATGGTGGCAAAGAAGTAAAACTGTTCACAAGCGCTTTAAAAGCCTTTCTGTGCAATAACCACATAGTTATGGCACAAAGGAAGCATTTGGATGATTTTTTACGTGATAGAATTATCGGACGACTGGAATGTGGACGTACCCAGCTGGAAGTATCCGAGGAACTTGGAATCGCCCAGAGTGTCATCTCCAACGGTTGGCAATGATTCCAAGATGATGGTAATGGGAGTAGATGTTACAGCACAGGTCGCCCCCGAGTTACAACACCGAACGAGGACCGGTATTTAGCAGTTACTTCTAAAAGAAACAGACGGAGCACAGCATCAGACCTGTCTCGTCAGCTCTCTTCAGCTACCGGTACGACAGTTTCAAGGCAGACCGTGTACAGACGCTTAGGGCACGTTGGTCTATATGCTCATAGGCCTGTCAGATGTGTTCCACTTACCGCAACTCACTGTCGCCTGCGATTAACCTGGAGTAGAGAGCATGCATTGTGGACACCGCAACAGTGGTTTGGTGTGATGTTTTCCGGCGAGTCCAGGTTTAGTTTGTAGTCTGATTCTCGCCGGACTTTCATATGGAGAGCGCCAAGTACCCGTTACCACCAAGAGAACACCATTGAACGACACCACCGTTACGGTGGTGCAGGATGGCTCGTTTGGGGAGGAATTATTCTTGGTACCAGAACTGACCTGCATGTTCAGAGTGTAACGATGACAGGCCACATCTATCGGGATGTCATTCTGAAACAACATGTACGTTTGTTTCGGGGCGCCATGGGGGCTGAATTTCTGTTTATGGATGACAACGCCCGTCCTCACCGTGCAAACATTGTAGACGAATGCCTTCAATTGGAGAATATCACCCGTATGGATTGGCCAGCATACTCACCGGACTTGAATCCAATAGAGCATGTGTGGGATATACTTGGCCGACGAATTGCAGCCCGTCAACCCCCTCCCACCTGTCAACCGGAACTTCGGAGGGCATTGCTTGATGAGTGGTGTAATATTCCCCAAGATCAGATTGATAATTTGATACTCAGCATGCCTAGGCGTTGTAAGGCCTGTATTGCATCGTCCGGGAGACATATTCTATATTAACCATCATACTAACCATGTTATACTGCTTTTGTAAATAGGTTCTTTTCTGAAATTTGCTCCAGGGAGTAAAAATCGCAATTTTTATTAATTATGTCAAACATATAGCATCCGTTTTGCTCTTTACCTTTTGTTTAATAAATAGACTTTACAAGTAAGTCAAATTTGTTTTGCTTCTTTCTCTTTCTTTGCCTGAACTTCATTATCCTTAATTTATGGACATGAGTGTAAATTGATTGATATCAATGATAATTGCAATTATTAAGAAGCAGATATTTTTTGGAATAATATATAATATAGATTGACTAAAAACCGAAAGTGCATGTTTAATAACGATACTATGTAATTTTTATTATGCAAAAAGGTACAATTAAGTTAAAGGTACAGTTAGGTAAAGGTATTTTATTATGCCGCGTGAAAAAGCAAGATACGAAGAAAATAAAATGATACTTAGAAAAATTAACAGTCATAGAAAATTCTTGTTGCTGTCCAAATAAGGATATAAGGACAAATATAATTCCCTTAATGTTGTTGTCGTATCCCCTGAAGAGTATCGCTCTTTGTATCCCCTGAAGAGTACAGATATCGTGGTACTCCCGAATAATATTGGCTATGTTGATTGTCAATTCGGAGTATAAATCCTCTTCCAAGGGATGATCCTAGACAATGTTTGGCTGCTGCAATAGCTGGGCAATCAAAGATATGATGAAAAGTAAGCTCGACATCAGGACAGTTGCCACAATTTTGGTATATTTTAACGTCATCAGCACAAATTTTGGTGCTTCATCCTTAAACTTGTGAGAGCAGTAGTTGTTTTTCTGTCAGCATTTAATTCTATAAATTGGTATTTAGTTTTAATCTTAGTAGGAATTATACGTTTAGATTTTGTCAAGGCATTTGCAACTGTAAGGGAATCAAGCAAGGGGTCAAGGAATATCATAGATGTAATGTTGCAGATCATACTTGAAACACATTTGTTAAGAGCTTGTAAGACAGACCTTGGACAGCGAGGATAGTAATTTCATTCATTTGTTGTGATGGAGGTAGACTCAAATAGGTCTCAAGTACCTTTTGAATGGCCAGCAGTTCTCCTGTAAAGTTTAATACAATTTCTCCAGTAATGGCAGCAATTTTAATTCTTTGTCCGTTGGGGAGCAGCAAAAAGCAGCAGCTCCGTTACAAAACGTTGAATCGGATGACCCATCAGTATAGGCAGTGATGTGATTATGGGATGAAAGGGAATTTATTGTTTGGATTCCTAATTCTTTTAGTTTCTCCTTTGAATCTCCCTTAGTGCATTATTCAATAAGATTATGGACTATTATGGTGTTTTCAGGCACTTTCCTATAGAATGGTGGTTCTTTAGTAATTTTAAATGCTTCGAGCATTAGGTGGATTCTTTCTCTTATTGCCCTATCAAACAATGGCGGTGAAGATCACTTTAACCTTGACTTACGATTCCAGTTTGTAAACGTTTGGTGGGATATATTCTGTTCATCAATGCTTTAGACACTGTTTGTAAATTTAACTGTTAGCATTTGTCTTTTTGCCTGTAACGAGTCTAAGCCGCAATAATCTTTTATTCTTAAGTTGTTCGTGGGGAAAACTGCACCAGACATTATCTTTGCCACCTTAGCCTGTACCTTATTTAGTTTCTCTAAATTCTCTTAATAAATAGTATATTTCCTCAGACGCTAATGTACTTTGACATTTGTTATGCATACTCTCGAGTAAATTTTTCAGGAGAATGTATGGGATTTTGTCCCACTCGTCTTAAAGTGATTTTGAATTTCTACATGATCCGAGGAGGAAATTTTTTTGAGTAACAACTACCGATTACATCACAGGTATACTCATGTAATTTAAGTCTGAGAAATGTGCCAACCATTAACGTTCTCAATATTTTCTCCTTCCAGTGTTTTGACAACTTCAATTCTCGTGTGTAAACAGGCATTACCAACCATGAACAGAATGTAGGAACCCATTGCACCACGGAAAAGGCAGACATGACCCAGAAGAAATTCAGTCCATTACCGCTGTGATATCACTATAATTACGCCAAATATATAAAGCGGGTTTTTTTTTTAATTATTATTTTTTTATTATATGATTATTCGTTGGGAAAAATTATCAACATATTTTAGGTAATAGAAAATAATTTCTTTCTCTTTTAACGATAAGAAGCATCTCGAATCACTCTTGATGATGAATTAGGTGTCGTTATCACTTCAGACAAATGTTGTTGACATCCAACAACTATGTTCATTACACCAATGTAATTTCTTCGAACAGTAACTTGCTTGCAGTATTAAGCATGTTCGTTCAAAAAAATTTAACCGTCGACAAGCGGTTCTGATAGATAGCCGAGAATCGTTAGTATTTTCATGGTCTGCGATAATCTAGCCGTGAGTAAGATTTTTATCTTTTGCCACTATAGATACTTATCTATTTCCTTGATGCACGGTATGGTTTTAAGTGCTCCAGCATATTTTCACAAAGCAGTTCCTTCTTTAGCAGTCTTTTTTAACCATGAGATAATAGACACCTCTATTGTAGGGGCTACTTGGGTAACACTTTGCTTTGCCTCAAGACATCCAACTGTTTCATTACAAACAAATCATTCATCTACATATTATTATTCATCTACATATAATTATACATCTACATATTAATTTTCAACATCAGAAGGGGAATAAGAAAGATATTTTATTTAAATTAATAATCATTCAATGAATTTAATAGTTTTTAATGGCCGTCTAAGTTTTTCTAGGAAGCCAGTCGTGGACATAACATTATTCAAACTTTTGTTTCGAAATTTTTTTTCTTGATATAGGAGACAGAAATTATAAAAGCCATAATTTTATTTAATTAACAATCGCTGTAGTTTTTCTATGGATTATTTGGAATGCTATAATATAAATCCCAAATAATGTATCTATTTGAGAGGAAGAATTTTAAGGGTTATTCTTTTAAGTGTTAGGAAAAGTGATTGTTGGAGAAGGTACAAACGCAGAAATTTATAAATGCTATAAAGACCCAGATATTATAAAATATATTAAGACCAATAGATTAAACTGGGCTACTAATGTATTTACAAGAAT